>OENG01000032.1:1608184-2044152 GCA_900239735.1 Blumeria hordei DH14 | reverse complement strand
CACGGAAAAATCCGAAGTCATTCAATTTCCGGGACGACGTCGAGAGGAAGCAGTTGGTGTCCACTGTCAACGGAACCCTTATCGAGCCTGCAGAAAACATTCGCTGGCTAGGCGTGAATCTGGATCCACGACTCAATTTTTAAACACCATGTAACTACATGGTGCGGTAAAGCGGTAAAAGTTGCCAGCATATGCGCCGCTTCAACTCTACCTTTCGAGGAGCAGCTCCTGGGCCATTGACTAAGGCAGTAGACATGTGCGTTGTCTCGCTAGCAACTTTTGGATCTGATGTCTGGTGGCCAGGGTCCAAACGCCCAACGATACGAGGAATGGTCACGTCATCTACCTCCAACCTCTGCAGCATGATTGACCGAGCTAACCTGATGGGATTACGGGCTGCACTTCCAGTGATGAGGACAACACCAAATGTAGTCCTTCACAGAGAAGGAGGAATCCCGCCGGCGAAGGTCATACTTGAGGGAAACCGTCTCCGGCTTTCAGCAAGGCTTAAGACCCTTGACGACCGACACCCTTTGAGGACCCGCGCTTCCGTGTGCCCGAATGTCGGCACTCGGAAATACAAAAAGACCGCCAAGACCTCAGCCAGACCAGAGATCCAGATGTCACGGTTACAGCGTGCCTACCGAGAGCTTCCGGAAGCAGAAGCCCCGAAAGTCTGATGCCTGTGGTTTACCCTAGGAAATCAGTCTCAAAGCCGACAGAACGCGAAGATTGCGTCCGATGGATTAGCGACGTGCCAGGAACGGACATTTGCGCATACTCGGATGGTTCATCGGAAGGACATGGACGCTCTGCCTGGGGTTTCGTTCTGAGGAAGGATGGGAAACTTATTGGCAAAGGAAGTGGCGTCAAGCACGGGGGAGAGGTGCTGGATGCAGAAATAATGGGAGCAAGGAATGCTCTGGAGGCTGCACTGGAGTTCCTGGAGAACGAGAAGTCCAGGAAAGGTGGAGGTTTTAGGAAATACACGTGTTTCTTGACAGTCAGCAGGCTGTAAGCGCACTAACGACAGGCTCGTCCTCAACTAGCCTTGAAGATGTACGCAATTTCCGCGCGTCATCCAACAGAGCAGAAATATCAGTGAAGTGGGTTTCAGGGCATGCAGGAATCCAAGGAGATGAAGAGGCAGATTCCATGGCCCGTGCAGCACTTCGAGAACTGCCCAGCCAGGATACGCAACCAGGATCCAGTACTCTGGCACATCTTCGAGGCCTCATGAATCGCAGACGGCAGAGATTGCTGGACAGTTGGTGGGAAGAGGCCTGTCCGCCTAAATACCGCCAACTCAACTTGCAGGTGCGGAGACGTAAACCACCGGAACTGTCTCTCTCTAGGCACCTCCTCCGGGCACTAACTGCAGCACGAACGGGTCACGGCAATTTCGCGGCATACCATCGCCGTTTCAACAACCCATACGCACCCATGGAGTGCTCTTGCGGGAAGGAAACTACTCCAACCCACTTCATCCACTGTAGCCGCCACGCACAACAAACGCGAAGGCTCAGAAAGTCAATGTCACACGTTGACTTTGTCAAAAAGCTTCTAGGGCCCAAGTGCCACGATAGCTTCAAAATATTTGCGGAGGAAACCGGCTGTTTTGATAGACGATCTGCTCACTCATCCACTGCTCTCAGCGGGGATCAGATAAACTAATCATTGCCACAACGCATGACACGTTAGGGAACGAGGCGAGAAGTGTCGTTTCCCTGAGGAAATTTCTTATGTACTTGTATTTAGAGTTGAAGGATGGAGTCTCGATTTCGGAGTCGGAGTAGGTGGTGTCTTCTGAGTTATAATTTACCTTCTACTTTTTCTGTAGCGGGTCTCGCGGTTGGAATGAGTTGGGCCTGTAAGCAGTGATCCCCGCCGGCTCCACCAGTCTTGTACCATAGTGGACCTAGAGCTTTAGCTTAGGACTTTAATAGAGCAAAAAAAAAAAAAACAAAAAAAAAAACAAAAGCACAAATCGAGAAATTCGAAAATTCGAAAATTCCTTTTCCCATTTTCCTTCTTATGGTTATCCTGTGCTTGACTCTCGAATTGATGACCATCGAAAGGCGTAAAATGCCTCCGATGAAAAGCAAGCGACCAAAGTCGACGATTTCTGTCGGCTTTGAACGGACACAAACGTGTTGTAAACCTACTGGCCTCGCGCAAAAATTATCAAGCCTATTTGCGAGTGAGGCCTTCGTCCCAGGGAAGTCTCACCCTTCCCGATCAAGAGATGACTGATTCTGATCCGATCAGAGCAGAAACAATGGTCAACAGACCGCGAAACCCGCCGAGCTGGCCCCGAGGCCAGCAGCTCCAGGAAAGGAAAGGAATTGTTCGAGAAAAGACAACCGAAGGTGCAGAATCATCTGCAGGAAACAATGCTGTGCCAGCCTCTAAAGGCGCAGCATCGACATCAGCAATTGAATTTCCACCAGAGCTGCAATCTGTGATGGAGGCCGAAAAGCATCGCATGACGCAAATAAACGCCCTACTCGCAATCTGCTCGACTGCAATAAGCAGTGTCGAAGCAGCATTCTCGCCTCTTTCGATTGGCGATAATAAAGAATTCGTAGACGGAATCAAAGTCTATCTTCGAGCGGCCATCGGCCAGTTCGTACAATCTGGCCCAGGAAGCACACCACCAGTTCTCCTTGCTCGCCCCGCCAACCCTATTCTGCCGAGGGCACCAGTAATAAGGGTTCCTAACCCTCCAACAACCCAGGCTCCGGCCCCAAAGACAACTTGGGCTACCGTAGCTCGGGGGGCCTAGCCCGCAGCGCTGGGCAGTCGACAAAAAAGGCAGCACCGCCCGCCCCCAAAGCAAAGAGTGCCAACCCGAGGACAAAATCGATTCACGACTTTTTCTGCGCCTCGACTACTTCCACCCCACCGTCTCCTCTCCCCAGCTGGCATTAGGTCAGCTGTGTCTCTGGCGCTGGGAACCGCTGCTAACGATATTACGTTGGTTCAGCGGGTAAAGACCGGCTTTGCGATTACAGCAAAGAACGAAGCTTCTCGAAAGGAGCTCTTGGATTCCTCTGCACTGCGGAGAGATCTAGAAATACACCTGGAACCAGCGTCAAATCTGGTTGCCATGCAAATTGCCACCGTTCCGGAGACAATTCGAACACTTGCTGGCCCCATCGACGTGACAGCAAAGATGGTTGCCGACGAAGTCACGCGAGTGACCAAGCTGGTTCCCTTTCTGGTTCGTCCTCATGGGACTAGCAAACCAGGGGCGCCCTACTCAAATTGGCAAGCGCTCTTTCCCCGAGAATCCGCTCCTCGACCCGGATTCCGCCTTTTCGACGACTCTGGAGCTGCAAAGCTCTTCCGACCTCGTCGCAAAATCGAACAATGCAAACGGTGTCTTGAATTTCACGCCACCCGTGGTTGTTCCCGCGCTCCAGCTTGCTGGAATTGCGGATCTAACATGCACTCAGAATCAGAGTGCAAGGCCTCACCCGGTGTCGAAACTGTGGGGGACCTCACCGATCGGATTCCCGGGCCTGCTTAGCCAGACCCAGCAAGTCCGGACCGGTGCCAAAAGAGCAGCTCGCGCGGATCCGCCAGATCCAGCAAGGGGAGTTCGCGAAAGTGGCTCGATTTAGGGCTGCAGCCAAAAGGGCCGAAGAGGCAACGATGGCCTCAACGAAGGACGTCTCAATGGCCGAGGGATCGGGTTTCGGAATCCTGGAATCCGAAGAAGAAGTTTGAGGGTACAGCAACCCTCGGTGAAGTCTACAAAAAGCTTCAAAATATATAGCAGGATACCAGCTGAATTCAGGTAATCTGCGAACTAATCTTTCGCTCTCAGCGGAGATAAGAAAAAGTCACTTGGAGGATGTGGCAGGAAAGGGAACGGGCGAGAAGTGCGGGATCCAGACCAAACAGTATTTCTTCCAAATTGATTTCAGTTTTTGATTTTAGTTTTGCTGTTAACTTCTATAATTTCAGTAGAAGTTCATGCGGTTGGAATGGGTTGAGCCTGTACGCAGTGATCCTTGCCGGCTCCACCGGTCCTTGACCCATTGTGGATAAAAAAGCGTTAGCTTAGGACCAGAAAGTACCAAAAAAAAAACAACCAACCAATTCGAGAAACCCTAATTTGCCCATTTCCACCATTTTACCCGTCTCACCCATTATTTATCGAATCGAATTGCAATTGTTTGCCATCGGCGGCATTTTAAAATGCCTCCGACGCGTAGAACGCACCAAAACGCGATCAGCGGAATCACCAAAGATCGCGTCATCAAACCCTATGAATTGCATGAATCTACACTAACTCTTGCAAGACAAAAACTTACGGAGAAAGGAGTAGAAGTCTCCGAGAAAAATTTAGACTCCATCGAGGCTGCGCTCGAAGCTAACGTTCGCAATATGCCCGAGGTAGAGATGTTGGACGTCGAAGTCCAGAAGTTGAAATCTATATCAGATTCAAGATGGGCTTCCTCCAGCCCAGAAGACGCGGAAAAGCCCCAGGGCCCGCAAAAACCCCAAAAGAAACCGTCGCTGCACCCAAAAAGCGCGCTACGGTTCCAGCACTACCGCGACTTAAGGAAGTAAGGCCCGCAAAAAGGGCCGACATACCCTCAACCAAGGCAGCTGGAACCGAAAACTCTTCGCTGGCCCCACTGCCTACAGCAATAGAAGCAGCAGACAGAAAACATACATATCCTCCCGAATTGCTTGCAGCTATCGAAGCGGAGGAGCGCAGGGCAAGACAAAAAGCCGCGCAATTTACAATATGCTCGACGGCTTTAAGCAGTGTCGAGGCAGCTCTTCAACCGCTCTCCATCGGTGAAGACAAAAATTTTGTAGACTCCATCAAAGTCTATTGCGAGCAGCAATCGCGCAATTCGTGGCAGCCGGTCCTGCCCCAACGACCAATTGTCGCAACTCCCCCCGCGACCACCATCCCAGTAGCTATTCGTCGGTATATAACAAAGGCTACAGCACCTCTCCCGCTCAGAAGCACCTGGGCTACTGTCACGAGAGCAGGACACCAAAAGTCAGGCGCACAGGCTCCTGCAAATATCACTTCGGTTTCTGCTGCCTCATCTGCCAGGAAACCAGAGAAGAAGCCGGCAGTATCAACAACAGCAGTGAAAGACGAACGAATCTTCCTGCGTCTGGATGCAAACCACGAGTGGAGACAGCTCTCTCCAGCTGGCGTTCGCAAAGCCGTCGCTAAACAAACACATTGTACCCCTGCTGATGTCGACCAGGTGCAACGCGTTCCCACTGGCTTTGCCATCCGTGCCAAAAACCCGGATGCAAAAACTCGACTGCTGGAGGCCTCCAGCACCTTCACACAAGTGGAGGCAAAACTAGAACCACCAAGTGATCTAGTTTCCCTCCGGATCGCAACGGTTCCAGTCGCCGTGTTCGGCTTAGAAGGACGAATCGAAGTCACTGCCGAAATGGTGGCCGCCGAAATCCTTAGAGTTACCAGCTGCACTCCAGACCGAGTAAGGATACACGGAAAAACTAAGCTCGGCGCTCCCTACAGATCCTGGGCGGCCTTGTTTCCCAGGAACGCTAGCCCAAAGCCTGGATTCCGACTCTTCGACGACTCAGGAATCGCAACAATCCAACGAAACCGCCCTCCCATACAGCAATGTAGGCGATGTCTCGGTTTCCACGCCACCCGCGGGTGTTCTCGCGCGCCAGCCTGCTGGAACTGCGGATCCACCATGCACTCGGCATTCGAGTGTAAAGCAGCCTCTAAATGTCGAAACTGCGGAGGCCCCCATCAATCTGGCAGTCGAGACTGTCTTGCTAGTCCCAACAGGTCTGGCCCAGCTACCAGAGATCAACTTATGACGATCCGCCAAGCTGGCCAACGCGAGTACCAGGCCGTCGCTCGAGCAAAAGCTGCTACCAAGGCCGCCAGATCGACAAGACCAACTTCTCCTGCTGCTGTTAAGGACAACCTTTCGACAGACACAGCAATGACTGAGGGTTCTGGCTTTGGGGCCTTGAGCCCTGAAGAAGCTTTGTTAAGGGCGCCCTACGGGCCCCTTCCCGCCCCCCTCCTACACTAAGTTTTATGTCAATAAACGTAGGCAGGGGAGGTGTGAGGGAACGAAACAATGGCATTGAAGCAGAGTTGGATTATTCCAAGTGACGATCATTTGTATTTGGGACCTGGAACATGCAATAAGATCAAGGTGTAGATCATTAGCAAAAGCGCTTGGACTCATGTTTCCCCTGTAAAGCAAGCTGTATATAGGTCCTCTCCACCTTGAACCTCTTTCTAGATCTGTAGTAAATCTTTTCATCTTACGGTTTATCGACCACGATCATTCATCCCTTGACAGGAGGCGCAACCCACAACATTGCGTTATCTCGAGTTTACGAGCTAGGCGTGGATGTTGTGCTGATTCAAGAACCTTGTTGGATCAAGCAAACGAACGAAACCAAGTCACACCCAGGTTACCTCTGTCATACACCGTACGGAGGTGTGGATGTCTGACCGAGGGCGGTGACCTACACTCGGAAAAACGAAAAGGTGATATCGGCAGAGCAGATTTTCCCTTGTAACAGGCTGACTGGGGACTACTGCTGGGTACTGGTCAATGGAATCACATTTCTCAACGTGTATAAGGCCCCTAACAACCCGACTGCAGTCCGCACGCTCGTCGACTGGAAACCGTCTGCGAGGTCCATTGCAGCCGGGGACTTCAACTCAGTGCATGCTGCATGGCAACCGGGAGCAACTCGGCCTTATGGACAGGGTGATGTGATAGAGAGGTGGGCGGAAGACCACAATCTCTCTTGCCTTATAATTGGAGAGCCGACTCATAAAGCTGGCAACACTCTGGATCTCCCTTGGACCAACATATCTGGAGCCCGTGCTTGGGTCGATAGGGAGGATGTTGTAATTATTAACAGTCCTGCAACTGTAACCCTGGCCATGCACTGTCTCGTTTTCATTTCGATCTGTTGACGAACATGCAAGGTCTGTCTTACACTTAGTTAGCTTGGGGGCCTACTGGTAGTAAATACACACCCACACCTTGATAATGTCGCCATAGTGGAATTAGGGCGCATATCCTAGTTATTTTCTGCATTCGTCCCACTAGGGCTAATTCCTGTATATATCTAGTGGCCTTATCCTTCAGAAATCTTCAGTTCATTACGTTTACTGAATATCCCTGAAGGTCATATTCATACCTTCTTCGTGTCAACCTACCAAGATTTATTCCACAAATCTCTATTCACCTGCTTCTTTGTTCGGCGATAACTCTTCACTCTCCTCCATCGCTCCAGCATTCCGCTCTCACGATCCTTAACCTTTCAACAGAGGAGTGTATGACCAGCGACCATCTTTCGATCCGTGGAATCATACCTTCTGCAACCTTCATCGGGAACCCGGCTCCACCAAAGATCAGAGTGCCCAAGAAAAATCTGCTAAATTTTGCGCGTGCCGTTGCAAAATGGGTACATCCGCCGTTAGACTTGAGTACAAAAGAGAAAGTGGATGAGTATGTCCAAGAGATCTGCTTCCATCTTTCGGAGGCCATCAAAGCGACAGGAACCCGGGCCAGAAACTAAAGCGGCAAATCGGCGTCGTGGTGGACTCCTATGTGCAAATTCGCACACTCAGAATACCGAGCCGCAACGACACCAACACAGCGGGCAACTTGCGCAAAGGAGCTTCGAGCGACCATCATAGCCGCCAAGAAAAAATACCAGACAAGCCAAGTGGAAGCAATGACATCACCGTCCGATATCTTCAAGCTGATACGTTCGGTAAACCATAGACAGGCCAAAGCCCCTCCGCCACTCAATCACAACGGAAAGTTCATCACGGACCCGTTAGAGCGAGCTACCATTCTCCGAGACGTCCTTCTTGCACGCCACCAACAATCGAACGACCTTCCGCCATGCAACACTCCAAGCGATAATCGAATACCTTGGGAAGGTGAAATCTCAGATGAAGAAGTGCGCACTTGCACAATCGGCTGTGGGAAGACAGCACCTGGGGCAGACGGAGTTACGGTCGAGCTCCTCTAAGCTTGCTGAAAGACGATCGGACCGTGTATTTCGCAGCTCTTTAGAGCCTGTATACGACTGGGCACTCATCCATCTTGCTTCAAGCTAGCGGAAGTGGTACTACTGGAAAAGCCTAATAGGGACCCAACCACGATCAAAGGCTGGAGACCTATAGCCCTCCTCTCATGTATAGGTAAAGGGTTGGAAAGGCTTCTTGCCAAGCGAATGGCGCACCTAGCAATCACCTGTGATGTGGTTGGCTATCAACAATTCGGTGCGCTCCCAAAGCGATCGGCAACGGACCTGGTTTCCTGCGTAGTCCATGACGTCGAAGAAGCACGCTCCCAGGGATGGGCTACAACTTTCGTAACTCTAGACGTCCAAGGAGCGTTCGATGCAGTACTCCACAACCGCTTGGATAGGCGCATGCAAGCCCAGGGATGGCCAGACTCAATCATCCGATGGACGACTTCATTCCTCACACATCGGAAGGTACAAGTGCGTTTCTCCGGAGGAGTCACCACCCAGAGAGAGCTGGTCTGTAGAGTCCCACAGGGATCACCAATTTAGCCATAACTTTTCCTTCTGTATATGGCGGAGCCAATGAAAAGTGGTACCCTTGGACTGAGTTTTAGCTACGCCGACGACATCGGTATACTGGGATTTGGACACACAATTGCTGAATCTGCCACTGCTGTACAAGGAGAGACAGATCATCTTCTCGAATGGGTGCGGAATAATGCCGTTGACTTTGACACGGAAAAATCCGAAGTCATTCAATTTCCGGGACGACGTCGAGAGGAAGCAGTTGGTGTCCATGTCAACGGAACCCTTATCGAGCCTGCAGAAAACATTCGCTGGCTAGGCGTGAATCTGGATCCACGACTCAATTTTAAACACCATGTAACTACATGGTGCGGTAAAGCGGTAAAAGTTGCCCAGCATATGCGCCGCTTCAACTCTACCTTTCGAGGAGCAGCTCCTGGGCCATTGACTAAGGCAGTAGACATGTGCGTTGTCTCGCTAGCAACTTTTGGATCTGATGTCTGGTAGCCAGGGTCCAAACGCCCAACGATACGAGGAATGGTCACGTCATCTACCTCCAACCTCTGCAGCATGATTGACCGAGCTAATCTGATGGGATTACGGGCTGCACTTCCAGTGATGAGGACAACACCAAATGTAGTCCTTCACAGAGAAGGAGGAATCCCGCCGGCGAAGGTCATACTTGAGGGAAACCGTCTCCGGCTTTCAGCAAGGCTTAAGACCCTTGACGACCTACACCCTTTGAGGACCCGCGCTTCCGTGTGCCCGAATGTCGGCACTCGGAAATACAAAAAGACCGCCAAGACCTCAGCCAGACCAGAGATCCAGATGTCACGGTTACAGCGTGCCTACCGAGAGCTTCCGGAAGTAGAAGCCCCCGAAAGTCTGATGCCTGTGGTTCTGTGACGGGCTTTGCCCGGACTGGGACTGGTCACTAGGACCACTCCGTCTCCAAGGGGTTACGTACCAGATGGGGGTGTTCGATACAGGAGAGGAGTTGTGCCGGGAGAAAGGATGATTCTCAGGGGCCAAGGAACAGAGCCAGAGAGCTAAGGAAGATAGCCGGGAGAAAGGATGATTCTCAGGGAGCTAAGGAAGATAGCTGGGAGAAAGGAGTATTCTCATATGGCCATAGGGGGGAGTTAACACTAGCGTACGCGGAAGACATAAAAGGCAGGATACGATACAGTAGTTTAGCTTCCCAAGGAAAAATTATCAATTCCTATTGAGTCAACGACTTTCGAGTACATCCGAATTCCTTGGACCTTTTACAGGTTCACCCTAGGAAATCAGTCTCAAAGCCGACGGAACGCGAAGATTACGTCAGATGGATTAGCGACGTGCCAGGAACGGACATTTGCGCATACTCGGATGGTTCATCGGAAGGACATGGACGCTCCGCCTGGGGTTTCGTTCTAAGGAAGGATGGGAAACTTATTGGCAAAGGAAGTGGCGTCAAGCACGGGGGAGGGGTGCTGGATGCAGAAATAAAGGGAGCAAGGAATGCTCTGGAGGCTGCACTGGAGTTCCTGGAGAACGAGAAGTCCAGGAAATGTGGAGGTTCTAGGAAAATACACGTGTTTCTTGACAGCCAGCAGGCTGTAAGCGCAATAACGACAGGCTCGTCCTTTACTAGCCTTGAAGATGTACGCAATTTCCGCGCGTCATCCAACAAAGCAGAAATATCAGTGAAGTGGGTTCCATGGCATGCAGGAATCCAAGGAAATGAAGAGGCAGACGCCGTGGCCCGTGCAGCACTTCGAGAACTGCCTAGCCCGGATACGCAACCAGGATCCAGTACTCTGGCACATCTTCGAGGCCTTATTAATCGCAGACGGCAGAGATTGATGGACAATTGGTGGGAAAAGACCTGCCCGCCTAAATACCGCCAACTCAACCTACAAGTGCGGAGACGTAAACCACCGGAACTGTCTCTCTCTAGGCACCTCCTCCGGGCACTAACTGCAGCACGAACGGGTCACGGCAATTTTGCGGCATACCATCGCCGTTTCAATAACCCATACGCTCTCATGGAGTGCTCTTGCGGGAAGGAAACTACTCTAACCCACTTCATCCAGTGTAGTCATCACGCACAATAAACGCGTAGGCTTAGAAAGTCAATGTCACACGTTGACTTTATCAAAAAGCTTCTCGGGCCCAATTGCCACGAAAGCTTCAAAAAATTTGCGCAGGAAACCGGCTGTTTTGATAGACGATCTGCTCACTCATCCACTGCTCTCAGCGGGGATCAGATAAACTAATCATTGCCACAACGCATGACACGAAAGGGAACGAGGCGAGAAGTGTCGTTTCCCTGAGGAAATTTCTCATGTACTTGAATTTAGGGTTAAAGGATGGAGTCTCGATTTCGGAGTCGGAGTAGGTGGTGTCTTCTGAGTTATAATTTACCTTCTACTTTTTCTGTAGCGGGTCTCGCGGTTGGAATGAGTTGGGCCTATAAGCAGTGATCCCTGCCGCTTCCACCAGTCTTGTACCTATAGTGGACCTAGAGCTTTAGCTTAGGACTTTAATATAAAAAAAATGTAAAAAAAAACAAACTCAGATAATTATGCTGAGGCTGGAAAATAGATCACTAGTAGCTGCAGGGGGTATACTCAATGTAACGGATTTCGTGTATTTTTTGAATTTGATTTCATTCAGCCCGATTTGGCGCCGTATGGGCCCATGCAGGTGTCTATCAAACTCTCTAATTTATAGAGGAGGAAACCTTGCAGTAAAAACCCCCTTAGCTATCTAATGGGATTCTGTACCACTGTAGTCTTACCTTTAGGAAGTGCACTCATACTGTTGTTGCAAGTGTGGACTCCGTCCTTGTCCTGTGTTCCCGTTTTCCCCTCTTTGCTTGATTAAGGCCTCGATTTCTCCCGTCATCTGAAATTGCTCTATCCATCCTTCCTTCTGAATCTACTGCGCTACTCTAGTCATATCTTTGACGTTATTCACCATTGCTTCGAAGGATCGGGTCGTCGATTTACGAAGCAACTCGCCTCTGCCTTTAGCCCATCTTGGACAAGACATCACCATGTGCTTTATATTTTGGGACGGATATCGACATTGGCAACGTGGTTTTCCTACTCCTGGTACATTTCTTCGGTATAAGTAAGCCTTGAGCCCAATGTGCTCGCTTCTTACTTGTGTGGCAATGCTGCTCTGGGCCCTGCTAAGGTTTTGGTGGATTTGGATGGGTGACTCTCTGTAGTTCATCATAAGCCTACCTGTTTTCTGGATTTCCTGTAGTTAATCTCTGTATAAGAATATCAGTTCTTTGTAGTACTGTTTACGTGCGGTGTCTGTAATTCTCTTCGCCCTTAACGCGTGGGCCAACTTGTTCAGTATAATAAAATTTGACTGGGCTCGGGTCTGGGAGACGTTTTTGCGCGCAGGTTCGTAGAGGACGCCGAGTACGAGGGTTTAGTCTTGCCCTCCAGAAAAGTATTTTACAGAAAGGTAATCTAGCGGGTCCTGAGCTCAACATTACACATAGCCGCATGCATCGAATGAAGGGATGCTGGCAACAGATAGAGTTCTATGGGTATTTGATGGCATAAACAACCAAAGGCTGCAAGGTTCTGTCACACAATGGGGGAATGTAGCTATCAGTCTTCCAATTTCTGGGTCACAAAACGTTACCCGATACGTGATTGATGTTGATTCTTTGATTTTCAAGGTCCCGTCCCAGTCATGGAGAGCACAACCTAAGCAGTGTTTTAATCGTTGGGATCACTGCGCAATAAAATGGGCGCGATACTACCCGAACGAAGTGAGTTTGCTGAACGAATGTTCTGTTTAGGCTACTGCCAGAAGGGGGTTCATGCCATAAGAATAAGTGTAGGCGATAGAGCCCGAGTCCCAAAATCACCGATTTTGAGGAATTCAAGTTTTTCCTCCTTCGAATCATAGCTGAGCTTGGGTTCTCGGGTTGGTGACCGTCAAAAGCTACCCAAAGATGCCTCTGGTGAGGAACAAGCGTCAGAAGGTGATAGCTGCAGACAACTTCGAATGGACGCCATCGTACCCTAAACAAAGAGGCCTCGCGCAGAAGCATGCGAATATAGTTGAAATGAGGTGCTGAACCAAGAGAGGTCATCAATTCTTCCCGACAAAGAGATAACTAGCTCTGAGCCCATCACATCAAAAATAGTGGTCCCGAGACCAAAGAACCTATCGAGCATGTCCCAGAGGCATCCAGCTGGAAGGAAGGGAAGTCGCCCGAGACATGACGGCTGAGTCTGCAAGATCTTCCGCAGAAAAATCAAGTGTGCTGCCCATGAGAGGCACAATCAACACCGCACCCACGGAATTCCCATCAGAGCTCCACTCGGTGGTGGAGGCCGAGTCACATCTCACGGCGCCAAAGACGGTCCACGTCGCCATTTGTTCCAATGCAACAGACAGTGTTGAAGCGGCACTATTGCCTCTCACCCATGCGAGAGAGAAAAAGGACTTGTGGGTGGGATTTAAGTCTGCTCAAGGGCGGAGACTGGCCGCTTTGTACAATGCAGCGAGAGATCAACACCACCAGTTCTCCCCACTTGTCCCAGCAACCCTCTTCCACCGAGGTGTACAGAGATGAGGGTTCCATTCTCTTCATTAACTCAGGCTCCACCCCTAGATACCACTTCGACTACCATAGCTGGAAGTGTTCTAGGCCACAGCGCCGAGCCATCTACTCTAAGCGTCGTTACAACAGGGCTCACTTGGTTTAATATCTTATATTACCAAAAACAAGTAGCGTATTCCTGTCTATCCTTCCCTCCTGTTTCCTTCCTCAAGTATTGATATCTGAATTAGGAAATGGAGCTTGGCGCCCTTACTATAGCATTCAATACGTTGACAGATGCTTATTGAAGTATATGCCTGAAACAAGCTCTTTCATCCCTACGCTATACACCTGTAAACCGACACTAAGACTGCAACCTCAGCTAAGAAAGCGAGGATTTTCGACTAGAGTACGAAGGTCGATGAGCGACCATTTCTCCGCCTCGAGACTAACTATACCCACCGACTCGTGGACCCAGCTGGTGTGAAACTAGCTATTCTACAGGCAGCTCTCGCCGGAGTCAAATATATCACGTTGGTCCAGCGTGTCAAAACCGGCATTATATTGACAGCAAAGAACAAACTTTCACAAAAATAGCTATTGAATTCCTCGGCGCTATGGGGGGCTCAAACGTCAATTTGAAGCTAGCATCTAACCTGAACGCTATTCAAATCGTTGTCATCTCGGTGACAATCCACACACTCTATGGTCTCATTTCTTCCATATCCACGATAGTTGCCGACAAAGTCTCGCGAGTAACCTAATCGGTTGCTTTTCTGCTTCGTCTCCGTGGGATCTCCAAAACTAGGGCACCTTACCAGAATTGGCAAGCGCTCTTTCACCTCGATCTGAATTCCACCTCCACGTCAACAAACAGAATAAAGTAAAGGTTATCTTGGCTTTCACGCCACTCGTGGTATCTCCCGCGCTCTAGCCTGCTGGAATTGTGGATCCAGCATGCACTCGCAAGCAGAGTGCAAAGCATCCACATGATGCCGAAACCGTGGGGGTCCTCACCGATCAAATTGCCGGGACTACCTGGTCAGACCGATGAAGAATCATCTCGTTCAAAAAAGAACAGCTTCAGGTAGTCCAGAAAGCCACAAAGATAGATGGATCTGCCCCAGGCATTTCATATTTCATTAATGAAGATTACTAGTTGCTCTTTATCAAGGGAGGTTTACTGTTTAGCTATTGCTACTGGCTGGGGCGTTAATTTTAGCTTAGTAGTTGTTGGCCTGACGAGCCAAGAACAGTGGTGGATTAGAGGGCAGCACACCCAGACTTTTGTCATTACCCGCAAATCTTATGCTTTCAGGATTCACGTCCGAGCCCTTCTTTAACTTGATCATCCCTAGGTATCAGAGGGATGCGTTGGAAGCGGAGGGATCCAGCTTCGTAGTTCGTGACACAGAAAAGGTTTTATGGTCTAGCGTGCGGCAGTCAAGTCTTTTGGGCTCTCATAATGGAGAGCAGGAAATCAGTTGGATTCAGGTTATCTGAGAACTCATCTCTCGAATCCAGCGAAGATCAGAAAACACTACTTTGAGAGTGTGACGGGAATGGGAACAGACGAAAAGCGCAGCCTTCGGATCGCAGATAATTCTGACCGTCATCTTGACATTTTGATTCAACTTCTATTTCCGAGAAAGTTCACGCGGTGTGATGGAGCGGGCCATATCATTGGATATGAATTTAAGCCAGCTCCGCGCGTCCTTGAATCGAAAGTGTCGGAATACTGAGATGGTATTTGCATCACAAGCTTTCTGGGGCAGCAATAACGATTGTGGTTAGCATGTATCTTGCTTCTTGTCTTCTCCCCCCAAAAGGTAACGCATATATAAAGTAGTTATTCCTCTCTCCCAACGCCATTCCTAAACAGGTTACTCATTACTCATCAACATGATTAGTCATGATTTACAAGATAATACATGACAGTATCAAGGATGAGGATGAAGGCTGCACACCTGTCAGCGGTGTCCTCTACGAACCTAGGAGTGAAATATTCTCCCAGAGCCGAGATTCAGTCACGAACAAGGGTAGGATGAATTTTATTCGATGGATTTTCGGCTTGAAGGAGTTGTCCTCGGTATTTTGGTCGAAAGATCAGTCGACAGAGATTTCACAACCGCAAGACGGTCGAATCAAAACTCATCACTACCAACATACGATTCACGGATGGACCAAGGTCTGTCTGGGGGTCGTATTCAAACATCCGACATTTCTCAGTCGGTCCTACATCTGCGACCCACCTCCATACTCGTCACATCACCTACCTACACACGCCCTAATGAGGAAAGTCATGATGGCAACGGGGCGTGTATAAGGGAGGAAGATAAGGGAAGATACGCCGAGGGGATTATACAAATCCCCAATGAGGACAACAACCTAACGGTACGATATGATAGTGCAAGGCTAGAGCAACGATGAGATATTGGGCGGCAATTATATTTCGGAGTCAATGAGGGCGTCAAGGGCTCGGGCGCGTGCTGGCCGAGGCTGAGGAGGAATTTGCGCTTCGGCGCGTCAAAAGAGGGTTCTCTAGACGGTTGGGCTTGACATGATCCAACACATGGGTGAAGTCTGAAGTGGGACGAGGTAGATGTACTCAATGGTAGTCAACCTGATCCAGCCCGGCCCCACTCGTGCTCAAGCTCCAGTAGGAGTGTGACGGGAAGCAATGTACCTCGCACGTAAATGAACAAAACAAGACCAGTATCAAGGAAATGATGACCCTTCAGTCATTGAGGCCGTAGAGCGCACTGATTCAAGAAGCCACCAAAGTAAAGCTAAGTGCAGGTCTTGTAGTCACGTGTGTGCTAACAACGTGACCTACTGGACATGCCCAATTATTCCAAGTCGTAGCCGGAAGATGTATAAGTGCCTAGGTCATGCGACAGAAAAGATTACGGGCGTAGCCTAGAGCTGAAGGTACGAGGGGGCGAAACTCAGCACCTGTCAGTGGAGTCCCCGACGAACTTCCAGCTCTCACTGTAGAGTCTGCAGTGTGCCGAGATTGAGCAACGCTGTCCTCACTTAGATGAGGATTCCCATTCGCTCTCGCCGTCTGTATCGTCTTCAACACATCCACCTACCACCATCAGATCGGATGTTGGGGCGGAAGGTTCGGTGGAAAAGATGGCCGAATTCCATGGGTACATACTGAGCTGCGGGACTACCTATCACGGGCAATCTATCAATGATCTTTGAAGAAACATGAGCGGCAAGGAGCACTGTAGAGGGTGTGGCCGGCGCTAGGGGGTTATAGGCTCGAGTAGCCCGAAAAAGACACACCCAGTGCCATGCAGAATTGACATAGTTGTCGGGGGGGCCGAGTATTCCCCGAGCAACTCTTTCGCTCGTCGGCTCGCGCGATGGGGTCGAGGCTTGTCCGCGGCGCGGTTGGAGGTAGGTGTTGGGCGACCCTCTCGAATCCAAAAGTCTCATACGCTACATGGAATTCGCGAATACCGCTGAGTAGGCTCTACTCGGTGGCGCGACGGCAAGCATGGGGAACAGGCACTACTCTCAGCACAAACCAATTTTCTAGTCGTATCGCACTCAGCCATGAAAGCTTATTTTACAATTGTTGGACGTCGAGACGGCGGGGTTGGATCGAGGAATAAGGTGGCACTTCGGGCTGCCTACGAGAAACACGAGCAGCTGCATGGTCGAGACACAAGGAATTTATCAGAGGTTTTCTATGGCTACAGGGTGTCACAACCATTTCCGTCTGGCTTAGCCTCTGCGCCGCCTACACTTGTGTGTATGGCGCACATATCTCCCGCTCTTTTGGCTGTAGTCCGAACATGACGCGCTTTTTGTCGGCTCTTTTCATTCCAGAGGCTTGTCACGGCCAATAGATGGCGCGCTATTTCCACCAAATTTTCCAAATCAAATCCAAACTTCCATGTTGACTGCCGTCCTCTATCCGCAAGTTCCCTCTCCTACAAGATTTAGTCTCGACCAATCTCGCCTGGGCCAAACTGCACACCTAAATGTCTTTCGGAGCTCGAGTGATGCCTCTTTTCATTTCTGCTTCTCCAGGGGTATTGGGAGAGCGAGAAGCTCTTTTTTGAAGTGTGTGTTGTAAGTTGGAGTAATTGGATGATGGATGCCTTTTAATTCGTGACGGACACAAGCCTAGCATTCAACGAGTATGAGACGGAGAAGTCTAGTCCTTCCCTGACGACTATATATGACCATCACTCACTTGGACATTTGGACCATTCATGTAGTAGGTACATCCGCTGATACCACTCGGGGCTTTTGTTCTGTGGACGTTCACTCCTCCCTCAACCGTCAATATCCACCAAGGGAAAATAGGAGAAAGCTTTGGCTACCCTTACATGCCTTTGCCATCTTGTATATAGCCACCACGCGAATTATGGCCTCACAGCCGTCCCTTTTTCGGCTGGGATAGGTGTCTAGGCTTCCCAAACTTGAATTCGGGGGAGATGAAGACCAGGAGATGGAATACGACACCTTCTACAGTTGCCTGTTGCAGAAGTGTCGGTAGCACAGTCCGAACTCGTTGCCTCGGCGCCCATAGCTTAGAATAATCGGGGCTATCAAGTAGGCCACGTTATCGACACAAACGTGACCTCAAATAAGGCACTTTTCTTTTTATCATTAAAGTATTTAGCCGTCTACCTATGAAGCATGATGGATGACTCCTTTGAAGCTAGAGACACTCGTTCTCTGGATTTCATTGGCAAATACCACTATGAGATATGCTTGCTTACACAAACAGTCGACCCTCCTCCGTGAGTGCGGACCAAAGGAAAGCTTCTAAGCCGTCGGCTATCCAAGCACATCAGCGCTGCGAGAAGTTTGGTCTAGCTTTGCCGGATTTGAAACAGCCGTCTCCTGTCTCAAGTGAGATAGGTGTAGGAGCTATGCAGACTTTACTTGGTAGTGCGGCCCAGATTATGTGCCACTGCACCATGCAACCATGACGGTGTTTTTAGTGTCGTCTACACTCTCGCAGTTGAAGTCATGCAGTGCCCAATCCTCAACTGTAAGATTCCCTGCTAAAATTCAAAACATCGTGCCTCTTGAGATTGTATCCACCGTGTGTTTCATGTCATCTTCTCGTCTTGGTCTTCCCCACACCCACCCCAAAGATCTCTCGCCCATGCTCATGCACCATAATTATCCGCCTCCGGCGCCTATTCATATACACGTGGCCGTGAACGTGGAGAGCATTCGAGGCCTGAGATGGATTAGACGAGAGGTGGGTTTATTGAGGTGAGCATGTACTTGGGCGCACTCTGAGGCTCGACGAGGCTTCGCTGGGAATGCATGGCGTTGGGAGAGTCTGGTTCGGCGAAGAGCCTTGAAGCATTGCTTTATGGGACAGCTTCTATGGGTTTGCGGAATTTGACATGGCCTGGCTCGGGGAGTTTATTTCACGCACAGGATGGTGGGAGGCACGGCGGACAGGCCTTCAGTCTTTGCCCTCTAACCCTTGGTTGAATGAATGCGCTTTGCAACCTCATGACTGAGGGTTCATAATTTCCTCCATCGACTGCATATTTTCTTCTCTTGAGACGTCTGGCATCGAAGTATCGTGGGCTGCAGTTCATTCTCCCCCGCAGTAGAAGCTGCGGATTCTGTCTTGGGTGTTTCCGAATGTATGGGAGCAAGCCCTCATATTTCCCATGCCAGTCCTCGAGGATTCAGGGGGTCAGCACGAATTACTGCTCAAATGCCATGTCAACCATGGAGGCATTTTTACCTGCTCTACCACCCGAACCTTTCCGCACCAAGTACAAAAGCTGATTCAGTGAGGACGGTGAGCACATGAATCGTAAAGTACACGCCGACTCTGCAACAACAGTCGGCCATTTTATTATAGATCGTGAGCCAAGCCTGAAGGCTGTAGGCGACTTTTAAATTCTCATTTGACCCACTCATGTCAGGCTTAGTATTCCATCACAGCATACACACATTAGGAAATGGTTAAACTGGCGGTTGCAGCTATTGACGGCGACGTGACTTCAGATGATTGTCATTGAGATGGATTTCTACATCTTTATTATTATACCTGATATGCTCAGGCTCAGATACCTCGAGCCAAGCAGCCAGATTATGTTTCTCCAGATCTAGCTGCCTCGGAATGATTACCCACGCCGTAATCTTCTCCTAGTCTCAGTTGTGTGTTTAGGATGTTGACTAGGGTTCTAGTGACTAGTCAATGATGTTTCTCGCATCACTGAGACATGGTCATGGTTGATACAGCAAGTACAAACAATGAATCGTGCCTATACATGATGTTGCGATATAGTCATCATCGTTTGAACAATACCAACCCATGAATGAATCATGTCTCTACATGACCGTACACCACGCGCAAACTGCAAAACCCATGATTTCCGAGCACGCTTCCGACTCCGTGCGTGTAGTCGGTATATATCTGCAGGGTACGAGTGTAGGGGCGAGGTGAAGATGCGGGTCCCACTGGCGTCGACGAGACAAGTCGGATGAGATCGATATCGAGACGTTGCGCGCAAGAGACAAGATTAACTGAAGCCTGCGCCGAGTTGTGTACATGTCCATTGTTGACCAACACATCGCCATTCCCGTCTCGGACCTGGACGATTCATGAACTAGAGACGACGAAAATAGCCGTGTTTTGTAAACGGGATAAGCCAGAAATACCCACGTGCCTGATGCCTCTCATAATGTCACCAACTTTGGCTCTTTTTCCTTCCATCAGATTTCAATTGCGTATGCAGCTATTCAGCTATGTCACAGTATCGGAGATAATGCGAAGAAAAGATGACTCGATTCAAGGGAAGATCGGGATTTCATTTGCAAGTGCCACGGCGAAGTTGTGCCGGCTTTCTCTTCATCCCAAGTCAGGTCTCATCCGTGAATACCCACCCAGGGGAACGTCTCAATAGTCCAGTGTTATCCAGAGATGCCTCAGTCATCCACTCACTTTTCTCCTCCCCAGGTGGAGTAGGTGCCGAGGCAAGTCAAACCATACCGGAGATCACCAGGAGGAGGCAGACCACGACACCACTCACCGCTAGCTCACATCTGCAGAGTCAGCTGCATTCTCGCAATCGACGGCTCAGCGCGCACCACGCTCTGCAATGCGAAAAAGACTCGTCAGTCCCGGTTACAGCGAGGAATCATTCGGATAGCGCGAGATTAGATCCGGCAATCTCGCCCCATAAATCAGATTGGTGCTGATTCCTCCCTCAACGCAGCTCTGCCACTGCACTACCCGCTGTAGGCGCAAACTCTTGCATCGGCGTCTACAAGTTTCCTAGCTATGCACTACTACTACTAACTGTTCACATCACTCCAGTGTGCTGATTTTCTAAGGCCAAACGGAAGCGTGGTCTTTGGGCCGTGCTTCGCCCGCATGGCCCGGCTAGTGATGGGGGCCAAATAGTTTACAAAACAACGGCACTTGATACCGTGTCGATCCCTTAGGCTGGAGAACCTGTGCCCGGCACATTCAAAATGCATAAAATAAGGTTCCCATAATCCTCGCCAGCTGCAACGCTGGCCCAGACCTCAACAATACTCTCATCTCACACCAATAATTGCGATGAGCCTTTATATGTGAGACTTTGCTTCCGACTGCCATTTCCAGTCCACTAGATTTCATGAGTATTTCTAATGGCTATATTCAAACTCCCATCTCATCAACTTCCAAAGGTTCACACCTACCGCTTGGCGCCCAATTCACAGTAACCTTTTCATCGACAAACTTACAAAAACTTACAGACATGACGGCGTTTACAGTATCATCTACACTCTCGTATGTATCGCTGCGACGCACACAATGCTCTTCAATTTTAATCTATCTTCCCGAAAGTCAAAGTTTGTGCCCCTCTGAGACTGTATCCATCCAAAGTGTAATCATCTCTGTATAACCTAGCTTTCCTCTTGTCTCTCCTAGAGGTATGTCTCCTACGAGTATCAAAAGCGTAATGACCGTGTATTTGGGGGCGAATCGAGAATAGAGGCTCATTCAATGAGACGAGAGACGATGTGATATCTTTTTATAATACTTGAGTCTGTAACAATCTACCACATTGAGCTTCTCTCTGACCAAGGCCACACCTTGCACAGTGCTATTTACCTTTTATGTTCCTTGTTAGATCATTGATATTTTGCCCGTGATAAATAGCCACGCAGCTCAGTATTTACCCGTGGGATTCGGCCATCTTTTCCATGGAGCCTTCTACCCAAAAAAGAATGAAAAAGTCTCAAAAAACTTGCAGCCCGAGTCAGGCGAGGCCTAGACACCGGGACCACATGAGGTGCGCACATCCATCCACATCTCACTCCTTTGTAACATTCAAGGTCGCCTTGATCCAGTCTACAATCGCCGTATCGGGTGCTGGCTACGCTCCGGAAACTCATCGGATGGCTTCTCCTCCATGACAATGGTGCTAGGGGGCTTTGTTGAGAGATGAAGACGATACAGACTGCGAGAGCGAATGGGAATCCTCATCAAAGTGAAGACAGTGTTGCTCAATCTCGGCACTGCAGACTCTACAGTGAGAGCTGGAAGTTCGTCGGGGACACCACTGACAGGTGCTGAGGATAGTCCCGCACGAGAGATTATCGATATGAGGCTGAAGTAAATCTTACTCGTAGTCCACATGAAGCACTTGTTGAAAGCGGCCCTCTTGAGGCAAGGGACCAGAGTGCTCTGAAATCTTGTACCTTCCCTCGTCAGTCCACTTCACTGTACAAATTCAAGCGGTCCTCGGTCTCAGGTTTGTAAAAGATAGTAGCGATAGGTGTTCATTTGAAGATCTCTCGCTCGTAACTCGGATGCGCCATGCAACGCCATGACTTTGGGTCCTTGTCTTTGCACAGCATATTGGCTTACTAAACATGACGAAGATTAACCTTCGATAGGTAGTCTCCGTTCCAAGCTCGATAAACTCGTCGACCAGCGTGTCGTAGAATGGCTTGGGGGCACGGCTATATTTCTTGAGCCTCGTCCTCTTCAGTCAAGGAAGTTTTATTCTATCATAGTGGCCTGTTGATAAGCAGAATTATTAGACTAGAGTCGTATCCGAGGCTGTGGAGAGATTTTGATAATAAAATGATACCTCAAGGACACGAGTTGCTGATTTACCGAACATCTTGATGCGGTTACGAAATTTTTTTGGAGGCATCCAGATGATTCGCTGCTCGAGTAGATAGAAACACCAAGCGATGTGTTTACCTTTTTGAGTACATTTCATTCCGTAACCAAGAGGGGTTTGACGCAACGTCCGGAGGCGTCAGTTAAAGTTGCCCTGCTAAATTTCCATCTTATGTTGATACCACACAAATACACTTGGTGCACAGCCAACATCCAGTTGTTTTCGAGAACGAAGATTGAGTAGCAACTAGTATGTAGAGCTGACACCAAGTTCCACAGAAGTCAGGAGTGCTTTTAGTTTCCATGAGTCTGCAGCACCTTGCTACACCTTGAACGGCATAAGTTAGATTTCTTACTTCACAGCACTTACACGAACTCCAATGGGAAGGGCAAGACTGAACACCTGTTCGTGGTGTCCTCTACAAACGTAGGAGTAAAATATTCTCCCAGAGCCAAGATCAGTCAAATTTCGCAATACGAAAGTTGGGCCACAAGTCAATGATTCAAAATACTCTGCAATGTCAATCTTTCACTCCCGACAAAATCGACTCCTACCTAAGCCTCATCAAGTCTGCAAGTACGACCTAGTAAATCCTCATTTCAATGACCACACTTCACCTAGACTTTCTGTGGCCTCTGCTCGTCACCAAATAGACGTCTACGCCGATAATTATACCCGACGGAGGAAGCAAAGCGTGGCGCACAAATCTGGGAGACAGTTCGTTGGATGGACGTAAGAGTGGTTAGAATAGGTTTACAAGATGACACAGATGATGGATACAATCTCAACGGGCGTGTGGTTTTGAATTTTAGCAAGGAGCTTCACGAAATGTGCTTTGTGCACGGCAAGACTTCGCTTGCAAGATTTCAGCTGACATTATAAAAACAAGCAGACGATGAAAAGTGCCGTGGTACGACTCTTTGTGGTGTTCTCCGGTACAGTTTGAGTAGCCTGGGCACCTACTCCACTTGGGAAGGAGACACCTAAGACCACACTTCGTACGGAGAAAAGTAAATGGATGGATGTATGTTTAGATAATTCAGGGCTTTATAGACGTTCCCCTGGGTGGGTAGGTAGGGATGAGGGTCGACTTGGGATGAAGAAAAAGCCGGCATAACTTCGCAGTGGTGCTTACGAATGAAATCCGAGGCATGAGTGCTCTTCTTGTATATTGAATCATCTATTCTGTATATTTTCTCCGATACTGTGTCATAGCTGAATAGCTGCCTACGCAATTAAAATCTGATGCAAAAAAAAGAACTCCAATGGATCCTACCCGCTGAACTGGAATGAAGTTCCCGGAGGCTGGGGAAGACAGTGGCCGGTTTTCAAAGGCTTTTATAGGTCTGTAGGGCCAAGACCGCTAGCTCCGCCGAATGTCTCGGAAGGGTAGCTATGTCGTTGAGTCTGGTACTGATGGCGGTGCCGGGTAAGCTCGATGCCTACTAGATCTTTCAAGTCTTCTCGGCTGATTTCCACGCGATGATAGCCTTTGCCTTTCTGAATGTAGAGAGGAGTTGCTGGAGAGCTGGAAGAACTAGTGAGGGTTTGATCTATTGAAAGCTTCGAGGGGTGTTGCCGTTGGATGGGAGCTGTGGCGGAGGCAGGCGAGACATTCACCATCCGATACATGGGTCTGCTTGGCCGATGGAAAGAGACAGCTCGAAAATCGCGAGGAGTTTAGGACTGAGAAGGAAGTGTGCATGTGAACATCACATTCCAATGGAACCAGGCATGAACGGTTCTGTCAGGTCCTGACAATCCATTTATGCCTTGCATACGATTGGCACGCTATCCTGCTGACTCACCCAATGGCGAGGCTGAAGATTAGAGCTGGCCGGCGACGCCTGACATTTAACCACGCCATCACCGACCAGAAACCCGAGTAAATATGGCTCCATCAGCCGTGAATGGGGATGCCATCGTTGTCCTCGAGGGCATCAAGGCGCCCGACGGCGTCGTCCTCCCACCGCGCGAGATCAAAGGTGAGTCGATGCAGGCGCACAAGGGGGCGCCACGCGACTAACAGCGCTGGACAGCGATACTGGAGAAGACTGCGGGCTACGTATCGCGAAATGGCATCGTATTCGAAGGTAGGCAGTCCGGGCTGGCAGCGTCGTCGGCGGCTAATATGGCACAGACCGGATCCGGGAGAAGGAGAAGCACAATCCCAAATTTTCCTTCCTCAGCGCCAACGACGCCTACAATGCCTACTACCTCTGGCGCCTCAGTGAGATCAAGGAGGGCCGCGGCACGGCCGTGGCAGCTGGCCGCGCGAACGAGGTGACGGAAGAGGTGGAGAAGCCCAAGGGCCCGCCGGAGCCGGCCGAGTTCCTCTTCTCGGCGCGCATGCCCAACATCAGCGCGCAGGATCTCGAGGTCGTCAAGCTGACGGCCCTCTTCGTCGCGAAGAATGGCCGGCAGTTCATGACAACCCTCTCCCAGCGAGAGACGGGCAACTACCAATTCGACTTCCTGCGGCCGAACCATACGCTGCACAGCTTCTTTCAGCGGCTCATCGACCAGTACACGTGCCTACTCAAGGTCGGCGGCCCGGATAGCGAGGGCGGCCGGCTACAGCAGCAGAGAATAAGTGACCTCGAGGCTAATGCGCGCGACAAGTTTCACTGTCTGGGTCGTGCCAAGCAGCGGGCAGAGTGGTTCAAATTTCAGGATGAGCAAAAGCAGAAGAAGGAAGAAGAGGCGGAAAAGGAAAAATTGATGTACGCCCAGATTGACTGGCACGACTTCGTCGTCGTCGAAACTGTCATATTCACCGAAGCAGACGACCAAGCCAATCTTCCGCCGCCCACTTCGCTCTCCGAACTTCAATTTGCCTCTCTCGACCAAAAGGCCATGATGTCCATCAATTCGCACAATATGCGCATCGAGGAAGCCATGCCCGAGGACAGCGACTACTATAATCCCTACGGCCAAACACAGTACAACATGGTGCCGCCCTCTCCGCAGCCCATGTACCAGCCTGATACTCGAATGCACAACACGGATGAGGCTGACGAAGAGGAACAACGAATTAAAGAGAGGGCCCAGGCTAGTCAACGAGCTCAACAGGCTCTGGCTGATGCCAAGGGAGTCTCGGCGCCCATGAGGATAAAGGAGAATTACGTGCCTCGGGCTGCCGCCAGGGTGGCCAGTCAGCAAAATATTGTGGTCTGTCCAAATTGCAAGCAGCAAATGCCGGCGAGCGAGCTTGATGAACACATTCGAAGTACGTCTCCCCCCCTCCCTTTCCACCCCCCATCGTGCTCACACTCGTCAGTTGAACTGCTTGATTCTCGCTGGAAGGAGCAGAAAGCCAAGGCAGATAGCCGCTATTCCACCACGAACCTCTCGACCCAGGACGTCGCCAATAATCTCAAGCGTCTCGCTAGTCAGCGCAGCGATTTATTTGACGGAGTCGGCGGACAGCAGATCTCGGAGGAGGAGCTGGCGCGGCGCAAGAAGGCGGCAACAGGGTACGATGGCACGCCGGTGGAGAAGGGCGATCGGCGCATCGACTTGATGCAAAACGTCAATGTGGAGGAACAGATTCGTGCCATCCACCAGAAGTTCGGCGACAAGAAGGTCTAGGCAGAGTCGGCGGAGGATGGGCTTGGGCGTGCTGGCGTTTGGGGGCCTTTGTAGCAGTAGTTTAGGCCGCGGCCTGGTCGCGGCGCGTACATGTGAAGCACCGAGTCTCCCTACGTTTCGCGCCTCACCTCGCTCCCACCACGTCGGATGAGTAGCGTCGCACGTGTATTCCTGGCCGCTAACATGCGTCCCAGGCCCCGTCTCGGAAGGAACTAGGCCTGATGGGGCGGCGCCGGGGTTAGGTAATCGCCAAGGATGCCCACCAGCACGCCCGTGACTCAAATAGATGTGCGGGGTCTGATGCGCCGCAGAAGGTTAGTGGCCTGAGTCAAGGACGGCGGCGGCATGCCTTGGCACACCGACTCGCCGTGGCAGACCTCGAATGCCCCTCCGAGGCCTGGCCGTAGCGAGTCAGGGAAACCTCAGACGAAAGGCGTTTGTCAGGCAGTCTGGCGCCAAACGCCACAGAGCAGGGAGGCTTGACGGGGCAGGATGGGCGGCGAGACGAGCGGGCACGGGAGGGAGATATACTATGGAGACGCCCGCCCTTCTCCCTCTCTCGTCGTGCGCCAACGAAGCTTTCTATTCAACACATACTCCACTCTTTTGGGACCCGTCATCCTCTTAATCGGGCAGGCCTCTATTTCACCTCAATTCGCGGAGAATTGTTTAATTGACGAGTACAAACTATTCGACCTCTCGCTCTTTCGCGCGCGCGCGCTCGCTCGCATCTATCTTCAAACATAACCTGCGCATTCCATCGCTATCCCCTCACTTCCAAGCATTTCCGCTAGCCAAGTCTCCGCAACACCAACATGGGCGCCAACCTTTCGTCACAAGAAGTTGTCGATACATCGGCTGACGTCATCATCCTAGGCGATCACCGCTCCGAGCTATACCTCCTATTTTTCACAGCTGGCTCTGTCTACGCCATTGGTATGATACTCGGCACTTTACAATTAGTGGATCACTGGCGTGGTCCGGTGGGGGATCGTTCTGTCGGTCTACCCGGTGTCTTAGCCGCCATACTGCTGTCAGTGGGTTGGCCTCTAATTCTCTTCTACCTGTGGGTGCTAGTCACATGATTGCTGGATCATTTTATGTCATTTGCGACCAACCCGGCCAAAGGGCTTCCACCGCCACATTTTCTTGCCACCCTTTGTCGTCTATCGGCTTCTTTGCTTGCTAGATTTGGACTTTACCAACAGACTATCGACTTTAACAAGGATGGAAGCTTTGCTGCTCATGATGTGGCGAGATGTGGGACACGGGAACTTGAACCATCCAATGAAGGCCTCTCGAGGAATTATCGAGCAGCGGGGCCAGATATCAGCAACGGAATTGATGGATATGATAAGGTGTTTTCTAGGAGTATGGCTGTAATGTTAGAGGTGCTCAAGACCAACATTAGCATAGGATGTCTCAGACGTGGATTTAGACAGGGGCACTTCAGGGAAGATGCGGACACCACCACCTTTTTACCGATACCAAAGTTTTCTTCTGCCTCTTGGCACTTAATAGACCCATACTTGATTTGCTTACGCAGTGCATCCGGATGATCCAATACCACTGGGTTTTAATCGTCGGTTGAGAACCGCAGAAACTTATCGCGTGAATATCAGCCTGTCCATAGCTCTCTAAAGTGGCATGGGAGGTATCATTGAGTGCCACTTGATTTGGTTCTCCTCTTAATTCTCTCCCATGAGGCCAGAATCAGAACCCGTCGACATCTGTATTCCCAACTTGTTGTCTCGTGATTCACGTAAATTCCATTCATCTTACATGATCGTAACGTTATTGTCAGCAATAACATGCCAAGCTGATACCTGACACAATTTGTGGTTGACTCTAGGAAAACCTTGACGTTTAGGGTATTTTTCTGGTCTGATACCTCCATTCCATTACTAGAGTCTTCATCGTGGCATAGATCGGGTGGTGAAACTGATTGATTTTGCATGTACGAGTTGGTCGTAGAGTATCGTCTCGACTATATTAGCCACTAGGTACCCTATGAAACAATAACCTGTTCCCTCTAGCACCAGTCTAGCTTCAGATAGGGCAGGACAGAGCAGATAAACCCCTAGGTTGCTCTCGTCGTTATTCACTGAGGAGGCGCACGCCACTATCGACACGACGCACACAAAGCGCCTCGAGGAAGGCTCCGAGCTCACCCGATACACCCTCTGCAACAGCGGTTTGTAGTTCGACAGCGTAATGGTAACGATATTCGGTACGGACATGTTCAAAATGAGGACGATCCCAGTGGTAGCGAACGAGTCGACTGATGAGCAAATCTAAGCGCATGACATTCGAAGGAGAGAGAGATAAGGCGTGGTGCAAAAGGAGGGCGTCGCGAACAGGTGCATTTATCACGCCGTTGAGAATATGAGCGAGAAGCTCACCCTGCCGATTAGTTAGCGGTGATGAGAGGGATGGGTATTTTGCCGTGGAAGACAAGCAGCCTTTACGTAATCAAAAAGAATGCTAAAGAGAAAAATCAGGACCTACCACTATGTTGCCCGACTTTTTTAGGATTTCCTTTGCAAAATTCGATCGGTAAGTTTGGGTGTATGCGTCGAGCACTTCTCGCAGATGACTCTCACTCCGAACAACTACAATTTCTATTACCGCACTCTCTCTGCCTCTCTCGCTTTTAAGGGCCCTTCTTAGTTCTTTCACGTCGGCAGCGACGAGTGTACTGTCCACTTTTCCATCGGAATATTCCTTCATGCGTTTTTCTTCAAGCGCTAACATGATGGCTTTTTTAAATTTATCCTCGTTCAGCTCGCTACGCATACACTTAACGAGACTATGCTCATACTTTTTATCGCGAAAGCCTTTCTTAATAGCGCGCATCTCCTCGTTTGTGCGCCCCATCAAGCTCTCGATCAAAAGCTCCCGACGGCTCTTTTCCTTCTGGTACCAGCAGTTGGCCCAGAACGCCTCACTCTCCCAGCGACCCAAAGCACAAACATAGCACGCTTTCATCAGATCTGGCTGATCTTTTAATCGAAGTTTGATGTGTTTTGCAATGTTTACGCCTTTCTTTTGGTGTGCCGTCTTGACAAGGGCTTTATATTGTATGCGTAGTTCTAGAGTTTGAGAGTGAGTAAGGCCGGGTAAGATAGAAATTAAAGGTGCAGTATCAGGATAGCGCCTCTCGCCTTTGAGAGCTTTCGCCAGGAGAATAGCCTCTTCCTCTGGGTCGTGGAAGCGCGCCGTGCGTCGAGGCTTCTTGCTACTGCTACGACTGTCCTGACTGCTTTGTTCGTCCGCTGAAGAGTAAGAGGTTGGCGGTCCGATATTTGATGGCGAGTGATGGTGTTTTGCAGCTAGAGTAGGCGATGGCATAGGAGAGATTGATTGGTAGGTTCCCTCATAAGGTTCTAGCAATGGACTCCCCACCACATTAGATAGACTTCTCGAAGGACTATGCTCATTATATGGTGATCGGGAAACGGTGAGTGCCTGCATGCGATTAGATATACCAGTTGCCTCGGTGGAGTCGTGAATTTTTGGTGCCTCGATATAGAGATTGGAGACAGATGTAGATGGCGAGCGAATACGTCGAGAGGTAACGTGCCTTCGGTTTCCATGCGTGTTTGGCTCATCCACTTGGCGAATCTCGAGTCTGGGAAGGTCTGAAATACTGCTTCTCTCTAAGGGTGGATCTCTGGAAATAACTTTATGGTTTTCGACATAGCTTCCGTATGCAAGGTGATCTTCTTTTGTCGATCTAGATTCGAAGGATCCGTGGTGTTGGGTGCGTCTTCCGGCCTTGCTCCTGCTGAAATGAATGCCACCGGACAAGCTGTGGCTCCCAAGGCCAATACTAAAATTTGCTCCTTTTGCCCTCTCGGAATTTTCGTCAAGGCGTCGGGATTCCGGTTCCTGAGCCTCATAAAAGTGCACCTTGTTGGTCGATGTTGGTTCGTGTACGGTAGTGCTGCTATAATTCTCCTCAGCACCTCGGGCGCCTCGGGGCTCACATGGTTCCTTTTCCCAGCCACTCGTTAGGCGTGGCATCTCTTTTTCAGCAAAGTAGGATGCATTAGAGCCTGAAATGCTCTCGGTTGAGAAAGTATTCAGAGCTAGCCGGGAGGGCTCGGATTCGGTCAAGAGAAGGCTGTGTACCCTGCTATCCCGTTCTTGATTATCCAGCAGTTCTCTTTTTCTTCTGGAGGCTGTTGGTTGGCCTTCCCTGCTTATCGGAACGCAGCTACCGTTTCTACTTCTTCTCAATCTCGACGTCGGGCTATTCGTACGGTTCCTGCCGCTGTAATAATCATCGGTCCGGGAGAGCATGGTGGTCTATCCGAAGGAGCTTCGGGCTGTGTATGTCTTTGATATTATAGTGTAGATTGTGATAAGTTAGGACTCCGATTGTGGCAATGAACAGAAAAATCAGATGCGGAGGTTCAAAAGCGGGTGAGGTGACGCAGTTTGTGTGGAAGTGGGTTCCCTTGGGCAGTGGAGGTGGAGCGAAAAAATCAAAATAGTCGCCCATGCATGCCGGGGGTCCCGAGGATCCCGTGATGTTGTCGCCTCATTAATTTGGGGTAATTCAGCCACTTGCCTACTCACCTGACCCGGCCCTACCCATCACCTCCGACCTATGTCTCCGTGATAAGCTGACCAGCCCTATTTAAAATTAGGAATACCGTTGGATTACATTCAATGACTCACAATGACAAGTATTACAGTGCATTGCGAAGATGCCTCTATTCCATTGACTGCGAGCAAAGTGGGAATAATGAAAAGTGTGAGGCGCTGACGGGTCCGTGCAGACTAGGTGCGTCTCTTGAGTCAAGAGTGAGTGGTGATCAGCAGATGATCCGCTCACTTTGGCCAAATCCTTATAGCTATGATAACGAGCATGGGCAGGCCTGGGCCGTTGTATGATGGAATTTAGCCCGGCACATGCAGTGCTTATCACGGCCTCAATTATGATTTAGGAGCAGTAGACGGGGGTGGAATAATCTAGGCCAGTTACCCTCGTCGATTCTGGCGGTTATCGTGGCCTACATCATTCATGACGTAGACTGACGACTTCAGGTTCAAGTAGACACGATATCAGTGGATTCAGCTCGTCGAGCGAGGCCTGATGTTTGCTGCCGGATTGGTGAAGGTTTGTCAATGCTTTTCCTGCGTGTTTCCAGATGCGGGCAGGTGAGATCCTCGAACGCCAGCTGAATAAAGATGGTGGGAGGCGGTTAACAAAGGTGGCCCACACATTTTCTTTATCAGATTTTGATTGCATATGCAGCTATCTAGCCATGGCACAATATCAGAGAAAAGACAGAATAGATGACTCGATCTGCACAGGTAACAAATGTGAATGTGTTTATTGTCCTATGAAGTCTATGACCATGTAGGTCCTTTTACCTACAAGCCAGTACTATACTCCCTCCTATGCCTCCCACTCGTCTTCGTTTGTATATACTCTAGGAGCCGCCGTTGTCCCGTCACTGTCTCTCCAGCCAACAAAACGATGGCATTTGCAAATGTGTAGCTGCAGGGAAAAATCTCAAAAACCACCGGGCGCGTGGCTCTCCTATTATGAAGAGGTCGGCCAGCCGTGCCCAGCAGACCTGTGTATACCTGAGAGCGTCTCTTAACCTTCCTGGCCTCATCTTTAGCCCTCTCCTGATTTATATCGTAGGACAAACCGAAGACTGTGAAAGGATGTCGGAAAAGTCTTCGTCGAGAGTGATTTCCATGAAGAAGCTTAGCCCAGCATCCAAAACTCGGTGCGGACGTGGGGTTGTCGAGTAACTCATGTATTCCAGACGCCCTCTTGGCCAGTATGTTCAGAAGTTAAGATTATTAGGGACGATATCATAGACGAGTCGAAATCCGCCTTTCTTGAGGGTGTAAGGGTCTTTTGCTTTGCTTTCGTGGGCTTTTTGTTCGCCCACCAATGGGCAGCACATGTTGTAATATAACGAGGGCTTCTCTGACTACCGTTCTAGCGTTTGACACCACATTATCTTTCCTCATTCCCTGCATCATTATCGTCGTCTTATGAGTTACTGGAAGAGTATCTTTGACGGGGGGCGGGAGATAACTCAGGTCATAGTTGAAAAGGTGTTACTCAATCTCGGCTCTGCAGACTCTACAGTGAGAGCTGGAGGTTCGTAGGGGACACCACTGACAGGTGTTGAGAATTGTCCCCCTGATCCGCACAGTTACAAATGAGTATAGAAGGAGGAGATCAATTTGAATGCTGTTGGAGAGGAAGGCAATTGTTTGATTTGAGTTTATTTCGTATCAGGCTTACGCCCTACACCCAATAGGCGACATACGGGTCTATGCTCCCTCGGGACACACTACAACCCAAGTACATAGTTTGCTTGTCAAATCTACACGCAAAACATAAATAATGAAATGAATCCCAAGAAAATTAAGCGCCTTTCCTCCTTCCTCACGACTCTTTGTCCTTAACAACTTCTATTTCGGCAGGACTTGATCCTCCCGGTGTGGTGTTTGCCTCTCGTAACACTTAGTTACTGTTAAGAGGTGGAGGAATCTTTCCCAACCCCAATCTGCCAGCATCTCCCGTCCGCTCGGTGGTGGTTCGTGCTTCAAGCTTCTCCATTGCCGTAGAGCAATCTGGCATTCGGCAAGATGCCAAGCACGTTTCTCTCTTCCGCACACGCATTTGCAGTTTTCAGATTCGTGGCCAAACCGTTCATGGTATTTTCGGAAATCGCCATATACCTCACAGCTCATAACCACAACATGTGCCCACCTTGGAAGTGCTAGTTCCGGCGGACGTTTTCGTTTTACCTGGAGATCCAATTCCTCGTTGCGGCTCGGTCCGTGATCTCGCCACCAGGATTCCACTGCTTCTTCACCTCTTTGCCTGACAAACCGAGTGAGGGCTGCGAAAGTGTATTTAGGTCTGTCCCTCATTTCCGAGGGGGAATGTGTCCGTTTCATCCGCTAGGTTCCTGAGGGCTTCCTTAGCCAGTCTGTCTGCATCTTCATTCTCCATGATCCCAGCGTGGGCTGGTATCCATCGGACCTCAACTGATCTGGCTTGTCGTGCCAATCTTGTAAATACTTCCACAGCAGCTTGGGAAGATTTTGTTTGGCCGCTTCTTCGAGCTCTCACGGCTGTGGTGTTGTCAAGCAGCACCTTGATCGGGCAGTTGCCTGCTTTTCCTAGGGCTCCTCCTAGAGCTTTTTAGGCCCCAAAGATTTCGGCATCGTAAACCTCCGCCCCTGGCAATGGACCAGAGTCACTCTCAATCACCTGGCCTCCTTTGTACAAGGTATACCCCCATGCCGACCTAGCTGGTCCACATGATGAGCCGTCTGAATAAGCGCAAACTGTCTCGGCCGACAGGCTTGCTATCCATTGCTTAGCGTAAGCTGTTTCGTCCTGAAAGTCACTGCCAGTAATTTTCCTGATGGACTCGGCCTTTGGGAAGTATAATTTGCCGGGTCCTTTGGCCATCGGCACATTTTTGGCGCTGATCTGAAGTCGCCTAAGGTACCGTTCTGGGAACTTGAATGATCTGTTCTTCTGGCCTATGCGGAGACCGAGGCGGCTTTTTGTCTCCTGGAAGGCAATTGTTAGTGGGTAGTGATAACGTTATAATGTTGGGGTTAATAAGTCAAAGAATAGTAGTTAAATATTCTGATTTAATGGACAAGAGTGGGCGAGCACCACAGACTAACATGAAGCCACAAGGCCCCGCGTCTTACTAATCTCTGGAATAGCCAGAGACACCGCTGGGGAAGAGGGTCACGAACGTCGTGAGTAGAACTAACCCCCTTTTGAACAGGGTAGGGAATTCAGCATGACGAAAAAGAAGTACTTGAATCACTAATAAATGCTCACGACCAGCTCCATCCCCGGAAAGAAGGGAGAAAGAAGCCGTAATGAAATATTGGAAAACGTCCAAGTGCATGGCCGGCACTTTGGAGTCAAAGGCCATGAGATATCGTTAGAGGATTCAACGGGGAAGCCAACTAGATAATTGATATTACAGACTGCAAGTGCAACTCTTTGTGGGTAGAGATTTATAGTTGACCGCCTCGGGATTGAATACACATGATGATGTTTTTATCGTGACCGGGTACTACCCCAGCACTCAGAGGGCATGGCACGGGTAGTCCAGATCTATAAGACTCTTCGCTACCTACATCATCGTTTCGTAGAATCCTAGACACACAAAACTAAAACAGATAAAAACACCATTTCTAATGTGTTGGCGCCCTGCGCTACACATTAATTCTCGTACCACACCGAACGGTCCCAAGAAGCAGTACAGTTGACCTATACATCCCCCCTTCACGGTTCAATCTTGCCGTGACACTTTGTTAGAGTTAAAAAACGCCAGAATTTCTGCCATCCTTCTTGTCCCATCATATCCCTGATGGTAGGACGTGGTTCTTTCGTTTCCGTCCTCCATTTCTGGGTGGTCGGGCGACACTCTGCAAAATGCCATGGTCGCTATTCTCGACCACAATTGCAAAGCATTTCTTCATTCTGGTGCTGGAACCGTCCATGATAGCTGGCAAAGTCAGCATGCCCGGTCCTTGCTGCGATGAGGCGGTGGTATGCCCATCGAGGTAGTGCTAGCTCTGGAGGGCGTTTTCTCCGCATAAGTAGGTCTAGATCTTCATACCTAGCCCATCTGTTCTTAAGCCACCATTCTTCCGCAAGTTTTTGTACCCGGATGTTAACTTGGCGTTTGAGAGCTGCAAATGTCAGAACTTCGTGAGTTTCCTCCCAGATGCGCTCTGGTTCCGGTATGTTCCAGTCCCGATTATTTGGCGCAAGTAATTAATTTGCCATCGCATCGGCCTTTTCGTTTCCTGGAATGCCGCTATGTGCCGGAATCCAGTGGACCTCTATCATTGGTCGAGTCTTGCGTAGTTCCCAAAAAAATTATTACCTCTACTTGCGAGGAATCTGTTCTGCCATCTTAAAAGGCTCTAGCCGCCTCTTGATTGTCAAGGAGTGCCTTGATATCTGTACTACCTCCAATTTCTAACGCTGCCTCTAAGCCTCGTACTGCCCCGATGATTTCCGCATCAAAGATCTCAGCTCCAGTAAGGGGATTTCCACCACTCGCTATAAGTTCACCGCCCCTATATATGGCGTAGCCATAGGCTGAGTATGCTGGGACGATCGATGACCCATCTGAGTAGACACAGAGTGTTCCTGCGGGAAGATTCCTGAACCAAAACATGATCTGCTTCGCCTTTTCTTGTCGCATTTGGGCCTGGCAGTAGCCATCACGATATTTGGTTGGTAAAGTTGCTCAGGCTCCCATTCTGAAGGCGTGTGAAGTATCGCAGTGGGGCCTTACAGGCACGTTCTTTCTGCCCCTCTCGCAGTTGGAGTCGCTTGATTGCCTCCTTGGGTGTCTCGACTGCCCTTGACGATAGTGGATGATAATTGTCAAGTCGGCGAATTCTTGCCACACTTCGGAGCTGTCGCTGCTGAAGCATTACTTCTGCAGGTAAGATCCCTGATTCCCGGTGAAGAACTATGTTTGGTGTAGTTCGCCATACTGGTAGTGCAGCTCGGATTGCGGTTAAAATAGTCCTGTCTAGTAACTTGAGGTGTCATCCAACACCCGTACTTACTTTCTTGTCTCATATCGTCGTGATACGGGTAAATCCAGGCCATGGATACACATGATGGTGTATGAATATTTATCATGTTATGAGCAGACGGCAGCGTGACTCGGGAATGGTGATAAGCGTGCGTTGGATATTTTGAATCATTTTGTAACTGTAAGTGCAAAAATTTTGTTATGAAATAATATCAGAGATAAATTACACAATAGACGACTCAATTATAACTAGAGCACTTGTAAGGATTCTGGAGAAATGCCTTAGGCAGGGTTTATGGGTTCCTTGTTTAGTCCCACTGGGCTTTCTTATCAAGCGAGGACAGTTATGTAGTTTTCATTTCCGAGACTGAGATCTCCACGCTTTGTTTTCTGTCTTTAGGAATAGTTACATAATTCTAATTACATCTCACTCTCGTCCTCTGCCACCCATAGTGACCTACCGTCACCTCCGGCCACTTTACCTAGAACAACTCCCCGCTTTCCCATTTACCACTTCTCTAGAAAGCCCTTCGCGTTCCCACCAGGCGTCCTTCCTCAGTACATCGTACGCTACGCCTTCTCCTACGCCTCGAGTCTTGCGCCTAGTGAACCTGCGCCTGACAGCACTCATGCCTCGGATTTCATTTGCAAGTACCGCTGCGAAGTGATGCCAGCTTTTGTTTACCCCAAGTCAAGCCTCATCCGTGAATGCCCACCCAGGGAAAGGTCTCGAAAACGCTGGGTTATCCAGACATGCTTTCATTACCCATTGTATTCTCTCCGCACGAAATGTAGTCTCAGGCCTCTCCCGCCCAATGTGGAGTAGGTGCCCAGGCTACTCAAACTATACCAAAGAACACCACCTATCGTTGACTTATGTTTATAGTATCAGGTGCACTCTGAAACTAAAGACTCAGCGCGTACAATGCACTTCACCTGCAAAATTCTTGTCGAACTTCCAAATCTCACACCCGTCGAGATTATGTCCATTTCCTGCGTCATTTTGTATGTCTACCGCGATTTCTCTCAGGTTCGTCTCAGAGAACTGTCTCCCAGACTTGCGCATCATAATTTATGACTTCCGTCGGGTATAAACATCGGCGTGGGCGTATGTTTGGTAGCTGGCTGAGGCCTGGGGTTGAGTTGACAGTTGTGGCGATTGAAGTGAGCATGTAAGAGACCGTACTGGTAGACTCGATGATGCTTCGGCGGAAATGTATCTTGTTAGGAGTGGATGATTGACATGGTGGGCCAACCTCTTTGGTATTGCGAAAGCTGAATGAACTTGGCTCAGGAAGTATTCAACTCAGATGATGGATATCGGTTAGGAGCATTAGCTCCAGGCTGTAGATGTTTTTGGGTATGTTGCTTAGACACCTAGAGCGGGCTAATAATGAACAGTTCGTGTGGTGAGTAATCCATTATCATTTTAGGTGACTCACGTACACCTACTAAGATGGACGTCTCTGTATCTACATAGGCTTGGACAGTGCCGTGGTACACCAATCGGGTTAGGAGCGATCTGGTGCAAGTCCATGAAACCCACACACCACTCTCTCTCGCGGTGACATTGTACTTGCGGGACGATGAAAGCACACTCCGATGACCACGGGTTTTTGACGCTTTCCCAGTGGTGGGTATGCGCGGATGAGTCAACACGCCGCAAGGGTCAACCGCGAGTGTGAGCATTCCAGACGTCAAACTGAGTGATCCTGCTCAAAGTACACATCTTGCGATAAGAACCAGCACAACTGAATGATTTATCCATCTTCATACGCACAGACCATAGTGTGCCTCAGACAAAAGCCATTACACCACAATTCGTATTGGGATGCAGCTGTTGGATACTATCACTAGTATCTCCAACACAACCATTGCCTTATAGCATTTCATTCGTAGCGCTCCTGCCTGGGCAAGCTGAATACTCTTTCTTACAAGTGGTCATACAGCGATATCAAATACAGGCAGCGGGCCAAGCCAATTCTTCCCTTTAGCGTTGCTCGTGTGGAAGCTCCGGATACGTTTATGTCTGAGGTGGCCAAGAGTCGTATGTGGATAGAGTTGGGGAGCCAACAAACATGCTTAGATTCATCGACCCACTGAAAGTGTCCGAGTTGATTGTGACTGCAAACCATCGTGCCTCAGCTACTGATCATGGAGCTTGCCAAGTGTGTCGCCGGCTCTTCCTCACTATCGAGTGACAATGCTGCGTAGGCGGGCTGGGAGGAAGATCAGCTGTGAGATGCAGAGGCTAGGATTAGCTAAGGGGGATGGTGGAATACTAGGCTGCAGAGGAGCTGGACGGTGGATGCTCTTGGGGAGTCATGCTCACAGTCGGTCTCGTCAATCGCTATTGCGTGTGCTCTCGTGATATGCAAGACGTGCATCTACATTCTCGTGTAAAGGAACCTTAGTTGAGAGAATGATGGAGGTTGAGACCTGCTTATATGCTGCTCCAGACTTACCGTGCTGTGCTTAGCCGAGTGCTAGAACAATCTCTTGTGATCTCATTTCTCTCCTACGACAAACGGCCATCTCGTTCTAGCTGGGTCCATAATACACACTAAACACTCTACGGTCTACCTCAACAGTCACGTGCACATACTACGACGTGACCTCACGCATCCACCACGGTGCGTTGCGTGGATAATACGACCAAATACCAAAGCCTCTCGAGAGCTGAAAGATTCGCAGCCGCCATAGACCGGCTTGGAAATGAATGGTGAGGGACACGTCTCCCGAGCGGCCGGCGACGAGGTGTTGGTCAAGGCCGCAAGCACGTGCGGCGGAGATGGTGAGGCCATAGAAGCGAACAGATTCGTCAGTGCTGCACATGGCCCGCGGCGCAGAGCCAGAATTGAGGGCGAGAGATTTGGGCTGGGAGTTACGGCGTCCGCGTTGTGCATGCGATAGGTCGTACCCTGGACCGCGTCAATGAAAAGGCGAGTGCACGCCCACTCGGCCAACCTCGAGCAGAGTTGTAGAAATTTACATCTACCACGATGACCACGACGAGAATTGGACGGAGGTGATGCTGTCAAGGCGCTGATGGGTGAGAGCCGCAGACCAATGGAGATTATCTACATTTCGAAAGACTCCCGCGCCTCGCCCGCAGCTACCACATCGAGGTGCGACGTTTGGCCGGCTGGCCCACGACAGCGCTGGAGCGCGAGCACGCCTGGGTTGGCATCGAGTCGCACACGGACTACGTGTGGCGGCGGCGGCCAGCGGCATGGGCTCTGGGTCGCTGGACGAGAGCGTGCATGCATCTCTCCCGACGACTCTACACGGCGAGAGACTCACTTTATCACTGGACCACTCGTGTCGTGCGTGCATCTGCCTCGACCACGCGCCACCGCCGTGCTCAAGCGTCCATGTCCACCAGCGGGAAAACAGGAAGTAGCTTTGACTACCCTGCACTGCCTCGTCGACGCTGGTGTCGTTTTATCGGCGGGGAGTCCCGGAAATCCCCAACCCGCTGAGGGGAGATTGACGTTCTAGACCTCGAGCATTGTTTGCGTCGTGCCCTGCTCGTGTCCATGGTCACGTGATGACCGCATTAGCTACAACATTGCATTCGCGCCTTCAGGGCAAATGGCTCCCAGACGCATAACACAATATGGATCAAGTCTCTCGCGGTGGAAAGTTACGTCATCTTAAATTGTAAATCCCACTTTGGACTAGGGGTCGAGGTTTGAGGACAATGGGCTTGTTCGCTGTAAGAGTAGTTCGTAAGTCTGCCTCCCTTGACAGTATCGCATGGGCTACCCCGACGTGATTGATTTAAATAAAGTAGCCCCAAAATCGTACTACCACTACCATAAACGAACCGTGTTGGGGATTATCCTTGCTGCCATGGATGTTAGGTCAACGATAGTTTCAAGCACATTGCGACTCTCTTGACAAAGATATCATGGATACTAGTAGACCATTTTTTCATTTCACACATTATCTAGTATATTACATAAGGAAATCTCTTAGGCCTGACAGTGGAGACAGGCTTCCATTTCTTTACAAAGTAACTAATCAAAAAATATTTGCTGCGGCTGATATCAAAATAATATACAATGAATGTGTGCGCCATCTCACATAGTTTAGAGAATTATGGTTTGCCTGTGAAAGTGCTAGCGAATGATAGGATGAATTTTGAGGCTCAAGTCATGCGACCTGTACGAATTGACCAACAGTTGGAATACCGTCGACAACAACATATACAACGTAGGGTCCTGGTGGTGCAAGGTTGGCGTTGGGGGGACCACGAACATTAACCGTTTGTTGGGTATTTCCGGCTTGGAAGCCAGTGTGGTCCAAGAACAACATGCGATGCCCCATGTGAATAGAATGTGTCACATATCCGCCATGGTATAATGCAACCTTCAGCTCTTTAGCTCCTTGAGGTACATCAAACTTGATTTGGAATTCCCCTCCGTTTGATTGAATATCGGTTGTTGATAGCGCCATGTTCGTTGGTCGCCTGTTCGCATTATCTCCCTGAAGATATGGAGGGGTGTACTGTTCCACACGGTATTCAGTGACATAAGGGTCCTTAGCATCTGGTTGAAGCTTGGGCATTTCGACTGGGTTGGATCCGACAACCATAACCGTACCATCGAGCAACAGTAGGGCACACGAGTGGTAAAGTCTGGGTATACTAGAGGATGCTAGAGTGCTGAATCGTTGCCCAGTTGGTTTGGATGGGTCATATAGCAGCGCTTCAAGTGTCGGGCTAGCCATCAATCCGAATCCTTGGGCGCCTTTGTTACCACCGTTGAGCCATACTGAGGTACCGTCTGGGAGTAGGGTTCCTTCCACCATACCACGCCCCTCAGGCATAGCATCCATTTCCCAGGTTGCGTTTGGGTCTAATGGGGCAATCTTACCACAACTGGCGTCAGTCGGACTGTCAATGTCTTGAAAGGCTCCACCTCCACAAATGACAATTTCGGCCTTCCAGTTATTAGCACTGGAGAGAGGCATCATTACACTACCACCGGTGTTGGGGTAAGTTCTAAAGTCTCCCGCTAAGTCTGGGAGTTGCTTGACAATAGCGTTTTGTCCGACATTGAATACCTGAGCTTGTTTCGCGACGAATATGAAGAGATTTCCATCGGGGAGCAGATTTACAAAGGGGTACATGTAGTAAGGCTGGTTTTTGGCCAGGATATCCAAGTTAATGCTCTGACCTTGAGGAGACCCATCCCTGCTCAACATTTCATAGGTAGGATTGTTGTTTTGAGGCTTGGAGGGATCTAAACCGTTCAAACTGCCGGATGCCACGAATACAGTTCCGTCTGGCATGGTCTGGGCCGTAGCGTACCATCTCGCAGTTGAAAGTTTTCTGTTCGCTGGTTCTTCCCAAGGCTGTCCGTCTTTGCTGTTATCGGTGGCTGACCTTGATAATGTTCTGATAGCCTTGAATCCGTCTCCAACGTTGGGGTTGAGGAAGTCTAGAGGGGCATTACCTCCTACAGAGACCACACGACCATCTGCTAGAAATGCACCTCCGGAACAAAATGCATTAGTTGAGTACGAGAGTGGTACTGGCTGGTTGTTACCGACGTCATACTCTGAAGACATGGCGTAGTGTCCGTCAGCGAGCTTGATTTGAGAATAATTCTCCAGTTTGTCAAGGAAGAATACTTTTCCGTTAGGCATTAGACCAGCGTGCATAGCCCCGACACCGGCCTGGCCGATAGTTTTGAAAGATCCCGGGTTAGCAGCCGGTTTTACTGGATTTGGCCCTGGTGCAGCTACAGCTGGTGCAGCTTTACAGTTTCCAGATTGACATCCCTCGCCACAGTGTCCTGTAGTGTTTCCGCTGGATATACAATTTAGAAAATTCAAGTGTGAAGTACAAAACTTACCAAAATCCGTACATGGAACAACAGTTACCATTTACCCAATTGCCACATACAGTGTTGTTATTTTTAGCACCGCATGATCCATCTTTTGTGTCCATTCCGCCGGCAACCATAATCGTAGTAGGGCCTTTGATCACGGGTTCCAAGTGGGCTGTGGTTGTGGAGAGATCGCGTAGCCCAAGGCGAAAAGAATTGGAGCAGCCGTGTTGGCAACCATCATTTACTGAGCAGTGATTTTGTGTAGTTCCACAATGCCTGTGATAATTAGTCATCTGAAGTTGGTGATATTTTCCTCCCTGTATTTGGAGTAACTCCATCAACAAAGTCATGAAGGGTGTCTCATGTAGTTGATACTAGAACACACTTGTGTATGAAGTTGCTCGCAGGTTTATTCCTTGTTTGGAGTAGTGGTTTCTTACCCGTCCTTTGAACAACAGCCTCCGTATGGACCTAGAGCATCGCATTTCGAGTTCTCAAAGTCCTAATGTATGTAAACATTAGACTCATTTAATAGAGGCTTTACTGACCTTTCCACATCTACCATCCTCTCGGGCAGCAGACCGCGGCACTGTAGGATTTTTGTTTCGGAATGAAAGAGAATCGACGAGCTCTGGTGATGTCACACATCTGTGGGAGTTAATCGTCCGTCTGTTTGGGTCTTGGATTTCAGTTGGAACGTACTCTCCATCTGTAGTGCAAGATTGTCCCCTTAGGCAGCCATTATACATCCGAGAATCATCGTTTAAGTCACACTTTAATGGCGCGTAGGAGAAAATAATGTTTGCAATTGCCGGTGCTGCACAAGCTAATAGAATGTATCGTTTCATTTTGTCCAGTATATACCAGATCGGTCTTTGCACTCCACTTTAGCACAATGTTGAGACGACCGGTAGGCGATGATGGTTGGAGTTCACTTTATCTGAAGATATAACTATCTTAGATGGCGCAGGCTCACCCGAGTGAGGGCTCAAAATGTTTTTAATTGAAAAGCCGATATGGACGACCGAATTAAATTAGAGAAAATCTATGCCAGAAATGATTGAGGTTTATTTGGTGAAAGAATGTGTTGCTTGGCTCAGCGAACGAATGGAATGATTGGCAACCTTACAATGTAAATGGGCCTATTATCAGTTATAAATGAGGAAAAAGAGATTATGTACGAGATGTGTTAAGATTAGATGAAGCAGGGTAGGGCTATCGAGGTTGACAGTATGTTTAAGCCTGACCCTCGAAGGTTCTTTGGCTTGCATGATAAAAACAAAGTTTAGCTCGCGCTGAAGATCATCCGCACAATGCCAGGTTAATCTAATCACCCACCCAGTCCAAGTATAGCGATTGTAGCAGTAAAAGCAGTATATTACTCATTGAGTTACCGAGATCTGAGGGTCCAAGGAATGGAATAGGAGAAAAGGTGAGATGATACAAACTGGCATAAACGAAAGCATGATCCATATCACTGAACTAACCGATAAAAACGCTTTTCTCCATTCCACGGACTCGCCACACGCTCTTGTCCACGGCACTCTGGAAATCATGAGGTGCACATCTTGTGGGGTTCATGTACGGACTAGGAAACAGAGAGGTCGAAGAATGACTTGCGGTTGTCGGGGTGCAGCTTCTTCTGCCCCCTTGATCGCTCCGAGAATCATAATTGAGCTTCGGGAATTTGAGTGGCCTGGGGCGCGTGTGAATACCCTGGTAGCTTTGCACAGCTGCTTGGTCTATCCAATTTTTCCTGCATCTACTATTGATGGTGCACTTGCTGATGGTCTGGCCTGTTAAGTTCCACGAGTCTCGTTTCCCTCCCCTGGTAGTTTTATCCCGGGTAACTCGAGCTATCCATGAGAAAGTTTAAAAGAAGAAAAACATCCGCGCTCGTCTAATCCCAGTGAGCGCCCCCCCCTAGAAATCAATTTCCATGTCGATCAGGAGAATGGCGGCTCATCTGTCCACGCTTACCAATTAAGATCATCTTTGATGAGCGCCAAATCCCCAGGTGCTGCTCCTGTGACCTTTTTCCCAGCCTGATGCACGCTCAATGCCATTATATTGTCTTCTTGAGCAGCAAAACTATTCTTGTCCGCCGTTGAATTGGGGAGTCCCGCAACGGCGGGATCCTTATCTAGCACAAACAGGTCGACGTGCCATTGGGCGATCTCCTCTGCGACGATGTCATCCCATTTCTTCAGTAATGGATGTGCCCGGGCCACATCATCGTAGGTTATCACGCTATTGTCTTCATCGCACACAGCACCCACCACCGCATATGTCCACGATCCGTCAGAATCCCACCACATCTTGTCGTAGATCTTCGGCATTGCTAATTCTTCCTCTGCTGCTAGCCTAAGGCGTCCAACGCGCGTTGCTTCTGGTGCAAGAAGACTCTCTTCAATTCCCTGAAGTATGCCATGAATTCTCCCCACGCGTAGACCAAGCTTCGCACCGAGGCCGAAGCCCTCATCGAAACCCCTCTGCACATAAGATCGCTTTCCCTGTGTAATTCCATCCCGATAGCCGGCCGTCTCGTGCGTCTGCTGCAGGCGTGGAATGTCCGAAAATTCTGTATTACCCGTAACCCCGGACGCCGTCTGCTGAAATGCTTGTCCTGTCGGCGATCCAGATGCCGAACCAAACACATCGTCAATGCCTTCACTCATAGGTGACGATGTGTAGACGTCGCTCCCTGCCGTCGTATCCATGGCCATCAAATCTAGATCCCGCGATAATTCCCTTGGTCGACTGTATTCACTGTATACGTTTTGGCTCGAGCGCCTCGCAGTGTCAGTCTAGTCCGAGGCGAAGGGGGGAGGTTGTGACTGATAATTTTTGCTGAGTACCTGGAGTCGGAGCAGCCGTCACAATAGAAGAGAACAACTCATGTTATTCAGCAGGGTAGGCGGCACGCACAGGCTTGGACCCAGTTTTCCGATGACTAATCGGGCATTTGGGCCTGGCAGGCGCTCATCGCTTCCTCTTGCGGTTTGTATTATTATTCATGAGCTTTTAGCCCCTTTCTGTGCGATGTATACACGTAAGGATGGTTCCGGACGCCTGTTCCCCTATTCCGCCCGACGAAACTTCAATTATCCTATAATCATATGTGTGTTCGTCTGAACCTATTCCCCCACTCTTTCAAATTTTAGTTGACCAGCTATCACAGCAGAAATTTAAAGCTACGTAAATCTGGCCAGCTCATTATGGTCTGCATAAGAAGACCGGTCGAGATGGAGATATGAGATTGCCCTGGACTATTTCGTTCAACCCCGAGGCTTTGAATGTCAACATCTGAGCGGCGTTTCAAAGAGACAGGCTCGCTCTTCTGGGCTGCTCGACACCACAAATTTGTCCAGACACTAAGATTTCAACAAGGGTGTAGATTCCCCGTGTTCTTTGCTCATCGTACATGTAATTACCGGAAACTAAATTGGTAAGACTCTAATCTTCAGATGTATATGCTTGGGTAACTACTCTCAGGTATGCCAAGCAAAGGAAGCGCGATACTGAACAAGTTTGACTGTACTTGAGCTTGTATCGAAGTTGTTCGTACAATTGGGCCGTCACTTGAATACATCGAACGAAATGCATGATTCTACAAATCAGCTTTGATAGATTGGGTCACAAAACACATCCCAAAGATGAATGTTGCAGTACCGTATGTCTTCATTACTACGCAACTGCTGGTTTCTGTATCGAAGTAAATCTAGCTGTTCATGCACCTCGACGTAATCTTTGCCACTCATTTGGCAGTTAATTTCTTCCATATTCAGATCCCAGGGCTTTCTAGTGTCTTCCGCTTATCAATTTCTTCATTAGGCTTCACATAGGATGATATGCCGGGTCTTCATCCCTACCACCCACCCTACCGTACGGCGATGGGGAAGGCCGCGAACGACCCAGATCATAACTATGATAGGTAGCAACCCGAATTACCATTATGCAGCCGAAGCAGCCATTTACGTTGATGGACCAGTTGCGATACGTTGATCGTAATATTTCTTCGGCACAGTTTTTTGTAATCATGGGCCAAGACTTTTTTCTGAAGGGGTTACGTAAGGCTCAAACATGCGAGATGAGAGCTAATGATATTGATTTGGTGGACTCTTGATTTCAAACTCAGAACGACTTAACTTGATTACGAGTATACTCGATCGTTGAGAATAGATGTACGAAGGAAGCTGGACTCTGTGGGACTTGGCTGACGGTATTGCGGATGAAATAATTAATTTATGCACTGCTCACGCCCTTTACCCATATCCACGAGGCTCTGACGTCGATAACCTGGATTTTCCTTGCACAAAAGCTACACAACATTGGTATTACTACTCTCACTGCACGACATACTTCAACGGCTGGTGTGGTACTACTATTCGCAACATCGCGAGAGTCCTGGAAATGCAATCAAGAGATTTATCAGATGTTTTGGCTCAGTAGCGTAAATTTTAATATTTGGTCTAGAGTTGAAAGTGTACTTGCAGCTGTACACCAGGATTCAAATGCAGCCCAAGTCTAATAGATTCATTTTACACCCCAACCTACTAGCCTTGAACACTAGTATCTACCTACAAACCAAGTATAGTGCAGATTCGTTATACCGACATTTTCTTCGCGCACGCATCAAGCTTCAATAGTAAATAAAGCAAATTAAAGATGTTCGATAAGTGCAGCTGGCACTATAAATATAAACAAACGATGGAAGGTGCTGTGGTTCGCCTCGTGGTGGTGTTATCCGGAATGGTTGGAGTAGCCTGGGCACCTACTCCACTTGGGAGGGAGAAGTCTTAGATTAAATTTCGCACGGAGAAAAGTAAATGGATGATGGAGGCATCTCTGGATAACCCAGGGTTATTGAGACGTTCCCCTGGGTGGGTATTCACGGATAAGGCTTGACTTGGGATGAAGAAAAAGCAGGCATAACTTCGCTGTGGTACTTGCAAATGAAATACAAGGCATGAGTGCTCTTGTATGTTGAATCATCTATTCTGTACATTTTCTTTGATACTGTGTCATTGCTAGATATCTCCATACGCAATTAAAATCTGATGTTATTAAACTCCGTTTGATGTGTCGCTATGGTGGTCGCCCCCTTATCGTTATATCTAATTACTGTCACATGATATAACCACTGTTATTGGCTGAAGCCTGGTTACATTTAATCTTGTGCCCGATAATTAAGGTGCAAACTTATGATCCCTAGGTTAATTCCAAATATGTCATGAATTTCCCTACGACACTCATGCGCATGGAAAAAAGCCCCAAGCAGCAGGCAGAGCTTTAAAGGATGCAAGGGATGTTAGATAGCTGGTTTATATAAACTGTATGATAGATCGATACGACGTTTGATGTGCGAAGAAGCGTGAAGATTTCATCAGTGGACTAAGTTTTTGGAAATATTTGTTCATGGAATCACGTGATCTAAGGTTACCCACTAAAACGTTATAATGATATAAAATAGCAGCGTAGAATCACGTCTTTACAACGAGTCAGCACCGTATCTTGTGTCCCGGGTAGCATATTCCATCCTGTGACTTTGCAGTTATCTCTCAAAAATACAACCCCTAGCAGGTCTCAATTCAAACATACACTGAGAAGAGCTATTCTTGATTCATGACTTCCCTCAAGCCGATATAACGGATGCCACCTGCGGGTCCAAGGCACGCGGAAGATAAGTTTTCTAGGGCGAACCCCCAAGTATCGATTGCAAGATATTGACCAAAGCAGATCGTGAGATGATAAAATTCGAAGTCTTTTCTGGAGCATACATAGAGGTCGGCTAACTGGACGCCGTAGACTTTTGTATAACTAACCTCCTCTCATATCCCTCCATCATTCGCGCCTCCGAAAAACTAGAGGGTTGCATCGCAAGGGCGGAAAAGTCTTTCCTGCTAGTGCAAGCTTCAATGTGCCGACTTGACTGGTGTCGCTGTAGATTCATTGGTAAAAGAAGTCTCACCAGCTTGAGCGTGACATGATGCCGACTCTGTAGGCATAACAGTGAGAGTTGGAGGTTCCTTGGTGGCTTTACGTCATGGCCACCCTGCGCCGTCATTTTTCTTAAAATCTATAGTGTATTCAGCTATATAGCCATGCCACGGTTCTAACACACAAAGTTCATCTAAAAAGCATCTCCATGTTTTATGTCCTCCAGTAATTTTAATTTCACTCCATTTTATCATCTGTATGCCCCAAGGCATTTAGATGAATCAAGTCATTGAACTTTTTATTCGGATATACAGCCAATGGAGTATTTGATATTTTGCCACATCCCATTTCAACCCGATTTGGCGCAGGTCACTTTTGTCTCTATGAGGCGGTAAAAACCTGCCGAGGCTCACTAGACTTGGATTTTGCCTACTACCGATATTGTGACTAATTTGGAGGCCTCAGGCTCCGCAATGGTTTGGAAAGATAAGTCTCGCACGTGATGCAAATTCATTTTTGGTTGGGAACAGCCCAGTCTTCTTCCAATAACCTTCATCTATGCTACAGGACGAGCCAAAGTAAAAATCACGTGGAGGACCTATGCCAGACTGGGTCATAAATTTCAAAGAGCTGTGCGTGCGGGAAGTAACTTTCATCATCGAATGACAGAGATCTGGAATGGTGCAGCTCGCATATCCCGCTGCTCGACGCGGAAACTGTAGAGGCTTTATCGGATCGATCAGCACCAAGGGCGCAAACCGAAAGGCACTAGATGTGGCGGACGGCACAAATAATCTCATCCAAGGCGTAAGTCGCGCCCACAGCCCGGCGGCTCAACCAAAACACCATGTAACCTAGCCCAACTTTAATAAATTAAATAGCACAGAAATCGGGGTCAACATGCAGCGTTTACCAAGAAAACCAGAGGGAAGTGGCCGGGGCTTGAAAAATTGGTATTCCGGGAGAGATGGGAGAAGATGGAAGGGCAGTGACCCGGATTAGCCCTATAAAAAAACTAAGCTTCATCCTTTGGCGGGTGGTTAGAGGCAATGCAGCTAGACGGTGGATGCTGCACCGTGAAAGGCGCGAGAAAATGAAGAACACGCAGGGATAATGCAAGAGAACTCGAATTTCGACAAAGATCAGGGCTCGACCCTCAAAGCTAGATCTCTTTAGGGCACGGAAATATACAATGTGCCATCATATTAAGCATGGGACTCGATGCAATATGAAGATTCTCTCCCTCGAATGGCTTGAGATTCGCCTTCTGTTGGTGATTGACTTGATGTTTGCTCATGTTCATCGAGCTCTCTACGACAATCACTCCCTATGCGCTCAGTTTTACCAAGTCACACATACACACGTACTGCACTGGGATTTACGAGCATATAAAATTTCTATCACGGCGGTAACATTAGGGAATGAATCTTTCTCCCCAACATGGTAATAACCCGCACTTTATTTTAAATAGGAATACTTTGGAATTTCTTTTAATTTACTTTCACTGCCTATCAGCTATATTAGAAACAGTTCCGAGAAGGTTATAGTCGTCTGGATCCGGAGCTAGTCAAGTGTATGAAGCATAACATACGATAAGATACTCTTAAGATTGCAGCACACATCGGAAGGTCAGGAACTGAACCACCAATGATCTCCTGAGACACAATACGGCAAGAAAATGCTTTCTACCGAGTAAGATGCTATGTGAGTGGAAAAATTCATACAAAGAAACTCAGTCAAGATACGGGGAATCTAGAAGTCCTAGTGGGGATCTGATATGACCTACAAGACTTGTCCATGCCGTACGAGAGCCGTTCAGATCCAAGGGTTGGAAGAAGCGCGTCAAAGCTACTGAGACTGAACGATCGGGGTTTAACTTGGTAAGATGAGCGTGGTGATTGACCGTCAAAGGGTCGGGTATACCGCGATCTACAGACGGTAGAGTGTGGTACTTGACGTGCCCCTCAAGATTTTACTCCAAACTTCCGTCTCTGAGAGTTCTGGTAAGGTTTGTCACCCAAATAACTCCTCACACATTGACAGCTAAAGGAGTAAACGTCAGACAGAGACACAACAGGCCAAAGCTGATTTGGCGAGGGAAAATTTAGTACTTTCTTGGACGGGCCTGATTTGGATTAGGATAGTCCGTTCGCGGCATGCGCTATGTAGTCATGGCACCTTCATTGGTAGCGGAAAGGCCTCTGGCGTGCTGGAGTCTAGACCGATGGAATGTCGGGGAAATTTCAAGTCTGCTGACAGTTGTGGCGACAAGATGAGCGTAATCGAGCGGCATGCCTCTCACCACCTACGAAGCATCTGAAGCTCAATGTGCACAAACGCACAGCTTTGCCCTGGCACCCGTGAGGCTGTTCGTCGGATCAGGTTTGCAGTACTGTCAAAAAGAAGTACTGTGTATATTGTGCTTGTCAAGTAGCTATGACGAATCGTGGCGATATCCAGGGAAACGTCTCAATAACCCTGGGTTATCCAGACATGCCTTCATCATCCTCTGAATTTCCTCCGCGCGAAATATAGTCTTCGGTGTCTCCTTTCCAAGTGGAGTAGGTGCCCAGGCTATCCAAACTATACCAGTGACACACCCAGGAGGCTGACCATGGTACCTTCCATCGTCGGCTCGTTTTTACAGTGTCAGTTGCACTCTCGCAATCGGGAGCTTGGCACGCACAAAGCACAATTCCTGAAACTCCTTGACAAAATTCAAAATCACACGCCCATCAAGTTTGTATCCATCCTACGTGTCATCTTATAGACTTGTCCTGATCCATCTCACGTCCGTCCCAAAGAACTGTCTCTCTGATTTGTGCGCCACGCTTTGTTTCCTCCGTCGGGTGCAAATATCGGCGTGGGTGTGTATATGGTTGCCAGAGAAAGTCGAAGAGAAGTGTGGTCATTGAAACGAGGATGTACTAGGTCGTACCTGTGAGCTTGATGAGGTTTCTGCGGAGATTGATCTCGTTGGGTGGGAGAGATTGGATTCGTAGAGCGGCTTGGATCATTGCCTCGTGGGCCGACTTCTTGGGAATTGCGAATTTGACTGAACTTGGCACTGGGAGAATATTTCACTTCCAGCTTAGTCGTTGCCCCCACCACCATGTACGTGCCATCATTCTAGCAGTTGTGCCAAACGACGCCTGTTGAGCAGCAAGACGGAGAAGTTCTCATCGAACATCGGGAAAGTTGACTTGCTTGACAACTGATTTCTTGGCAATAAGCCTAGATGCTCACATTCATGGTATTGCATGGACGCGACGGCCGGGAAGCCAAGCCTCATGAGACAAGATCATCATCTGAAGATGCCTGGGTGTCGTCGGCCCTTAGCATGAGCACAGACTTTCTGCATGAGTGAGATGAGCCACCATAGCTGTGGTCTTTTGAATTCCAGTAGATATCAGTGGCCGCGTAGCTGGCAGGTGGGCACGGAAGATATTGCATCCTCGGTTATCCATGCGGTCTACAAAAGGGTAATGCATGATGATTGTGAAGGGATAATCTTCTCTTATTAATGCATAAATCCAAGCACGTAAAGCCGTCCAAGGTCGTTCAGCCTCTGCCCTTGATAATCATGGGCTCAGGAGGCACCGGAATTCCATTCTACTACCAATCTCTCTGCTCGACTCTATTGATCCTCATACCGAGAGGTCTGAGCCGATGAATCTGTATTCCTGATTTATCCACGCTTTACCCTGCGACCCAAGTAGACAAATAACATACGGCTTTGACTACTTGTTAGCATATCAGAATGTGGAAAATCTCGATGCCTATTCGCCATTCAAACCCTTGGGGCAAAGCACGTAGAACACAAGTTCCTTCCAGCTGATAATGGGTGTAAAAATGCGTTCAAGTTGTCACGGTATATTCATGCCACACATGGACCTGCTGACTCCACTTCAGATGGGCCCAACTCTCTCTTCTCCCGACCATGACGATATGTTAGAGGAAACACAATGTAGCCCATTGACTGCTTCACCGCGCCATCTCCTCCCTGAACATAGCGTGGCGAGCTGTACTTTCTCAGATACTTCCTCTCTCCGTTGTAGCAGATTCCTTTCTTGCACCCTCCAACCGTGGCCGCGCCGAATCTAGATTGCCGAATTCAAGATCACTCAAGACAATTTTACCCGTGCCGCCCATGTTGAAACGGCAATTGTGTAGGAGAGCTTAAGCGGTCAGGCCTCTGTGCGAAGTTACCTTGCGAGGCGAGGTTGCTATGAAGAGTCTGAAGAAAACAGTCGAGTATTGAAGGAATCCATTATATACTGGAGTGCTTCGCAGTCCAGCGACGACTCGCTGGCTAGGAAAAGCGGAGACGAGCTAGATGATGTACCGCTACACCATCCAACCATGGTAGCGTTTACAGCATCGCTTGCCCCCCTGAATTTGATTTTGTGTCTATCCTTGGCGCGATTTGGATACAAGTTTGATGGAGACCCGACTTTTTACATTTGTGCTGTTGGTTGGCCCACGCAGCCTGGGGGATAATGTTGGTTCTTTGCTTCATGTTCTGATTGTACGCACGACCATGGACCTGTGACAAATGATCAGATATAAATCTCAAAGTGAACGGTCCAATTCAAAGGAAAAGCGCCTATGCCTCGGATTTCATCCACAATTACCACAGAATATATCTCGTTGGGAGTGAAAATTTGAGGTGGTGGAGTACTTTGAATCATTGCCTCGTGGGCCGACTTCTTTGGTACTGCGAAATTTGACTGATCTTGCTCTGGGAGAATATTTCACTCCCAGGTTCGTAGAGGACCCCGCGTACAGGTGTTCAGTCTTGCCCTCCGGATAGGTCCTTTATAACTATCGACTCAGCAAGGATTTAATTTTACTTCTATTCTATTCTGGCTACTCATGGAAGCTATCCATTATCTAAAATTCAAAATACAAATCTGAAACATAAGGAAGCTTCCAAACCTTTGCAACTGCTGCCAGTTATGGAGTGAAGATCAAAGTACCGGCTTTACATGCTTCTAAACCTCAGCCAAAGGCATCATCAAGTCGAACTAGGATAAATTTCCACCGACAAAATATATACGAAATCTCGTCGACATATAAACCAGAGTATTCGGGAAAGGCTGAACATCGGTGCTTCAGTCTCGAAATCTTTAACACATATTTAACTTCCGCCCTTGGGGATACGGCAGCGATGGGAAAAGATTGGAGATTAAAAATGTATCAAGGACTCGAGCGCGTCATGGTCAAGGCTGAGGAGAAACTTGCGCTGCGGCGCATCAAATTCTGGCTCTGTGGACGACAGGACTCGACATAATCAGCTCAAGGGTGAAGTCCGAGGTGTTTAAATCATTCAGACGAGACGAGGTTCAGTTCATTAATGATAGCAATACTGATCCACCCTTATCCAGGCTCCCTAATTAGTGTGGATGCTAGCAATATCCCAACACATTTATGAACGAGTAAACGTACAATTTGAAGAAATTCAAACATTACCTCCTTACCCTTGACCTACTCTTGCTCAAGTATCATACCAACTCTCATATTGTTTGGCACCGTAGACTGACTAGATGTCTCTGGTATGCATTGGCTCATCGACAGTGATTGGAGAATCGAATGTGACTCCAGAAAAGCGAATTATCTTCGTCCGAATCAGCTCAAGTACACTAAAACTTCAAACCCACTCTTGCATGATGAAATATAACGCAATAAATTCAGCTAGACCCGATGAAGAAGCTGGTCAGAGGGGTGTGTATTACAAAGAAAGGGTAGTCTCATCAATAAACCAGCCTCTGCTTCTGACCTAAAGTTATGGGGAAAATTAGTTAACCCGCAATTTTGTAAATTAAAAAAAAGAATCCACCAAGACATATTACTATTCTGTACTGTTGTCGAAGCCGAAGGACACTAGAAGACGTAGAGTACGGCATAAATTTTAGTCTATAACACCGCCATCAACAGCATTGAAGTAGCTCTCGCACTACTTCTGCATGGTAAACACATAGTCTTTCTCGATTCCATGAAATTTTCTCTACGAGCGACTATTGATCAATCCGTGAACGCTAGATTAGGGTTGACACCAGAACTTCCCACCCAGTGCATCCTCCACTGAGAGCTCTTGTGCAAAGGAGTTCATACCCACAGCCAATCTAGCTTCGCCAGAAAGCAACACCTAGGCTTCGGTAGTTGAGGATGGATTGCGCCAAAATGCAGTCCCCAAGACTAAAGCCATGATACGCCCGGCAGACACTCTATCAAGGAAAGCTATGCGGAAGGTGAGGGCTGACAAACGAATATTCCCACATCTTCATGGCAGCCCTTGAAGACAACAGCTTTCCATCACTAGAATCTGTTGGCAATCTAGACTCAGTCTGTACGAGGTTTGGATTTCCAGGCTTGACCATCAAGATCAATCAGATTGATTCGACTGCATATGATTAAACTTAGCTGGGCGACGTTAGGTTCAGTGGTATCCGGAATCCACTGGCTGGGAAATGCTACTGTGCGATAACTGAGTGGCTGGTCGTTGCCGGATCACTGAAGCCTCGGAAATCTGTATTTAAGGATAGACTCATTTGTATATGCTAAACTGAGTTGAGGGAATATTATGAATTACTAATTCACATTGAGAAGAGACTTTGATATCCCATACAACTATCAATAAAGTCTTGTCCGAAATTGTCCACGTGTTCTTCGAGATATTTCCTCCTAGAAATCCTTGACTATTTCCAAGAGAATCTGATAAGCGGTAACGGAGCTGCGCAACTATGCTTCTACTGACATCTCGTTGATTCATTGGGTCAGAACCGGATTTGAAATTCTAGTAAAATACGATAAAACATGGCAAGATCTTCTGGGACCACTTCAACTTTGACTAGTATCAGCACTCGATTTTATCATGGTGGCTCTACGGATCACGTTTGTACTAGTGAGGATCAACACGCTGGGAAACATACATATAGTAGCTGTGGACATGGTCCACAATGAGATCATTCGGGTGACAACTTTTGTTCGCATTCATTTGTGTCATATGAGCTGTGGTGTATAGGCACGCCATGACACAATTGAAAGTACATGTTCCTTAGAGATCTGCCCCTCGCGCGAAATCCAGTCTTTTCTACGGGTATGGAATGCCTTTGAAACTTTAGCCTCGTCACCAAGCTCAGAGGTAGAGACGTTGGCTTTTCCATGACAACGCTAGTGGCAGCTGCCGCTCCCTAGCATGTCGGAATTACCGCTCAAGAGTTGACTCAACTCTGGAGTGCAAAACCACGACAGGATGCCCAAATTATGACGCTCCATATTGATGGAATAGCCGAAACTACTTAGTCCGTCTCATGCAAGCGCGCCCAGTGATCAACGAGCAACTGGTGGCTGACCGAAAGACCAGTCAACAGAGCTCGCTGCACTGGCCCGGCAAAATACTGCTGCAAAGAGGATTGAAGCAAGAAGTCGACCTACCGCCAAAGTTGCTGTGATGCCCGGGGGACCAGAATTTAGGGCACCTAACCCCGAAGATCAAGCATAAGCAGCGGAGTGTGGATCGAAGAAGTCAACGAGAGCTTCATATTAACTTTGGGGAGACCAACCGACTTGGAGGAAACCTGTGAACTCTTTCCTTGCCATCAGGGCAGGTTGAGAAAATTTGTCACGTAAGACATATGGTGGGAGACGCGACGAGTGACGAGCACAGGATTTGGTTCCCACATCCCTTCAACCCGCTCCAATTCTGGTGGCGACTCAGACGGCTGGAATGAGTTGGATCTGTGTGCAGTGATTCCTGCCGGCTCCACCCGTCATGTATCCATAGTGTACTGAAAGTCTTAGACCTGATGTCGTAGAGGTGAGAGCTCGCGTAGGATCTTCCGACTCGAGCTTTTGGGATGGGGAAGAATGAGCCAAAGTGGCCTGCTCATATCTTGATACTCACAACTGCTGGAAATATGGCGCGATAAATTGGGCGCAGCGTTGCTGGGACGAGAGAAGAAGTTGGCCAAAAGAGTGTCATGTTCAGATTACTGCTAGAGGAGTGGGAGGTATGTGATGCAGCTGTGGCGGCTGGATTGAGCGACCATTTATTTGTACAAGCTCTACTGTACTGGATGGAGAATAATAATCAGTTGCTGGTTCTCTCTTTCGATACCGTGTCCATGTATACACCTCCCGACTGGCATATTCCAGCAGTGCGCATTGTAAGTACTAGTGTACGCGACGCAGAGCCTAAGCCACAGCATCAACGAGTGTGGCGCCGTCTAGACATGAGAAATCCTCAATCAACTCCTCCTGCCCACGCAATACGGCCGCACATGTATGCATTAGATAGCCTGCAGCGCTGCCATATTGCACATTTCAACCCCATTACCACACGCCGGACTGATCCGAGAGTTGCAGGAGGCATGTAATACGCGCCGGTGCGGCTACGAGACTTTTGCCTTACTTTCAAAAAGGGTCGCAGCTCACTCTACTATCTCGAGGCGCAGTCCTCAACACTTCCCGAGGGCTTGTTGGTTCTTTGCCTGCTCTGTGGAGACACCTTGGAGGTTCTCTCACTCGCAGGAAGTATCCCGCGCTCGAGTCGTAATCCTCGCCACCAGCAGCACTGCACATGAACAAAGAATCACCTTGGCATTTTCCCCTCTCCCCCCTTCCCCATACACGAGCTCGTCCTATGTTGTCACGGCTGTAGAGCCGAGTACAAGATGATTCTTTCTCCGAAACAAGGCTCGTCTCATATTTATGCTCGGGTTGCGAGCTGGCGATGGGCGGATGAACTTTGGGATAACCATCGGACAGTCGGGATATGTTGCAAGTCCAGACTCGTAGGGCCTGAAGTTTCCTCATCATTGGACCATCTGAGATTCTTGACCTCCCTTCATGGGGCATATTTGGCGCGTGAGATTTAGTTTGGTCCACCGGGTCTATGCCCATGCCCATATTGTATACTAAGGTGCGATTCATCGTCGTGGTTAGAGCATGCAACGAGGACCGGTAGATGGTACCTATTTGGATTTGGACTACTGAGGATACATTTATTACGCCGTTTTTTTAAATCATTTAATGTGTATTCAGCTATATAGCTATGACGCATGACCGGTACTACATATACATGTAGGATGAATCTTTTGACGTTAGGGACACTCATACTCTGGATTTCACTTGTAAATACCACTATGAGGTATGTTCGCTTACACAAACAGTCAACCCTCCTCCGTAAGTACCCATCAAAGGAAAATTTGAAACCTCTGATTATCCAAGCATGCCTTCATCATCCATGCATACCAGCGCCGCGAGAAATGTAGTTAAGTTTTGCCGGATTCGAACCAGCGGTCTCCTATCACGGGTGGAATATGAGTCCTAGCTATCCAGACCTTCCTTGAGAAACCGGCCAAGATGATGTACCACTGCACCATCCAACCATGGCGGTCTTTAGAGAGTTGCCTGCACTGGTATTCACGCCTCTAGGAATCGCCAAGGCAAAAACAAATATTTTGCCACCAAGCGCTTCCATCTCCACCGCACATCACATTCCTCTGGTCATGAACCGCGCCCGTATTCCTTGAGCCGCCTCCCTCATCGGACCAGTGGCAATTTCAGCAGCACTCCTGCCCAAACGCGCTTGCGATGCAGAGTATTTTCATGGCCCCCCGACAGCTTGTCTTTACAGAAAATGACGCCGTACACAGGAGAGAAGTCGTGTCCCGGCGAGCTGAGAGCCGTAGTGGAGGCATAACCGCGCAAATACCGACCGACTCTCATGCGTCGCAGCGCGTGTCTAGCTTTACACTCACCATGGTCATATCCATAAACACAAGCGTTGAAACTTTGGGCTCGAATCGACGAGAGAATGAATGCCCGACCAATCGAGCCATTGATCTCCACATCGTACCTTGATCCGCCACGACTTAGACCTCTCGGCTTCCCGAAAACGTCTGGGCTTTTGATTGTTTCCCGGGGGCTCCTCGCTCTACCTCCTCTATCCCTGTTTGCCATGCGCAGAGAGAGCTAAATTACGCCGAGCTAGTCCTCGCTCCCGCTACATTGCAGGGTGGGCTCAAACATCGGAAATGGCCGCGTGTGAGTTGGAAACTGTGTTCGCGCTGTCAGGGTGATATCAGAGGCTGAGGGAACGCTGCGTAGCTTTCCTTCAAAGATGGCGGTTTTTACTATTATAAATTTTGGGATTAATATGACTACCTGGCAATAAACTCTTCACATTGGAATAGTGTGTACAGGCGCCATGAGATACGACTGGCCTAGATCACCACCCATTGGTATGGCAGAGTATTTCCCAATACATTGCTAGTGGTATCTATTGGTGCAGGACTCTCTCACATTCGTTATTTCTCAGTTAGACTAGGAGATGTGTTGGAACATCCACCATTGTGTAGAACCCCCTTAGCCATGTGTATGTAGGGACAGACTACCATAGATAATACAAGCAATCCATCCAACGGGAAATTTAAATAATCTCCATATTATCCACACACTTGAGGATACTCGGGAACATGTCCACGTTCGTTCATTGCCCGGAGTGCTAAGAGTATAATCACAAACGAAGCTTTTCTTAAAGCCAAAGCGACTCACTTCCATACCCTCATCCTAACGGCACGTCACTCTAGCTCATCATATTCTTTCGGTTTAAATATCCTCCTCTCACGGTTGATGCGCTTTCTATATGCTGGTCGATATAGGCGAAGGGCCATTCGTAGGGTATAAAAGCTCTTCGAGCAAGGCTCTCCATCCCATCACTTCAACGCGTCCCCTCAATCAATCGAGATATTCTGGTCCAGCTGTCTTCTGCTGGGCTGATCCCATGTCGTAGGTTTTGCGAGGCATCTTCGTCAGGCTCACAGTATCCCGACAAAGTATTTTGTCCTGTGCGTATACGCCTTCTAGGGCGAGGTACCATCTATTCGGAATACTAAAAGGGTTACACTTGGCCGTCTATGCGCCTGTTCCATATGTTCATTGTAGGCTAACACCTAGGAAATTTCCAGAGGCAAGCAATGCATTCAATCTCTTCACCTTGGGTCTGGGAAACGCAGCAAATCTTACTGTTGCTTATGAAGACTTCCCGAGTATGAGTATTTTATTCTTCAAAGATATTGTCCAAGATGCGACCGTACGTTTGCCTCCATTTGACTACCATTTCTGCTTCTAAAACGAGCCCATGTTTTTTTGGGCGCCATCACTATACGTCATGTCTAGCTCTAGCTATCAGCATCATCTATCACTTACTTCGGATATGAGATCTAGCTCGTATACTGCTGTCTCTGCTTCTCTACGCTTATCTTTACCAGCCGACTTGTTCCGTGCGTAAGAAGTCCGCCGTCATAAGATGGTTTTATTTAGAGTAAGAGTATAAGCCGCCAGTTGTTCTCCATACTGGCTGCTACTTTGCGGTAGCTTCGTTTTAAGGTAAATGATGTGGAAAATATACTCTGTACGGTATTATATGGATATATGTGATGAAGTAAAGAAGACTTGATATTCTACAACTTTGAGAACGTTGGACTTGTATACACATCTAAGGGAGAAATTCTCACTAGTCTCATGGGTCTGCCAATCCTAGTGATGACCAGCCACCTCTAATCTATCATAATGAGCCACTGTGCACAGTAATACGTAAATACCCAAACATACATACAACAGACGGTGCAATTAGCGCACTCGGGACATGCGAAGAGAGACTCGATCTTGTTGAGAACCTGAGACGAAATAGATAATGGTTGAGTCCTAAATTCAAGTGTCAGAATTTCCAACAAATGAGCCCATGTGTAAATAAATACTGGTACTCGTGCAACTTTCTAGAAGATTGCTTTGAGCATACGCTTACTGCTCATGGGTATTCTTCTCAGCCAAATATTTTGTACTTTCTCAAGCTTTCCCAAGAGACTAGTTGCCAGTGGCTTGCTGTCACCTCGCATATCCCGTATTTGAGACCTGAAAGGAGCCATGTGGTGTATTTCTGCCGAGCAAGCAAGACGTAAGTGTCGAAGAGATTGTCTTTAGGCCAATGAAGTGATTGTGGAGAGCATATTAAACGCCATTACGGCTTTATGCGCAGCGCATACCAGTATAGCACTCTGTCCGAGTCGGGTATCCATCGGTATGCCCAGGCCTTTCATCACTGATGTACATCAGTAGTAATCCCTCTCTTTGGCTAAAAACACACTGGTTGATATTTTACGGCTTCGAAGATACTGAACGCGGACTACTCTTAATAAATTATAGTTTCTACCGATAATCTTGGCCTATGCCACCAAAATAATGAGATTCTCAATCCCAAATATCATGCAGCCATTATCAGGGTTTGAAATTAGTAGAGAAGCTCAAGCATAAAGGATGAGAGTAACCCACCTGATGCCATCTATATTTGATCGCTCGTGTATCCCCTAAGCAAGTGCTTAGTGAAGCTTTTCGGGATAAGACTATCGACGTATGCTGCTAACAAAGCCGGAAGGCCTTCACACTGCAGCACTAAATATAGCCGCTCTTTGGACAGATCGTTGGAAGACTATTTTATATCTCAGACAGACATTAATTCGAGACATCCAAAACCTTCAAACCATGTGGTCTCAACTAAAAAGTGCAGAAGCTCTAATGCCGGAGTTTAGATTCAATTTCTCTCGCCCCCATCCATATCCGGGTGCAACGGCTACAAAGCCGGTATTTTCCTGTAGCCAGTACTAGCAAGTACAGGCGCAAAAGCCCTACTGAAGATACTAGGACCTCTGAAGGAGAAACTAGAAAAGTCCCTATACGAGTAAAACTAGACTGAGCCTCGGAGAAGCTGCTAGAAATGATAATCTTGGAGTAGCAACCAGAATCATCCAGAAGTGAGCCGACCTTAGAGGGAAGAGCTTAGAATGTAAAACTTCGCTATCCACAGTTGAACTGTAAATATACCATGATCCATACAAATGTGTAAAGGTCGTAAGATAGATGTTATTCACGAACTATCTAGATCTAAGTACAAAAGAGAATCTGAAGCTGAAGAGGGAAATATCTGGGGAAACTCGTGATATGATAAACCTGACTTTATGCCAAGATCTTGAATTATGAAAATAAATTGAATTAGTGAAGGAAATATGATGTGGGGGACGCTTCTTGCCCAGCTGCTTGGCTCCTATATCCTTCCAAGTCCGATTCGAGGTGTGTGTGGGTTCTTTCCATCAGCATGTAGGGTGTAAGGGCTCCCCACATCCTTGAGCCTTAGATCATATTATTCCTCAAATATATAGATGTCTGAGTTCTATAAAGCTCTAGACTATGACATAATGCTCTTTGCTTTCTATAGTTGATCTGTAACACCCGGAACAGTATTCTGTACTGCTCTGCTACTGATGACATTTGATTTGCCATTCCTTACTGCATTTTCTCATCGAGTGATTTTTCAGAGATAATGTGTATATATTTTGATGCAGCCAAGTAATCATGCTGCTCTTTTTTCGTTAGGTCGTTTCTATAGACATTCTGAAATAAGAATTAGAGCCCCACGCTGTTGAGTAGGATAGTGATGGCTTCCGCAAGGTTAATTCTCCATCCGAGTAAAAGTGCTCGAATCTCGATGAAAATATCTTCTGGACCTAAAGCTAGTTCTCGAGGAAGATGTTTAAGTATACTTTCTGAATCATCCGCTATCACTTCGAGATTTGGCTCTTATTTTGTGGTCTAATGTTAACGCTAGATGTGTCTGTGGCAAATCTTATCAAACTTGGCCGCTTCGATTTGGGAAACTCGGTATCGAATCTTCTATGGGGTTTCTTCCCCTAGGGAATATGAAGCTCTTCCCTGACTCCGCGACCACTGAGCGCTGGCTAGAGGTTCCGTTGATATAGTAGTGTGAATGGTTTCCGCGTACCGAATAAGGTACTCTCTTAGGAAGCACAAATTTAGAGCTCGTGGATATGGTTACTTTAAAGGCTACCAAAGGCCCTGGTGAGGTATCACTCATACTGTGTCAAGTTATATACTTCTTATGCTCGACTCGGCTTTTCAGCTTGGAATAGACGAAAGGGCCATTGGTTTATATTGATTGGGATGATATTGCATCTGATAAGATAATAGTCCCATGGTAGGATCGGGTTTGTACCAAAAGATAATCTGTGGCAATTGAGATCCAGAAGTGGTCCTTGGGGAATATGATTTGATCAATACTTTGGGAAAGGGCAGGTTCCAGGAATATTGCTAAGTGTGGTCCCTTGGTATTCGGCCTTATCTCAGAGAGATGGTGAGAGCTGAAGTTGCCCGAGATCAGGCAACTCGACTTGTTGATCTCCATTGTCAGCGATGTTTCCATTCTACTCATTTCAATATCTTTTCAACAAAAGTGGCCAATGTTTTTAGTCCGGTATCTGGTTTTTTCAATTGTATTGTAGCTTGTGCTACAAATACTATCGTGAGCTATAATGCAAATGGTCAAGGCTGATCTGCAGGCTCCATTGATAAGGCATATCCTTGAGGAGAATAAGTTCCTAGGGCTCTCTTGTTACTACTTTACATCTGGAGAGCAGATGGAAAGTCTCTCTGAATGGCCTCTAACGTAGGGTTTGTCACTCATATTCCCCTAGCACCACCATTTTCTTAGATATTGCCTGGTCTTTGCTATCGTGGAGCCATTAGATGCTGCAAATTCCGAGTCTCAGGATTCGGATCTCGACGGCCTTGATGATAGATTAAGGTGTTAGAAATTGTCAAGGATTTCTAGGAGGAAATATCTCGAAGAACAAGTGTACAATTTCGGACAAGAATATATTGATAGTTGTATAGGATATCGAACTCTCTTCTCAATATGAATTAATAAAATATAATGCTTCGTTAACTTAGTTTAACATATACAAATAAGCCAATCCTTAAATACAGATCCCCGAGGTTTTAGTGATCCCGAACTCCCAGTGATCCAGCTACAACCAGCCCCTCAATTACCGCAGGGTAATATTTCCTAGCCACTGCATTACAGATACTACTGAATCTCGTGTCCCCTAGCTAAGCTTAATCATATGCAATAAAATCAAGTAAATTGATCTTGATGATCAAACTAGAAATCTAAACCTTCATACATACGAAGTCTAGATTTCCAACATAAGGTAATAGTTTGCACCAAAGCCAATGACCTAGCTTCGAATATGAACGACAGCATACGCTACCATGGTATACTTCTACGCCAGACACAGGAGCCAGTCAACTTGCATCTCCTCAAAGGCTAGCCGCCCTAATCTAGATATTAGACCTTATCATCCATGGCGCCGCCTGGGCAGGATCCTCAGTACAGGCGATATCTTTAATGTCATGTTTCTGCGAGAGGTTAACACCACTTTGTCCGGTACGACTTCAAAGCATCAACCGCGACGTGAAATTGCTGGCCTACCATCCCGGTACCATTTCTACCTTGCCTGACTAAATTACCTCTCGGACTGCTCAGAAATACTGCTAGTTCTTGAAGCATAGCATCAGTGACTTGTTGCTCCCAACTGCGATTGTTGAAGGTTGATTCGGTCGCGTTTTACGATACGATGTGTCATAGGAAACTAGTCACGTGTTATATGAACGCTAGGACTAACATTGATCCACTTCTATGTATATACATTGTTTAGTGAACCGACCTATCCTTCTTTCTCTATAGATTACAATCATATTATTGTTTTGCCTTTAGTCAGAGCCTTTCCTGAACCTTATGCTATCACATTGATTGTAATCTCCATTCAAGTCTAAACTACCCGTAACCAGCGACGCCTCGCAATTACGGGAGCTTCGACGACACATTTAACCCTGAGAATCGAATTAGATCTCTTTAAGTCCCAGCGCCATAGAAGCCTGAATTTATTATCCAGACAGTGATACATAATATCGATAATTATAGTCACAATGGCCACTAAAATCAATGCTGTCCAACATAAATTTACGCCTTGGGATGGAACGCCTGATCAATATTCTTTATGTTCAGTTATGTGGCGAGTAGCAGCGGAGGATCCGGCAGTAGTAATGGGTTTCGGTGGTGAAAGAGGCGTCTGCCTAGCGCTCATGCAGACCCTACCAGCGGAACATAGAAGTAGAGTGGGACCTTTCTTCGAGAAACAAGTTAAAGCAAAAGAATTTTACTCAAGCTCACTTCTCGACGAATTTGACCGACATTTTGTCGACAGGGACCGAGAAGCTCGGAATCGACGCCTATTATACTCTGTGAAGCAAGGAAAAGCGCAACCTTTCGCAAAATTCTTACATATTTTCGAAGGCTATCTCAGCAACTCAGGTGATCTTGCTCCTATTGGAGTATCCAGAATTCACACGTTATCTGAATCAATAGCGCCATATCTAAGCCGGGCTGCTGCTAATCAGACACACCTGGAAAAGCTTGACTATGAAAAGTACGTCGAGCAATTATCAATTCTGGCAACAAATTGGGAGTCCTTACCCGAATTTCGATATTTAGGTATGGATGAAAAAGTAGAAACCTACACTGAAAATGCGATTGGAGACCTTCCATTAAGTATCCAGGAACAAATGCGTAAACAAATTGCAACTCAAACTCAAAGTCAACCACCGCCTCAGCCTCAGTTTGTTAGACCACAAATGCACAACTCTTCTGTACGTGATTTAGAGGGGGATGTTAAAATGTCGGGAACTGATATTTTTTCTATTGTCTCTACAGTTACATCAGCCTTGAATAATGAAAACAACTTTCGAAAACAAGGACAGCCCCGGCCATTAGATAAACGTCCAAATGCCCCCCACTGTTCCGAAGAAGAGCGTAGCCAGCGTCTTAAATCAGGCCGCTGCATTCGGTGCAACATTTATCCATCTCACCGTTTCAGGGACTGCAAGTTTAAAGGCTTTCACACAGATACAGCCAACTCAAGGATAGCTAATGTGTCATCAAGCGAGCCGGGAAACTAGTAACCCCTGAGCAAAGTCGTGTTCAGGGGAACGTTGGTGTGTTTGGAGAACTTTTAGATCAAGTACCACCTGCTAGAGAAATTAGTGATGCTATAAAAATTAAACAGTAGTCCGTTTTTAATTGATGTTTTAATAAATTCTACTTGTTATTCTACCGCATTATTTGATACAGGATGTCTACCCTATGCAGTATTTGATCAAAGATTCGCAAACCAAACGCACTTACCACGCCACCCAGTTACCCATAGATCACTAAAGCTTGCTAAAGATGGACCCCAAATTCTTATCACAGAGATGACTTGGGCTACACTTGACATTGATGGCAGAGCTGAGAGAGTATTTGGTTACATCGTTGAAAACTTACAATATAACATAATCCTCGGCAAAGGTTGGGCCGAGCGAAATAATGTGACCTATGAAGCAGGAAAAAAGTTTCTTACCCTAGGAATTGGGGAAATGCAATAAAAGTTAAAGAGTCTGGATGGATGGAAAGAGAAGATTTATCGAGTCATATTCGTCAGATACGCCAGGCAAAAAATGTCACAGCTTCAATATTTGCTGCAGAAATCCGACGTGGAAGGAAAACAAATAAAAATCTATATTTGTTCTCAATTACCATAGCAGATATCAAAAAGGCTCTAGAAAAATTAGATAAATCAGCCAACAAGCAATCTGTGGAAGAATTGTCAAGCCAACTGCCTCCTCAGCTTCGACATCTAACAAATAACTTTCTAGCTGATGAAGATGGGATCTTACCAGAATCTAAACCAGGATGGGACCATTCCATAAACCTCAACCTAGATAATGAAGGTAAACCCAAGGAACCTCCCTCAGGTCCACTTTACGGTATGTCACGAGACGAGTTGCTTGTCCTCCGGAAAACCCTTACAGATTACCTACGAAAAGGATGGATTCGTGCCAGCAGCTCTCCAGCAAATGCACCCGTTCTATTCGCCAAGAAACCCGGTGGAGGTCTTCGATTCTGTGTTGACTATCGTGGTCTCAATTCAATCACAAAAAGGGATAGGTACCCGTTACCACTAATTAAAGAAACACTTCAACAACTCTCCAAAGCTCAATACTTCACTAAACTTGACGTTTGTACCGCATTTCATCGCCTGCGTATTCGGCCTGGGGATGAATGGAAGACAGCGTTCCGGACAAGATATGGACAGTACGAATGGCTTGTCATGCCATTCGGACTATGCGGTGGGCCAGCCACTTTTCAACGGTACATTAATGCAGTATTACAAGATATTTTAGATGAATACTGCTCAGCTTATATGGATGATATTATCATATACTCTGATGGTGATTTATCCGACCATTACAAAAAAGTTGAAGAAGTCATAAGTCGACTGGAAAAAGCCGGCTTACGTTTAGACATCAATAAATGCGCTTTTGCTACTGCCGAAGTCAAATATCTTGGTTTCGTGATTAAGGCTGGTGAGGGTGTTACAGTTGATCCAGCTAAGGTGGAAGCTATCAAAAACTGGGAGAACCAACTACAGTATCTGAAACCCGATCTTTTCTTGGATTCGCAAACTTTTACCGAGAGTTTATACCAAAGTTTTCAGCCATTGCTCAACCTTTGATTTATCTCACATCCAAGCATGCCTGTTGGAGCTGGGGTGTGGAGCAAAAGGAAGCATTTGAAAAGCTTAAGTCCATGTTGTCCTCAGCTCCTCTATTGGCGCTTTTTTCAGCTGATAGAGAGACTTATTTAGAAGCAGACGCTTCTGGGTATGCCATTGGTGGAGTTCTATCTCAAATTGACGAAAAGAATCGATTAAGACCGGTAGGTTACTTTTCACGTAAATTGACGCCAGCGGAAGCAAACTATAACATTTACGATAAAGAATTACTCGCTATTATAACAACAATGCGCCATTTTGATGGTGAGCTTCGAAGCGTCGAAAATCCTTTCACTGTGATTTCAGACCACCAGAATTTACAATATTTCACAACTTCAAGGCAACTTAGCGAACGTCAAGTCAGGTGGGCAGAGACATTAGCAAGATTTAATTTCAAAATCGTATTTCGTCCCGGGTCTCAGTCCGCAAAACCTGATTTTCTGTCGCGGCGAGCACAAGAAGCTCCACAGCATACATCAGACGAGCGACTACAAGGTCGCAATATTCAGTTATTTAAGAATAACATAGGCATCTCTTCACCACAAGAATTAATCTTAAACACAATAAATATGGTAAATTTGCCTAATATGACCTTGAAACAAATTGAAGACACAGAAAACATCATGCCCATGGGCCGAAATCTATTCGAAGATAAGGAAATCGCCTCGCTATGGGACGAAGCGCTGGAAAAAGACCAGGCCTTTCATAGTATTCATGCCTCAGTCGCTGCAGGCCAGCCTGCTTTGCCAATAGACCTTAAATTGGGGGTTCAAATGACAGATTGTAGCTTAGATGATAGAGGTGCGTTAACGCGACGGGAGCGCTGTGGGTCCCAAATTGGGAACCACTAAAAACGCAATTAATACAACGCTCCCATGACTCAAACATTACTGGACATCCTGGAAGAGACGGTACCCTACACATACTATCGCGAACATTTTTCTGGCCTCAACAATATTTAGACGTTCGCAGGTTCACACGGAACTGTTCAATCTGTAGTCGGTCTAAAGCGTGGCGTCAAAGTCCCCAAGGACTACTTCGACCTCTCCCAGTGCCCGAACGCTTTCACAGTGAGCTATCGGTAGATTTCATGACAGAGTTACCTGCACAAACTGATAAAGATCCCAAATATCTAATGGTTATTACTGACCGTTTACTCAAAAGCTGCACCCTTGAAGCAATGAACTCAATGGAAGCCGAAGCTTGCGCAGAACGCTTCCTACATAGTCATTATCGTTTTCATGGGTTTCCCAAGTTTATAACATCAGATAGAGGAGCAAATTGGGTGGGTCATTTCTGGACTAATTTGTGTAAAATGACTGGTATTAAACAAAGATTGTCCACCGCTTACCATCCGCAGACCGATGGTAGTACAGAGAGAATGAACCAGGAAGTGTTGAATTATCTTCGAGCGTTTATCAGTTATGCACAGACAGACTGGCCTAAACTACTCCCGACTGCAATGTTAGCCCTGAATAATAGAAAATCATCGGTTATTGGTACCAGTCCATTTTTTGCCACCCATGGCTATGATGCTGAGCCAATCCAACAAACACATAGTAATTCACGAGCAACAAAAACACCGCAAGCTCGTGCGCAAGCATTTGTGGACCGAATAGTACAAGGTCAACACTTAGCAAAAGCAGCTATGACAACAGCACAACATTTGATGGAAGAATCAGCCAACCAACATAGGAGACCAGCAGAACGATTTAAAACAGGTGATGCCGTCTGGCTAAACCTTAAAAATGTCGAAACCCCTCAGCAAAAGAAGAAACTTTCATGGACTCAAGCAAAATATCGAATACAAAAGGAAATCGCACCTGATGTGTACCAACTAGATGTACCAACAGGTATACATAATCGATTTTTTGTAGACTTACTAAGACGCGACCCAAATGATCCCCTGCCCTCACAAAAAGTTGATGACACGCAACCGCCTCCATTAGTTGATGGTGAACATCCATTGTATGCTGTTGATAAAATAGTTCGTGCGGAGAAAATCAATGGGCACCGTAAAGTCCTAGTAGTCTGGAAGGGGTTTGCTGAACCAACATGGGAACCCCGACAAAATCTTAAGTTGACAGATGCCTACAAGAAATTTGTTAGACAATATGGAGAAGGTGACAAAGTAGGTCTACAGCAAGGAATGTTTACAGGTCGAACATTAAGAAATAGACCAAGGCGTAAGTGTAAGCAATTAAAAAAATTATAATAATAATAATAAAAGAAATATGGATAAAAGGGGGGGAGGAAAGTAATGTCATAGGAAACTAGTCACGTGCTATATGAACGCTAGGACTAACATTGATCCACTTCTATGTATATACATTGTTTAGTGAACCGACCTATCCTTCTTTCTCTATAGATTACAATCATATTATTGTTTTGCCTTTAGTCAGAGCCTTTCCTGAACCTTATGCTATCACACGATGTAATGCCATGCCTCTCTCCGCCGACACCCCGAGTAAACGGCATTGAGTAGATTTAGAGGCTGGGGATAAAGGGATGTATAAGATATACATCCTAATCTATTGATCGTGCCTGGGGAGTCGGGTGGCTTCAGCAGCTCTAATACTATTTAAAAGTTTGAGGAAGACATCACTGATTTGCGCGCGCCTACAACATGCATATTAACTGCAAACAGATCTCAAATCTCCAGCTTACTATATCCCTCTTTCCCATGCGCGTGCGCTCTGATCAGGCTCCCGCGATCGTGTCCGCTCATTTCTAATACGCCAACTCGGTCATGTAGAGAGATGATGCGTTCATGAGTTGATATTGTTCAAACGATAATGACTTTATCACAACGTCATGTATAGGCACGATCCATCGTTTGTACTTGTTGCATCAACCATGACTTGGTCTCGGTGATGGGAGAATCATCATAGACTAGTTACTAGAAGCCAGCAAAGACGAATTCTTCACCTTCCAGTGGTGCCGGTGTAATGGCTCCGTATGCTCTGCATATCTGGGATAGCCAAGAAGAATCGCATCCGAATCGAAGTGGAAAGCAACCTCAAGCATAGATCCATTTGACAACTTCTTGACAATGCCTTTCTCACCATCCTCATCTGAGTCCTCAACCTCCTTTTAACCACGCATCGTTTCGCCTCAACGACCAATAAAGAAGTTGCTCCAATTACAAACAGGAGCTTGCCCTATTAATTACCGGCCATGACTCACTACAGATTTACGACGCTACGTATACCCGAAAGGAGGAAATTAAGTCATAATATACAAAGCTCGGGCTTATGGGGGACTGATGCTCCAATGGGGCTCTACATCTTGAAGAAGGATAGGCGGCTGAGATGTGGTGCGAGAGGGGGAATAGGTCTCTGAAGACGATGCTGGAACTGACATTTTCGAGGAGTTTTCAACTTTGGAACGTTTGTGGGCGCCAAGATTGAGAATCCAGCTAATAAGCCAGGAGGGCTTCTTTTGTCGATGAGTCAACGGCACTCCCCAGCGCCGTGGACGGCACAAAAGAAGTTGGGCTAAGCTACCATACAGCAATCACGCTCTGTCAAGACTTTTCTGACATTTCAGCACGACCTTCGAGAAGGAGTTGGAAGGAGGCTAGAAAGGCAGAGGGTGAATTTCCCGAGGTGCCCACAAGTCTGCAGCGCCCAGCTGGCTGGCATCTTCGAACGCTTCAGAAGGGACACTATGTCTTCGGATTTAGTCCACATATCGGTATTAGGAGAGCTCCGCACCCAGTGGTTTTTGCGGTTTTTCCCGGCTGCCATACACCCGCAAATGGCCATCGCTTCGTTGGCTGGAGAGGGGAGATAATGAAGGGCGAAGGGTTCCTCTAAGTGTATGTTCAAATGAGGGCTTGTGAGGGGCGGTACTGTTTGAGGGGAGCTATATGGGAGGCATAGGAAGGGATATACTACTGGCATAGGTATCCTTGGCCTGTAGGCAGAGAGGACCTGCATGTCTTATATATTCATAGACTGATACAGGACAATAAATTAAATTAATAATAAAAAATCATAGTTACAAGAACCCTAGTCAACATCCTAGACACACAACTGAGACTAGGAGAATTTCACAGAGCAGGTAGTTATTCTGAGGCAGCTAGATCTGGAGGAACATAATCTGGTTGCTTGGCTCGAGGTATCTGAGCCTGAGCACATCATGTATAATAATGAAGATATAGAAATCCATCTCAATGACAATCATCCGAAGTCACGTCACCATCGACAGCTGCAACGGACAGTTTAACCATTTCCTCGTTTACTTCGTGCTAGAGATGTGCAGTTTGCAATTTAAATGCGCTTATCTTGATGTACTGCTTCCTTTCGCGTGAATCGATGGCACGGAGACCGAAGAGGGTAAGTATATATAGTGCGGTGATTGGACACCTGGGAGAGACAATGGGTTGAGGGGCTTGGAGGCAGATTCACGCAAGCACAACTTTGTTCAATGCACTGCTGAGAACACGAACCAGCCCATCAACGCGTAGCGGCTAGTGGGCCGACAATTGTGCTGTAGCCGTAATGATCTTCGCCCGCTCTAGTAGTGGTATCACAGTCGACACTTCGCCGAGATGAGTCCGGGCAGGCGGGAGATTCTAGGACAGACTGTAAGGCTATGTATAGCTCGAGGCGGGCCGCCTGAGAGGCTGGTATCAGACGAGAAGGGACACTCTAGACACCTTGGTGAAAGTGTAAGTGGTCAAAGTAGATCTTGCATGGCGAGGGAAAAGTACAGACTACTTTTGTGTAGCTGGTTACGCGCGCGCATCAATGCTCGAGCCTTGGCTCTACGGTTCCGATGGTTGGGATGAATGGGGCTCCTGAAGCCCATATCACCATATTTCGCGCGAAGCTTAGAGCATGGCCGATGCAGCAGGGGCTGTCGGGACCAAAGGAGTTGTGAAAGAAGAGAGTCTCGAGGAGCCGGTCCGCAAGGCGGCCTGATAGTCGGTGCTTGGCATGTGACGACGTCCTACTTGCGCTTCTGCCGTCGCGCCTTGACGACAATAGCGCGAATACGGACAAACTGGACCCGACCGAGCTAACGAGTTGAGCGAAGCAACAATAGGGCGCTGCTTGTGCTGTAGGACGCGCTACAAGCAGTCCTGCGTGCTAAGGAAAATTTCCTTTAATCATTTTGTGGCGAATTCAGCTTTCTAGCTATGATACATGGTCGGTGTCGTGTATACATGTTGGATGACTCTTTTGACGCTAGAGACGCTCATGCGCTGGATTTCAGTTGAAAATACCACTATGGGGTGGTTTCGCTCACACAAACTATCGACCATCCTCCGTGAGTGCCCAACAAAGGAACTCTGCAAACCCCTTGATTTTCCAAGCATAGCTTTGTCATCCATGCATACCAGCGCCGCGAGAAAAGTGGTTTTGTTTTGTCGGATTCGAATGGGCCATCTCGAGAATGATATGAGTCCAAGCTATCCAGAATCTACTTGGGAAGTCGACCCAGATGATGTGCCACCGCATCATCCACCCATGGCCGCGTTTGTATTGTCGCCTGTATTCTCGCAGTCAAAGACTCGGCACGCACAAAGCTCAATTTGTGAAGCTCCTTCCAAACTTCAAAGACTCACCCTTCCTAACCTCATATTCATCATCTTATCCACCTGACCAAATCTCAGCCATATCCGTCCCAAATAAATTCCCCCAAATGTGTCTCTTCCGGCGCGTATTTATATTCTTGTGGGCGTGTATGTGGAGGCCAGAGACTGATCTGACGAGAGGTGTTGTCATTGGAATCAGTATGTCCTGGGTCGTATCTGTAAAGTTGATGAGGCCTGGGTAGGAGTCTATCTCGGTGGTAGCGAAACATTGACATGGCGGAGTATTTTGAATCATTGCCTTGTGGGCCGACTTCTCTGGTCCTGCGAAATTTGGCTGAACTTGGCTCAAGGAGAATGTTTCGCCCCCAGCTACGTAGAAGACACGGCGCGCAGGTGTTGAATCTTTCTCCTCCGCCGATGAAAAGATTAAGCTGCCATGATTTTGGGGTTTTTTTCCAAGTTAGCAATATGGTGGTGGATGATGCTGACACCGGCGCAATTCCACACCACGTAAAAGTCGAGATGAGAATTTGGATTTCTCGAGTCTAGACTAGCTGGGTGAACAGATTGTCCTTCAGCTAGCGATTTCACGCACTGCTGGCCGTTAACACTTCCCTCACATTAAATGAATGGCCGCAGAGAAACTGTGAGTGCAGAGGGTTCATCGCAAGGTCTACATTGTGCACAGCACCTATCTCAGTGGGCCCTTCGGTTACCAGAACTAGATTATTGAAACAGAGTCAAAAGAGAAAAGATGCAAAGTGTGATGAAATGTAGATTTCATCTTTGGATCTCTCACCGGAAAGAATGACAAATATTAGCAAGTACATGTTCAAGAGATAAATGTCCGACCGTATCTGAATTAATTATCATCAGATGGTATTGTTTAGTTCTCAAGTCGCGACGCTGACCAAAACTGTCACTCGCCCGACGAGAGGCTCGAACTCTCAACCTTGGGCTTAAAAGGCCCACGCGCTAACCAATTGTGCCAGCCGGGCTTTTCTTATTGAGAATTTTAATACAACTTTATTGACACAATAACTTCTGAAGGGCAATTCGACCAAGGGTGATCCTTGAAGACGTAACACATAACTGCACCTTACCAGACCTACCGATCGGAAAATAACCCTCCGGTGCGGCTTCGCTGCGTAGAAATTCCGAATGATGGCGAAGATGAGCAGCATAGCTGGATCTCACGAATTGCAAGTGATGACTAGAGGAGAGATCAAGAGTCAGGTCAAGGTAGTGGAGCCTTTTCGGGACAAGAGGACGCCGTTTGGAATTTGTGCAGTGTTTTCAGATTGGCAAATTGTGCGCGTAGAGCAGCCCATGCGCGACTTTGTGCTTCTCCACAAGAGCTCAGGCGTGCCGAGAGGTAGTCTTCGTGAGCCGGGTATCGTATGGGACGGCTGCAAGAGAAGTGGTTGGGAGATTGGTATCATTAAAATTGGCGGATACATTCCAAAAATGCCATTCTCACCCCGTACGGTTAGTAGGTATACGATGGTATGCCGTCCCAGATGGACGAGCCATGTGGTGATGGTGATATTGGGACCGACAATTGATGCTTTTCCGTGCGCCCGGTTGCGAAGGGAGCTCAGTAGACGACTTTTCGTCCCCATGTATCCTCGCTGTTGAAGGTGCAGGAGATGAGCCGAGTTCGCGTAGACGGCTCTGACGTGTGTATCGCCTACTGCGTCGGGGTTATCACCTCGACATTCTTTATACATCACTGTGATCTCGTTAGAGGCATTTACAGAGCACTATGCTGGGCGGCTCTGGAGTAAACAGACGAATCGCGACACTAGAGGCACAGTGGGCCCACGATTAAAGGGGAGTCGCTGCAGAGCTCTTTATAGCCCCGAAACCTGCCTCACGAGTGATCTCTGCTGCATTATTGGGGGGAAAAGAGTTAAAAGGATCGAACTGAGAAATGAGGGTATTATTCCGTAAATGGGCTGGATCCACACTAGAATGTTCAAAAAGAACTTCACTCGCTGCATGCATTGGATCCAATAGCCATCTTTGCTCTTCTTCAAGGGGACCGTGCACCCAAACTAGGTAGTTTACATGTCCCATTTCTACTCCCGATAACCTGTCGACCTCTACAGTGGCACAATTCACAACAGTGTCCCGTAGCAGACGGAACCGAAAGGATGACATGGTCGAGGATAAAGCGAGGGGCCTGTCTGCTTAGAGTGGTCAAGCTTGGGGGACTACCTATTGCACCCAACACCAAGTTTTTACTAAATCATACGTCGCAAATAGGAGACTATTCTCAGCACCTATCAGAGGTATTCCCGACGAACTTACAGCCCTCACTTCGATGAGGAATCCCAATCCCAATCGCCTTTGCCGTCTGTATCGTCTTAATCTCTCAACACATCCACCTATCACCATTATCATGAAGCTAACCACGATTAGATCAGATGTTGGGGTCGAAGCCCTTCTCATCACCAACCCTTGATCATGGAGGAAAAGCCATCCGATGAGTTTCCGGAGCCAACCCATCACCCGACACGGCGGCGGTGGATTTGATCAAGTCGGCCTCGACTATTACAAAAAAGGGAGATATAGATGAATATGCGCACCTCATGTGGTCCCGGTGTCAAGGCCTCGCCTAACTAGAGTTGCAGGTTTTTTGGTAGAAGGCTCCGTGGAAAGGTGGCTATTCATCACGGGCAATGTATCGATGATCTTTCAAGAAACATGAGCGGCGAGGAGCACGGTATAAGGTGTGGCCGGCGCCAGAGGGTTATAGGCTCGAGTAGTCCGAAAATTTTCACGTACTCTGCAAATAAATCCGTGGTGCCGATGATATCGTACGGCATCATTTGATGTCGAGTACTTAATCAATGGACCCGATGTTTCCAATGCAGAGGAAGAATCAAAATGAAGAGGGAATTCCAGCTAGGCTAGGAGTACCGGCCTCTGCAACGATTGCATTTTCCGACCGGGCGATCCCCAGCACACGTAAGAGGAAAAGTAGCATTCTCAGTTTTTGGAGGCTTCTCGGCAGACCAGAGTTTCGAACGGTGATAGACAGTCTGGTAAGGCCTTTCACATAATCTCAGCATTAGGATGAGTCGCATCGCTCGGAGAATGGCTGGCCAGGTAATTGAGCGGGCGGCGAGCGACGATTCATAGGGTGCAGGAGGCCACTGCTCACCGAATCTCCATCAAGCATGGCCTAGTATGAGACGAGATGCCGTGGGCAGTGCGGGACGGCGGTGGCGGCCATGTTTGCCCTCATGGTCCGGGTCGTGGGTAAGGTCTTGCCACTTGTAGCTCATTGAGTTTGCTTGACATCAACGTTGGATGCACTGACCCGTTCTGCCGCAAGCGGTGCGAGAGCCCGGCCCTGAACACTATATGCTTGACCTACAGTCAAACATTCTATGCACCCAGTATGTTCAAGAGCACCGGCCACATTCATATAGTTCGTGTGAGGCGATAAGATGTGTACAGTACATGGGGCAGACGATAGTTCCACTACTGTGCGTGGTCTACACGATGCCTTAATTTGGCGCGAGTCTGGAGGATATAGCTGAGCCCGCCCCCAACATCTATTCATTCTAGAAGATGGCGCAGACCGCAAGCTAATTAACATTCTTAGTCAGCCCAGCCACATCATTCGCTACAACTTCCACATCCCTAAATTTGCCTCTCCCGCGGCAGATATGGAATTTAACTATCCCGGAATGAGCGACGACATAAAAAACAAGCATGCCAGAATGGACTTATCCCCTCACCCGGGCCAGTTTCGCCTTTCCTCACGAGGAATGCAGTTCGAATATCTGTCCTTGAAGCCCAAAGAATTGGGCGAGAAAGTGTTTAGGATTGCGTCTTAGTCTCTTGTTTGTGCCTATTTGCCCCACTCTTCCATGTTCCCGAGGATAGGAAGCACGGTTTACCTCGGGAAAAGTTTGTGCTGGGCCATGGAGATACTTACAGTGCAACTGAATCGTAGATAGGTCTTCGCATAGAGACTGTCTGGTCTATGTATGTAGGGGAAGTGATGTTGATGAGAGATAACGCATTAGCTCTCATTCCAGCCCCCCAAAATCATTCTTTGTTTTGACGTTTGGAAAAGCGTCGGCCCTTTTTTTATTCGGGCTGGCCTACAGATAAAAAAAGGGCAGGAAGCGATTTCAAAATTTAGTGTGCTTGGGATCAGGGGTCGTGAAGTTCAACTCCCAGAGACAGAATTGCACACTAACAGAAAGCTTAAAAACATAGAATGTAGTGAGCAGGGAATTATACTTGATCCTGGGGTTGAGTCTGGAGGCGAACAATCACACAAGGATGCTTGTGGCTGGTGCATGTGGCATGGTTAGAAAGTATACAGGAGCGTCAGTGGTTCACATCTTGAGTCTATCATAGTCTAAACATGTCGTTTAGCTGTATACACATGTATACTTACGTAAAGGCGTATCTCTCTTGTTCGCTCATCATGCTGTTCTTACATGCAGGTGTATCAGCCTTGTGGGTCACATAGCGAGCTAACCCAGATCATGTGTTGACCATCAACTCATTGCCATGTCCATCGTGGATCATGTTCTTCCCAAAATAGTACCACAGCAAAAGAGGTATCTTGTTTATTCAAACAACCCGCCTGAGACTCCGAAGATCTAAGCAGATGTGCAGATGAGAATTTCATCCACTAGAGTCTGTCTAGAATTGACCGATATTTCTCCTGACTACGGTCTTGGTGAATTGCTCGAGTAGCCTTCAACACTCTACTGAAACCGCAGCATCAGTCATTGCGTATTCTGCTACTGACTAGAAACACCAAAGACAACTAACACATGTGCAAAGGTAATTCCATCTCGATCGTCATTCCAATTTATCTTAATAAGGTTGAACAATATTCCCAAGTTTACCTGGCATTAGATTATGGCTCGGATCATGATTTGCGTTTGAATAGTTGTAAGGGTTCCGTTTGGCTATGGCTAGTTGCTCTGATTTACACTTATTTACTTCTGGTTTGATTCATGGCAAAATATGCAAGCTGGCATGCCTACCTTGACTAATTGTTCGCACTGTTAGTGAGTACATGTTGGCTGTATCGCTACTCGTGAAGCTTATCATAAGTGCACAATAATTCTTGGAATTTTGAATTTATTTACTCTCTTTGTCGGGCCGATCCGTATATTCTTACTGTTGATCATGCGAGAGTATGCATGAAAGAAACTTTTCCGGCTGAACGTTGTTACGATTAACAACTCAATTATATCCATAGAATATTCTGGATAGGTTGTTTGAACAGCGAAGCGAGCAAAAAATCAGAGAACAAGATTGGTATGAAGAATAACTTCTGTTTCGTAATGCGCCTTGATTACCGAATTGATGCGTCGTGCTAAGTCGTTGTGTCATTCAATGCCTTGTAAAGAGTTTCTTTGTTAGCAGAGCTAATAGAATGCAAGGGTGCACTTTCAACTGTCCTGTGGTTATCTTTGCATATTTGGTCTATTGGCATAAATTTGCTTCCCCAGATAATTCTGACCTGGAGGATTTTTTCATCGCAGCAATGACACATCGACCCTCATATCGTAAAATCTTAACCAAGTAAAAGTGGTTGGTAGGCGGCGGTGACAGGTCAAAAGTTGTGGCAAGGATAGGAATTTGCTGGAAACATGAATGCATATATCAGAATGCTCATGGCTTTGGTAAGTGGGCTTCCCACTGCCATTTGATCGACAACTGAGTGATCGCTCTGAGTGAGCTCCACCTCACAGGCTTCATTGAGTGGTCTCTCAAAACGTCCTTGGCTTGGCTTAGTAAGCGAGTTTAGCGCCCGTTGAGTGGACATGGCTCCCTGCAAAGGTTATTCTGAGACTGGCAGTTGCTGGCAAAGTTTATCGAAAATGTAAAGGTTGGCCATCTCGTACTATCTGGATACAGGAAAATCCACTCAAGCCTTCCCAGCGCCTACCACACGCTATCCCAGAAGATGTGCTTGCGCCCTCTTGTCACTCGGGTGGTAACAGCATTTAATGTGCCATCAGAATCAACCTCATCGTGTGTCCCTTTGCACCGAATTATTGCGACACACCAGAGGCCTCTAAACTTACCCAGGACATGTCATGTCAAATGTGACAAACCACATCAAGCTGTGTTTGAGGCGTTGGTCATTAGAAATTCAGGCTGTCATGTAGACTAGATAACTTTGGGGAGCTCTTCTTTAGCGAACAATTCCATGGGAAATTTTCATGTCGCCTTCGCTTACAAGCAGTAGACCAAGTTGTGCGAGGGTAACCTCTGAAAACTTCGTGTTTAGGCCACACAGATTACAGTTGCTATCATTACATGTGTATCCTCTCCGAATACGCGAATAATATACAGCCAAGTGCATGAAACAAGGTACTGTTACGGCCGAAAAATGAGAGAAAGAGTTTTCCTTAACAGCCACACAGTAAATGATACCAAGTTAGGGGGACTATTCTCAGCACCTGTTAGTGGTGTCCCCAACGAACCTCCAGCTCTCACTGTAGAGTCTGCAGGGCCGAGATAGAGCAACACTGTCTTTACTTTGACGAGGAATCCTAATCGCCTTTGCCGTCTGTATCGTCTTAATCTCTCAACACATCCACCTATCACCATTACCATGAAGCTAACCACGATCAGATCAGGTGGTAGGGTCGAAGCCCCTGATCATGGAGGAAAAGCCATCCGATGAGTTTCCGGAGCTCACCCAGCACCCGATACGGCAATGGTGGATTGGATTAGGATGGCCACGAATGTTACAAAGAAGGGAAATATAGATGGATGTGCGCACCTCATGTGGTTCCGGTGCCTAGGCCTCGCCTAGCTCGGGTTGCAGGTTTTTTGGGACTTTCTCATTCTTTTTTGGTAGAAGACTCCGTGGAAAATATGGCCTAATTCCACGGGTAAATACTGAGATGAGCAACTATTTATCACGGGCAATGTATCAATGATCCTTCAAGAAACAGAAGCAAGCCGCTCTGTACAAGGTGTGGCCTGGGCTAGAGAGAAGCTCAATGTACTAGATAGTTACGTACTCAAGTAGTACAATAAACACACACACTGCCAGGTTAATTAGCTATACATAGTCGCAACCACTATTAATGCGTCTTTTTCCAGTGAAATATTGTACTTCCCTTGAACATTTACAGCAAAGCAACTACAGAAAAATTAGCCCAGGCAGGCATCTTGCCGATAGAGTGGAGCTCAAGATTTTTACTCCATCAATTGGAATAAGATTTCACACTAGTGTTCTGATGATCTTGGAGGCCGATATGTGATTGCCGCGTAGCATCTGACGTAGATCGATTATTAACACACTTGGAAGGCCCGGATATAGCGCTAGCGCCATCATGGAAGTTGTCCTCTATCCTGTTAGCCCTCCTAGCTCCTCTACCGCTAGAAAGATTCATGAGCTTGTGAAACCCGGCCAAAAGTCTCACTGAAATCGAGGCCCTGCGAACAAATCAAAAACACAAAATTAGCCAGAGCCATGTCGAGAGGGTCTCGCAAGCTACAATCACCCCGAGACGACAATCTCAACCCCGCCCATCACTGATTAAGGTTTGATCCAAAGACTAAAATTCGAGGGAGCCAGTACGATTTTATGAGTGTATGATCACAGAATTATCTCTGATAGAATAAGATTTCCCGGTAGTGCAGAACTCGGGCGAGGTGATGGAAAACTTCAGGCCAGAGCTTGCTCGGTATTTAAGACGGCCTAGAAATTAGCAAGGGCTAAAAGAAGACATCTTGGTGCGACTAGTTGACACGAATTGATTCCAGATGATTTATGTGCGCTTGTGCCCTTGCCGATTCTCGAACTGCGCGTGCCTGATTTTACCACTCCTTCATCATCCAACTCCAAGCCCTGGTGCCATTTTTAGCATCTACTTGCGGCTCTTCAGCTATTAGTGAGTGGATACCATGCACTAGGTTTTAGGCCCAGGGTCATCAGGAACTCAGAATAATATCCCAGCAGCAGAGTCCTTCACCTCTCTGAACCCTAGATTATCATCCAGCAAAAACAAAGACCTTGAACATCTATTCAGCCGAATGTTTGTACTCAAACATAGCTTTCGATCTAGAGAGGGCTCGAGGCACAGACATTACTGGATATTTATGAAACTCGTATGCCTTGAGTCCTAACATCATGGCCGAAGCTCGAGAGCTGGGAAGCTAGGCAGGGAGAGCGACAGCGCGCAAGTCTGATTAAGTAGCGACTGGGGTTCTTCGAAAAAGGTAAAAATTACGACAATAACTTGTCAAGTCGATCAGAACTTCTCGACGTGCATCATCCATTTTCGGAAATAGGTGGGGCCTACTAGGGGTCGGCATGGAGACCAGTTAAATCTTTGCTGGAGGAAACGAGTGGTTGGAATATGAATGGCTCAGAGATTTTTTCGACAGCACATCAGGTCTCGGCATGCAATTGCGACTTGTTTGCATAATCAGGAGAATATGACCCACACACTGGGTACATGTTTGCTTGCTCCATTGCCAAATTGCTACCAGCATTCTAGTCTTGCGTTATTTCTGAGCGGTTAATCTATCATCCTTCTTCGCATTGACACGGTCCATTCGACAATATTCCTGATTACTTCAATGTCCTCGAGACCAGTGCAATTGCGGTGATCGGCCTGGGTTGAGCTAGCTCTAATTTTCAATTTCGCGCCATGTCTGATTTTAGAGCACGGAAGTCGATGCAAGTACTCACGGCGCATTTAACCTGTTCACTTTACCTGCGGTGTCGCAAGTTTGGATGCTCGGATGACAGAAGCCAGCAATTGCGCCTAGCCCTAAACTTAACCTGCAGCGGTGCTCTCCAACCAGGCAGCACCCCCCGCACAAGCTGGTTTGGGCGGTTAAGCTGTCTTTCCCTTGCTCGAAATGATCTGATATATAGCCCCCGCCTCATGACGGTAAAGCGTGTATGCATATTTGCTGGTAAATAAGTCAAGCACTACTTATAAGGACCTCCACGCACACGCCTATCTCTGACAAGACGGTTTATCTGCGATAACTAATTACTCTTCCCTGTCAAAAACCTCAGCATCTCAACTCAGGCCATTTTAGGATACACGAGCCCGACAACTTCTCTGCAACATCCTCGCCAACTTATTTCTGTTCCATGCTAGGCTCGAACTGCTATACCTCTTGCTGCGAACCACGCTAGAGGTCCTATACCTCTATTCATCTTTTCTTCCGGCTGGGCCATGCCATAACGCCTACACATCACGCTTCCGTATGTGAACTGTGAATGCGGCCATGGAGAAGAAGAATAACCTTCAGTATGCTGAAGCCGAGGTGGCACCGCTGGGACCGGTAGCCTCTCCACTTAAGCGACATTTTGTCCGGTATTGGTGGATGTATCTGACCATTGTGTGTGTGACATTTTTGCTTGTAGCATTATGTTTGTACGCCGGCCACCTTTAAACCAGACCATTCCTTCCACAAAGCTAACGGCACAATAGAATATATGTGCTCGTGCCCCAGATGGCCCAGCTGAATATAGATAGGGCCTATTTGCAATTTACTGATATCCGATTTATTGTGCCCACACCTAGCTCAATTACCTTAACCCAAACCGTGCTATTGTACACGAAGACACGATTTACGCCCACTTTGAAACCCTTTGTGGCTTCCATTTACGCCGTTCACAACGGCTCATACTCTAAAGTGCCCATGACAACGGCGCGCTTTCCCGAGGTACACGCCATTCATCCTGTATCGATAACTCACTTAACAAACACGTTCCTAAATTTCTCGTCGGACGCTGAGCGGGAGGAAGTGGCTCGGTTCGCGACCCAGGTCCTCACGCAAGATCGCGTTACTACGGCACTTGTGGGCCGTGGAAGCCTGCAACTAGGCGCCCTACCGCTCATGACGGTAAACTACAACAAAACCACCACATTTCAAGGTAGGCTAGCCGGTTGAAAGCCCTAGTAGCCGCTAATGACATGCTTACACCTTCAATCAGGACTGAACGGACTCAAGGGCTTCGGAGTGAGCAATGTAAAACTTGATGTCAAGGCTGAGCCCGGGCAGCCGAATCTTAGTGGGATGGCTTCGTTTCCCAACCCCTCGGTACTAACATTTGATATGGTCGGTCTTCCCATCCTACACACCCACGCGCGTGCCGCTAAATTTAGGCTTTAGGGTAATGTGACGTTTACCCTCTCGACGGCGGCGGCTGGGGTCGTCGGGCAGAGTTATATCGAGAACATGACCATCCGACCTGGTGTCAACATCTTTCCCATCCGCAGTGTCATTGATTCTACCAAAATAATGCAAAGCTTGGATCCCGGCTCCGATACGGTGCAGATCATTATCATGGGGAATACGGCCGTCTACCATGGACAGTCCCTCACCTACTACGTAAGTTAGCCTCTTTCCAGCCCCTCCACATCTACTCACCCGCTCACAGGAAAAATCATTCGCCTACAACAAACTCAGCCTCGCGCTGAACGTTTCGTCGGTTCTGGCCAATAGCTAGAAGTAGGAAGAGAGGCGTCGTGACCTCATACCAACTATTTGATCATGTTTCTCTCATCTCTCGTCTTAGTCGCCCTGCCCTGCCCCGTGCCCGCCTCCCGCAGATCTTCCCCCCCCAATATTCCCTGTAGGTCCCGCTGAGTGTCGGCGATACGCGATACGTAAGCCCTGGCCCAACGTCCGAATCCATTGGGTGGAGTGTGTGAGTGTGTGTGTGTCACCCGGCCATCGCATGCGTTTGCCTGGTGTTTTCTGATCCCTTACACTAGCCCCCACTGCTGCTCGCTAGCGTTTCCAGGAACGTGGTTTGGGTTGACGAGGTGGATAGGTGACCGGCATGGTCGAGGGGTGCCGACGAGATCTGTATGCACAAAATCATGGTGGCCATTATGTGGGGCTCGTCATTGGTCACAACGTTTTGCCCGGGTTGGATGATTGGGGCCATCTCCATCCCTGGAGGATTGATGTCATTATACATAACTAGTGGTACCGAGAAGTAGCTCGAGCGCAGCTAAGACTAGGCCCGGCCACACATTATCATTACTATTCTGTCCTATCCCTGCATCCCCACACCGCAACCAAGTAACAAACCCCCCAAGCCCCAGACGTCCCGGTATCATTTGTCTCCCTTGTCCCTGCATGCCTCGTAAATGTAAGTGATTCGCGCGCTCTCGATGCCGACGTGTGGAATCTTCAAGACTTGGACTATTTTATGGGTTCGAGTCGGAAGTCAGCGCTTCTCTCTCTTCCGCTTGAGCAGTTGGCGGCATCATGAAATCTTCTTGTAGCCGTGTAGTATCCCGGCCAAAGACAACGCTCGTAGCGCCAGCAACTTGAAAGATGAAGATGGGCTATTCGCCACTCTCGACTCATCGTTGAAATTCCACCAACTGCGTCGTCCTCTTCGACTGCGCCATTCCCGAATATGTGGGCGGCATTTCATTTCTCGGTTCAGGGGTTAAGGAGGTGCGCTGACTGAGCGGTGATACGATATCATTAGCACCCTGCCGGGCTGCGTTGGAGGCCCCGTCCATTGGCGTGGCGAGGGTTAGTTTGGGCCAGCCAGCATGCTGAGGTTCAGGAGCAGGCACTGTGGAGTCGACATCGCATGCTGAAGCTGCAGTCGTAGCTGAGGTCTCGGCCGCCAGCCGTGCCGCGTCTGAAAAGTGACTATTGCATAAATGTTCAATGACTGGCCAGCCGTAGGCATTAATGAACATGCGCCGCACAATCATGTTATTGTGAGCATCCGGCTCGAGGCGAACCAAGACCTTTCGCCACGGCATATCCCGATGGTAGGCTCTGGCAATTCGTTCTTCGACTCGCATTCCTGCCCCTTCAACTTCTTGCATCCCCCGCTTATCCGGAATTTCCGGCTTTGGATCCGAGGATTTTCGTACAGACAGGCTACTTTGGGGCCGGTAGTCTCCGGCTACATCGTCCACGTTGGAAGTGGAGTGGAAAGGACAGCTTTGAAACATGCGACTTGTCGGTTTTTCGGGAAGTGGAATATCAGATGGGTGATAGACACGATCATGAACAATAGTCTGGGGGCGGGTAGAGCAAGAAAGTAGGTAATCATTTGTGGGAAGAGGAGGTTTTAAGAGATCACCAGCTGATTCGAAAAAGGAGGTCGTAGGAGGGGCAAAGTGAGTTTGGATTGAAAGTTTACTCTCGTTTGTCGGTTGGGGTGATGTGGTAGATTCTAGAGAAATAGATACAGAGTCTTCGGAAATTACATCGGGGACAAGCCTTGTTTGGCTGCGCTGATAAATCTTGGATGGTTTTGTACCGTAGCCATTATGATTAGTCTTGACAGATGGTCTGGTCGGTTGAAATAGTTTCATAAAGCCTGATAAAAGCCCCTGATCTACTTTTTTATCGTATTCACTCGTTGATGAGAAAGAAAAATGGGAGTTTTCGGGTATAATAGAGTCATTAAGGGTTGATGTACTAGTATTTGAGTTTGATCTATTTTTCCTATTAGGTGATGTGAAGTTGGAACCAGTGATTTCTGCCCATCCCCACTCTGCAACAGTCCCAATTAGGCCATTGTCTCTCTTTGTCTTCTCTACCTTGCCAAGACCCTGCCAGTCTAAGAACAGGAGGCAGCTAGTTCGGAGGGGGACAATGCCATCATTAACTATGTTAGAATACACAGTCCTGGAACGAAATTTCTTGAGTGCAGTGTGAGCGGGACCAGTAGGTAGAATCTGCAGTAAAGGTTTTGACTCAACCGGCAACTGGTTATCCGCATAATTTTTCGGGGTAGCTTCTGAAATGCCACTAACAATAGCATCCCAGCTACTCCGAGCAATAGTGGGTGTTCGCCAGGTGAGGCCTAAATCTTGACCTGTCCGTCCAACTAGCCCAAAGTCAAGGGCAAACTTGACGTATAATGGATTTTCATTGCTTAAACCTAACAATGGCGAGGCTAGGGCGATGAAATTAATTGGCTTAATTAAATTAAAGAATTCGGGCGAGTGTTTTTGAATGTAGGCCACGGCATAGGTTTGCACTAGACCACCGAGAGAATGTGCAACGAAGCTGATACTTGTAAATTTGTAAGCTCGTTGCTTTTTGCCGGGATATAGCATTGAGGTTGCCTCGTTAGTGTTGGAATTCTCCGATTCTGTCGTATGTGATGGTATCTTTGTAGGATTGTTTTTTGAGATTGGTGGAGTAGGATGATCAGGATATGTCATATTCAAAACATATCGAGCAAGTCGTTTGCCTAGGTATTTGATCCCCTTTTCTGTTCGGGCGGCGTTTCCTCCGTACCCCCGGACTATCACGTCTTCTTCATCTTCACTTTCAGTTGAAATTTCAGAATTGAGCTTCTCCTTCTCTCTGACCTCTGTCGAAACATTTTTATTCGCGCTCCTTGCTCTTTTCCTGCGTTCCTTTGCATCTAACTTTGCCTGTTTTGCTGTCGCATCGATGCTCTCTTTCAAGAATAGCATATCAGCACCAAGATTACTATGTAGTCCATGCGTCAGTATTACTAAGTGTACCTTTTTTTGTGGCAGTGGCGGTAGTTCTTTCTCTCTAATTCCACTTGGCGATATGGATTTCTTTTTTACATCTTCCCCGTTGAAGTTTAACATTTGCTTATTCTGGTTTAAAAGTTTATCGTCGTATGTTGGTAGACTTGGTTTATTCCATAATTGCGCTGTATCTTCTACTACGACCTTGATGGATTTTGCGAAAATTCCATGTGATTGTGCGAGATACCTAGGCAGTGAGGGCTCTGACTGCTGAGCAGCGCCAACCTGACCGGAGATAGGATGAGATATATCAAGCTGTTCGCCCGAAAGGTTCAACGAGAGACAGCTTTCATCTCTTCCTACCAGCAAGTCATAGTTCACGGCAGCAGATTTCGAAAAGATTATCTGACTCGCTATCTCAACTATCCAGCTGACACTTCCTGCGGTAGTATTCTGAGCATTTTTCGGCAATGATGCTGTACTAATTATGGCTGGGACTCTGATCTCTTCTGGAACCAGCAAAAGACAGTCCCATGCACCGCCGGCTCTTACGTTCGGCTCGAACTCAGGCATGCCCAGTCGATCTGCATCGTTGAAGTCCTCATTGGGACGATATGTGGCGGGATAAGCTGCAACCGAGATATTATAGGGCCCACGCATGAAACCAGCACGAAGCGCAATCGTACAACAGTTCTTAATTCTCAAATGAAGGGCGGGTGGCGCCATAATCCGGTCAAGTACAGGAGTGTAGGTAATCGTGTAGCGCATAACCTGTCCGATTTTTAGGGAGCCAGCATGGTGATAAAGAAGCATGGCGGTAGGCTTCTGTAGATTTTGGTGAAGGGCTGCCTGCGCGTTGGCTTTGGAAATAGGATTATCCATCCTTAAGGGGTTGCTGCTTTCGTATCTCGTCAACCTGCATGCATCGGAAAAAAAGCAGGATGGACTAGGAGATTAACAGCTTTGGATATAGTGTTGCACATTATTGTAGCCGTGAGTTATTCTGGAATCACCATGGCTGGTCTCTGACTCTTGTAATCTGTAATGCTTTACGCTTCAGTATCTTTCGTGGTATGGACCAAGTCCAAATACGCTAGCAACCAATGCAGCTGACACATCCATTGAACAGCTCCTGCCTAAGCGACGAGGTGTCACGAGCAATTGGCTTTTGACTGAAACTTTTTGTAGGTACGACTTTTCGTTTCTTCCTTAATCCGAGGAGTCGTTATTCGCCATTCCTTGCCTTGTCAAGGACTGTCCAAACCGCCAATCTTATGCAATGAAGTAATAAAACCTCTCCACATCCGGTTTGTCGGTAGATCATCACAGCCCTAACGGCTTAAACGCCTATCTAACCTTATTCTTGCGCCAAGTACATGCAACACTATTTACGGTTTCCGAACGTTAATCACACGGCACATTTCGTTTTAGAAGTGTCGGGCAAAAGTAGTGACACACGTCTAGCACAAGCCCCGAATGAATTCTATTTCCTGGCCTGTCTAGTGATTCTGCTTCAAACATTTCACGCCTCCTCTTTGGTTAGGATTCTTATCATCTTCGACACGTAAGAAAAATGTTGTAAATCTAAGAGTCAGATAGGCGATTTGTGCATTGATTCCTGCAGACAATACTGCAGAAGAGAAGCTTTTGGAGGGTAAAAACCGAACACCTGTACGCGGTGTCCTCTACGAACTTGGGAGCGAAATATTCTCCCAGAGCAAAGTCGTCAAAATTCGCAATACCGAACAAGTTAGCCCACGAGGCAATGATACAAGACTCTACGAAATCTAACTCTCTCACCCAATAAGATCGTTCTCCACAGAAACCTCATAAAGTTCACAATTACGACCTAGTACATCCTCGTTTCAATGACCAAATTTCTCATCGACTATTCTCTGGCCTCATCTGGTCACAAAATACACGTCCACGTCGATATTTATACCCGACGGAGGAAACAAAGCGTGGTGCACAAATCTGGAAGACAGTTATTTGGGATGGGCGTGAGAAAAATCAGGACAAGTTTACAAGATGATGCAAAGAAAGAGTACAATTTCGACGGGTGTGTAATTAAGAATTTTAGCAAGGAGTCTTACAAGATGAGCTTTGTACGTGCCAAGCCCCCGATTACGAGAGTGCAGCTGACACCGTAAAAACAAGCCAACGATGGAGGGTGACGTGGTCCGCCTCCTGGGGGTGTCACTGGTATAGTTTGAGTAGCCTGGGCATCTACTCCACTTTGAAAGGATATACCTAAGATTCCATATCGCACAGAGGACAGTTAATGGATGATGGAGGCATGTCTGGAAAACTCAGGGTTATTGAGACGTTCCCCTGGGTGGGTATTCACGGATGATGGTTGACTTTGGGTGAAGAAAAAGCCGGCATAAGTTCGCAGCGGTACTTGCAAATACGATCCGAGGCATGAATGCTCTATTTTTAAATTATATTATCTATTCCGTAAGTTTTCTCTGATGTTATGTCTTAGATAGCTAGCCGTATTCGCAATTCAAATTTGATGCAAAAATGGGTTAAGACATCGACACACTACGGCAAGCAAAAACTCTAGGATCTGAAAGGTGATAAAGCTAAAGGACAGGACTCAATTTATGAATTGCATGCGTCATGCATGCGAGACGGAGCAGCTAGTAATGGATGTGTCATGAATGCTTTTGCAAGGCCAAGCCTCCTTTTTTAATTCACCTAATGTGCATGCAGCTATAGAGCTCTGACGCCTATCGGGTGTCTTGGATACATTGAGGATAACTTTTCGACTTCAAAGACACTCTCACTCTAAATTTCATTTGCAAATACCACAGTGAGAAGTGTCCATCTACACAAATATCCGACCCTCTTCCATGCGTACCCCACCAAAAGGAAATTTAAAGACTTTTGATTACCGAGACATACAAGCAGCGCAAGAAATAAGGTTAATTCTTGCCGGATTCAAAGCAGCCATCTGCTGTCTCAAGTGGAATGGCGTTAAATTTATCTAGACTCTACTAGGTAGACTAGCCTGGATGATGTACCACTGCACCATCCAGCCATGGCGCTCTTGATAGTCTTGCCTGCACTTTTGCAAACGAGGCAGTGTAACGCGCAATGCTCAATTTCAGAAACTCCTTTCCAAGCAGCGAAATCTAACCCCTTCCAAATTTGTATCCATCCTTAGCATCATCTTGCCAATCAGCCCTACCTATCTCTCTCGTCTGTCCAGAAAATCTGCCTCCCAGACTTTTGCTCCGCAATCAATTTCCGCCGACTGGTCTAATTATTGGTGTGAGCAAAGCTTCAGAGGCTATTTGAAGCCAGAGACTGTCATGATGCGTACTCTCTCAGCCTATCGGATAAGCTGTGATAGATAACATAGAGACTTGCACAAGATGTGGTTGGTGTTGGACATATCGCGCAATGAAATGGGCGCAATATGTATGGAACGAAAGTGGAAGTTGACTTAATGAGTGACATGTTGGGATTGCGGCTGAAAGTGTGGGAGGGGTGTTTTTTGTTTTGCATCAGATTTTAATTGCGTATGCAGCTAACTAGCTATGACACAATATCGGAGAAAATGTACAGAATAGATGGGAGGTGTGTGCTACAAGTACAAGTGTAAGCGACACGTAGCCTAAGCCATAGCATAAACGAGTGTGGCGCCATCTAGACATAGAAAACCCCCCAATAACCTCCTTGTGCCCACGCCATATAGCCGCTCGTATATCTAATAGTTAGCCTGAAGCGCTACCATATTACCCATTCCAACTTCTTAAACACACACAAGATCGTGTCGGGAACCTAGACGAAATGGAGGGCCAGTACGTCCACAACCCTCTGTGTCTCCATTGCCAACAGTTGGTGTCATGATATCATAGTCAGTTGTATGTGGATGAGATGGAAAAGAATGTAGACTATCCCATAGCAAGGAGGAAGATGAGCTAGAGGGATAAATACAAGTTTCGAATGACTTAATGACGTTTCATGCATTATCTTAGAAATGATGACTAATTCTGTTGATGAGTAATGAGCTACCTATTTAGGAATGGCGTCAGGAGAGAGGGACAACTGCAGTATATACGTGTTTCCTTTAGTTAGAAGGGAAGGAAAAGGATATATGTTAACCACCAAAAACAAATTATGACTACTATTGAGAGCTTGTCATGTACATACCATCCGAGTATTCCGACAACAAGTTTTCCCCTGTATGTAGATACAGCCATCGATATAGAGAGTCTCATAAAGCGAACACATATCATCGTCCTCTCCATGACACTGACACGCGCATCATGGTGATAACGCTACTGCGTGCATGGAATGCCTCTCTTCACAATCACAATAGAGACTGATTCGATAAGAGGTCTGGCCATCGAAATGGGCATGTACTAGCCCGTACTCGAAGACGTAGTGAGGCTTTGGTTGAAAAGAATCTTTGGAGAGTGAAAGTATGACTTGGTGCGATGTAACTAATCCCCGTCTCGCGGGCCCACTTCTTCGCTATCGCGAAATGTGACTGAAGCTGGCTCGGGTAGAATATTCCACTTGCAGACACGTAGAGCAGACTGCCCACAGGTCTTCGGTCTTTGCCCTCGTCGCCAAATCTTCGTGGGTATCTGTTATGAAGCTACTTGTGGAAGAATTCCACCAAGCTGGTAAGCTGCGGAGGTCGAATTTTGCGACACGCTAATTATGCTAGGCAAGAACTCAAGGTTTGAAAGGTAACAGAGCTAAAGTGCGGAGCTCTGCCTACAAGTTACATATATAATGAGATTCGAACTAAGCGAGTAGTGATAAAGATGTCATCAGTGCTTCCATACCGCCCGACTGCCATGGGTATCCTAACCCAACTCCACACCTGTTAACTACATCCCGAGCCACTTAAAATCGAGTTGGTTTCGACCGAAATTAGTTTATGAGAGGCCGTGAATGTAATTGAGAGGTAAAAGTCTTAAGACTGGGGGGAGAATCCAGATAGATAGATTTTTCTTCATGACGGGCTTAAGCCTAGAACTCAAAGAGCATGACATGGAGAAGGCTAGTCCTTCCCCGATGAATCTATACCACGATCACTCAGTTTGACATTTGGCCTATTCATGTAATGGATACGTTCGCTGATACCACTCGAGACCTTTGCGCTAGGGACTCTCATCCTTTACCCAACCGTCAATATCCATCAAAAGAAAAGCAGGAAAACCCTTTGGCTACTCTAACATGTACTTACCATCTTGTATATAGCCAACGCGCGCGATATGGCCTCACAGTTCACTCTTTCTCAAGTGAGGTAGATGTCCAGGCTATCCAGACTTTAATTCGGGGAGATGACGACCAGGAGGCGAGCTACAAAGCCCCTCATCGTTGCTTGTTTTTAGAGTATCGCTGGCAGTATCTGGAATATTGGTTTGGCTCCCACATATATCTCTTAGAGTCAAAAAATTCCCAGTCGCCAATTATTCTCCAAGCTGTATGACCCCGTTAGAACAGCGATCCCCCAATAAACCAAGACCCGAGCTTTGTGTATTATTTCTTACTTTCCTCCTCGCGAGTAAACAAAGCATAGTAGATTTAATCGGGGAGGGCCGGATATTCTTTAAGCAAGCTCTTATTTGCGATTGAAGCAACTTGTTGACTGGTGGATGAGGCTTGGTGGTTAGTAATCAGATGGAGATGGAGGAATTGTGAGAAAATGATTGGACTGATATTGTTGAAAGGTCTTCGATTCGTGATGTACCTTTGTTCTCGGCTTCCATCCGGACGCGATTCTTCCTGGCTATCCAAAATATGAAGAGCATACTAAGCAATTACACTGGCATGACTGGAAGGTGAAGAATTCGTCATTGCCGGTATCTAGGCATTTAAGCCTCTAAATAAACTCCTTGCGCCCACGATATCCTGCCACTCATGTATCCATTAGGTAGCCTCAAGCGCGATTTTATTACAAATCTCGACCACTTTACTACACATATGGTTGTGGTGGGAAGCTAGATAAAGAAGAGGGCCCATAAGTCTAAAACACTCCATGTCTCCACTTCCGAAGCTTTGTGTTTTGCTTCTTGCCCTCCCATGGAAGCGTTCCCTCCCTTCTAGCCTTGCTTGCGGACTGTCGTCAGCTGTTCCTTCGTGCCTGCACGGTTTTACTTGCGAGCCGTTTTAGCCTTGTCATGTTGCGTGGATTGGTAGCAGAATAGGGCTCCTCGAAGTTTATACACCTTCAATTAACTCGTCTGCGCGAGGAATCTTTGTGCTTGGTTGAGCTACACTTTGCGTATCGCTCCGCTCGTGATCGAATCTTCGTTGGATGGTATCCCCGTATGTAGATTAGATCATAGTCGACGATACCTGACTTCATTTTATTCTATCGCAGGCTACTGTTCCGAAGATTCATGCCATCTCGGTTAAGGGTATGAGTGGTTTTGGTGCCCTGATTGATTCCTATGCATGTTGCCTAAGTAGAGTCCTAACTTTGTAGACATTTCGTACGGTAGAGCATAATTGAAACAGTCGGAAGATTGCTGGCATCCGGAAGCTATAGAACCAGTCCTGAGATAACGTTATAAATCAGATCTGTATGCTAGACCCTCCATGGGGAGCGGACATGCAAATGGAGAAATTGATCTTAAGATAGATAAAAATGTGACGCCCTCTTACATTTGGGACAAGTATCTTGCTGGATAATATTGGAATCAATCTAGCCTTTCAGTAAGCAATACTATGAAACGCTTCGCTCGACTGTGATCACAGCAATAAATACAGCCTCGATATATAGGCGATGAACAAATTGACCACGAGCTCTTAAGAAGAAAACTTTTATGGCCGTAGCATCAGCTGCGCTGCACAAGTTCTTCGAATAGTCGTCCTGCAAGTTTTGGCTTGCCACTGGCAAAGTACAACACCAAGTTGATAGATAGTCTTACCATGCCTCATGCAGAGGCGTGGACCGAGGTTAGACTAGCGCCATTTCCATCACTATTTCTGTCGTTATCAACATTAGTTCTCTGGGTTAAAAAGCCAGTCCGGATTGTGTGGTGTCAGCACCGAAACTCGGCTAGAAGCAGCTTCTGCCTCCATCTTCTGGATATCCAGGACTGTAGTCTCTCAAACGAGTGCAAAATTTTCCCATTTACATCAACATGGACGGCCAAGCCGGAGTACACAGTGGTGACCTGCCTGATTTTCAGGCTGGCTGAGCGTAGCTTACTCATCATCTCAGGTCCTATGATACGGAGAAACCTTTGCTCCCATAAGTCGGTAGATCTGGGCTACGGGCACATGTGTTCATTTGACTCGGATGGCTCGATTGTTGGTGCTTTGGCCTCTATTTCGAATTGGACACCATCAGCTTTGACCTGGATTCGATGATTCCTAATGCCACCGAAGTTACCGGCTTGAAATTTCGTGCACCAACTCAGTCCAAGATCGCTCGGTAGTGGTATTAGGCATCATCTTTGTGCTCTCTGTAGGCATCTAGATAGTTACACTTGCTATGAGCATAGCTGGCAGTATTTCTTTGTTTTTGATTTGAATATTAATGCACTAGGCAGTTGTGGCCCTTCGCGCTCTTTTGCAAGCTTGAGCACGATTGGGGTTGAGATAAACCATGTTAGCTATCATGGAGCATAAGAATTCATCTCGCTTGAATAACCGGACTACTCTAGACTTCATCCGTGATTATTTCAATACAAAAATCCAGGTTATTCGTGTTGAGACCAAGAATATACAGTATTATTACGGGGTAAATAACGTATGGGTCACATATTTACCTGACTGTTATTGGTCACTAGTTGGGCAGGAAGATAGATCACTCGTTCTGTTTAGGACACGAGTAGAGGACATTAGTGTTGGCTCAACAGAGCTGGATCACTCGTGGGCCATGAATGATGTAAATTAGACAGAAAATGTGTATTGTAATTTTATCAAGTCTTTATTAATATAACAATTGTTATTTCATTTCAACAGGTCGCAAATCAAAAGTTCATTTATTTATTGTCCGAACAATAAACTACTCCTACAAACAATTGCTGACTGAAGTACGTGACCTATTCTTCGCAGGAAGATCAGTGGCCGGCTCCCATTATTCAGACATGAGCTACTTCCGAACAAAGCCGTAAGTACGTCCAGTGTCGCACTCTGAATGCTAGTGAAATTAAGCGCCATCGATATATTCATGTGCCTGTGCTGAATAGAACATGCTACAGGCACTCGATGGACTTTCTAGTAAAGCAAGGACTAGCATAGGAAATAATTCGGCTCACCCATACCAAATTGGAAAATCAAAAAGTGATTGGTGAGACTACTATGGGGAAGGAAGACAGACAGTGCCACATCTAACCCTTCATTGTAAAAGATTCGAGGTGGAAAGAAAAGAACTTGAAGGAGTATTATAGCTGAAACTACCACTTATTTTTGGAACACATACGGGGAAAAAACATTACTTTGCTTCCTTGATTCAACTAAATGCTTTAGGGTATGCGGGAGATAATGTGGAGTGAAATTAGAATCACCAAGGAAGATACTGAGGTGAAATTTGTTGGATATATTTTGAACATTATAACTGTATCATAGCTGTAAAGCTGACTATACTATGAATTTAAAAAATCTTTACTATCACATTACTTAGTTATCTGGCGCTCAGGCAACCAGGAGCTAGGGACCAGGCAATGGCAATCTCTATCTTCTAGTGAATAAAGACAAGGTAGGTAAATAAGAATAACAGAATATGTGATATATAGAACGTATGAGTCGATAGATGAAAGGCTAGACAACCTTCTGCTCAATTAATTCTTCGATATTGGTCACCCCGTGAACCTATTATGGTGAGTCCCGAGTGATAACAGTCTCATACTACCTACTAGTTGTCACGTTAATAGTATCGGACCATGTCAAGCTCCAACTTCTAGAGACTATATCGAGCCACACCAAGTCGCGATTTACTTATCAGGCTATGCCACAATATCCCCGGTTTCTTGACACCATCTAATCTTTACCTTCGCTCGACCGTTGGGTCTCAGCTTTGCCTCTGAACAGCATCTATTCATGCCACTGCAGGGAATTCTTTTTCTTACATTGAAGAATCTCTTTGATACGTCTATGAACTCTTTAGAACTTTTGAAAACTCTTCGGGTTTGATCTATCGCTGCTGTACCACTAGCCATTGAGTCTAAGATTAAGATATCAGTACCACATTCTTTTATGCAATACTCTGACTGGTACTTTGTAGAGTATCATACCAATGTCATTTCTGGTGATTCGTCAGGGTTCGTATCTCTAGAAAACCTGATTGAGGTACTATCGCATTTCAAACGGTGAGTCCAGCCATATTTTTAAATCACGAGTGAGTTGTGGAGGATTGTATGTTCTCTGCTATCTTTAATAAACTCTTGGATTATTGGATAGTATTGGTATATTGTGAGATAAATTGAATTGAATATTGACTCAAGTCCCTAATGTGTCTGATTATAAAGAAATAGAGAATGCTCTCTATCTAGCACTTTTATTGAATTTATTCCAAATTCGATCAATTCAATGTATACTTGTGGATACTGAGGGTCGAGCAACAAAGGTCGCGAGATGATTTAAAATTGGAAATGCATTTGATGAAGAGTAATCACAAAAGGGCTCAACCTCTCGATTCCCATGTGTGAGTTGATAATGACTGGAGCCGTTGATTCGTGTGGTGGTGGAATCACTGCAGTTTGGGGTCTCGAGAAAAATAAGCTTGCGCCGCTCCTGATAGCCATCTCGTCGAAAACTCTGGAATCCATTCATCATCATAACTGAACCTCGGCTTTCAAGTAATGTTCAATGCCCAGGGTCGTGGATGACGCCAACGACGGGTATTCAATCTTCGTCCTCCGTAGCTAACATTTCACCAGGCTCTGCAAATTTTAGAAGCGTAGGGGCTCTTTCAACACCGATCCATCTGGTAGGGACTGAATTTGCGAGCTGTAAGCGCACACGACGTTGTATTATTCAAAGTCAGATTCAGACTCGAAGCTTCGCCCTAAAAAGAAAATAAACCTTGACAAGAGGGGTAAGTGGATACGAGGACAAAACTTTTACTAGGATCGCATTGATCAGGGGGCGATCAGCGGTGGTATGGTAGCTATGGCATGTACACCCCTGTATGTAGAAAGAACCTTTTTTATCTTTTACTTCATAATTTTCCGAAATCTGACATGGGCCCATGCAGGTGGCTATTTTTTTTTAATTTCATTTATTGTCCTGTGTAATCTATGACTGTGATGCAAAAAAAAAAAAAAAAAAATCTATGACTGTATAGGACATGCAGGTCTTCTCTGCCTACAGGCCAAGGATACCTATGCCAGAAGTATATAACCTAATACAGTACCGCCCCTCACAAGTCCTCATTTGATCATACACTTAGAGGAGCCATTTGCCCTTCATTATCTCCCCTCTCCAGCCATCAAAACGATGGCCATTTGCGGGTGAATGGCAGCCGGGAAAAATTGCAAAAACCACTGGGTGCGGAGCTCTCCTAATACCGACATTAGGACTAAATCCGAAGACATAGTGCCCCTTCTGAAGCATTCGAAGAGGCCGGCCAGCTGGGCGCTGCAGACTTGTGGGCACCTCTGGAAATTCACCCTCTGCCTTTCTAGCCTCCTTCCAACTCCTTCCCGAAGGTCGTGCTGAAATGTCAGAAAAGTCTTGGCAGAGCGTGATTGCTGTATGATAGCTTAGCCCAACTTCTTTTGTGCCGTCCAGAGCGCTGGGGAGTGCTGTTGACTCATCGACAATAGAGGCCCTCCTGAAAAATATGCCGGAATCCCGGTCTTGGCGCTCACAAACGTTCCAAAGTGGGGGACTTCTTAACATCTGTCAATGATGTCCCCTACGAATCTCCAGCCCTCACTGTGGAGTCTGCAGAGCCGAGATCGAGCAACACTGTCCTTACTTTGACGAGGAATCCCAATCGCCTTTGCCGTCTGTATCGTCTTAATCTCTCAACACATCCACCTATCACCATTACCATGAAGCTCACCACTATCAGATCAGATGTTGGGGTCGAAGCCTTTCTCGTCACCAACCCTTGATCATGGAGGAGAAGCCATCCGATGAGTTTCCGGAGCTTACCCAGCACCCGATACGGCAACGGTGAATCGGATCAAGTTGACCTCTATTCTTACAAAGGCGGGAGATATAGATGAATATGCGCACCCCACGTGGTCTCGGTGTCTAGACCTCACCTGGCTGGGGCTGCAGGTTTTTTGAGACTTTTCCCGCGCAAATAGTTTCCATTCCTACCATTTTTTTTTTGGGTAGAAGGTTCCGTGGAAAAGGTGGCTGAACACCACGGCTAAATACTGAGATGAGTAGCTTTTTATCACGGGCAATCAATCAATGATCTTTCAAGAAACAGAAGCAAGGCGCACTGGACAAGGTGTGGCCTGGGCCAGAGAGGAGCCCAATGTGCTAGATAATCATAGACTCAAGTATCACAATAAAACATCACACACACTGTAGTGCCATCTTTGTGTACCAATCATGTCCCCTGTAACGACCATAACCTTGTGCCGGTCTAGTCTCGTTGTCCAAGCAGTTTTTCAGAGTCACAGTTCCAAAATAGAAAGCAAATGGGCATTTGTATGATTGAAAGGTAAAGCCATAATTCATCCATGGAGAAGCAAACTACTTGCGAGTCTCCCGTGCTACTTTTACACACCCAGACTTATCTAAATCTAGCTTAGGTTTACAGTGGCAATGAAACTAGCTTAACGTTTGTTCTGCCACACGAGTAACGCTTCCGATACTCTTAGCACTATCCTTTACGTAGTCTCAGTAGCGATTTCGTATCCATTTTACTCTGCTGAAAGTCTTCGGAGTGAGAGAACATATATGTTGCCTTCGATGGCTGTAAAAGGCAACAGGAATTATCGGCTCGCAAGCCGTCACATTTAGCTGCATGTGTCATCTGGAATTGCTCTATCAACCATTACTTAGGATCCACTGCGTCATTTAAATTTTTTTTAAAGTCCTAAGCTAAAGCTATGTTATCCACAACGGGTCAAGGACTGGTGAAACCGGCAGGGTTCCCTGAATTCTTTCCTACAGCCTAACTCGTTCTCACCTCGTGAATCGCCGCCAAAAGTGCAGTTGATTGAACAGAAACGAAAAATCATGAAAATCAAACTAACTCCAAAAAACCAGAAGATTCCTCCATGTTGGACCCAAGCAATGCGCTCCTCACGCATTCAATCGTCCATCACACCTTCCACATGACAAATTTACTCCATCTCCACTGAGAGCAAAAGATGGGTTAGCAGGCACCTTTGATCCAGCCGGTGTCTTGCTATTGGTTAGTAGACGCCCGAGGAAGGGACATCGTTGAGGTCGCTGTATCCTCAAAATTCCTTTTCAGATTCCAACGCTCCGAGACCTGTTGCCTCGGCCATCGAGACATCTTTCGCCGCGGCGATGATCGCCTCTTCGGCCCTTTTGGCTGCAGCCCTTGCTCATGCCACCTTTGAGAACTTCTCTTGCTCGATGTGGCGAATCCACGCGAGCTGCTCTTTTCTCACCGGCCCCCCACAGTTACGACACTTGGTGAGGGCCTCACACTCGGCTTCCGAGTACATGTTTGATCTGAAGTTCCAGCAGGCTGGAGCGCGAGAGCAACCACGGGTGGCGTGGAAGCCCAAACAGCGTTTGCACTGTTTAATTTGTCGACGAGGCTTGTGAATGGTCGCCGCTACAGACTCGTCGAGAATGCGGAAGTCCGCGCGAGGGGCGGAGTCTCAGGCAAAAAGAGTTTGCCAATTTCTATACGGCACTCCAGGACGGCATGTCCCGTGCGGTCGCACCTGGGTTGGAAACTGGTGTATTTTTCGGTAAATCTCTAATGAGATCCGATTCGCGTAGACAGTATTAATACCCTAGAGTATTTTTATGGTCGCTGGAACATTCGCGATCCGAAAGGCGACAAGGTTTGAGGCTTCCTAGAGCTCGGGGTTGAAGTCCGACAACTTCGGTGCGGCATCTAGGAACCTTTCCCTTACATTTTCCTCACCTGTCAGAATCGCATAGCCGGTTCTGACTCAGTGTATATAGCAGGCGTCACTCAAGGTGAACTGCAGCCCCTCCTGTATTTGTTGCCGTATAGCGCTAGGTGAAAGCTTGCGCCACGGGTGCTCCTTTTCTAGGCGACGGATAAGTCGTTTGTCGACTTTCGCCTTGGGAGCTTCTTTCTTTTGGGCTTTGGCCGCAGGTCGCGGCACAGCCCTTACTATAGGAACTACTTTTTGTGGCAGTCCGTTTTTTGCTACCGTAGCCCACGTGTTTTTGACGGGCAGCGCTGGGACAGCGGGTACGATTGGGCTCCTGGCGTCAGGAGCTCTCGGAGGAGGGTTCGCTGGGCGAGGAGGGAGGACGGGTGGCGTAGTGCCCGTGGCCGTGGCCATGTATTGCGCAATGGCGGCGGAATAGAGTGCCAGATTTGCTGCTGTTTCGGCGGCGCGTCGTTGTTCGGCCTCGACAATTGGTCGAAGCTCTGGCGGGCAGTCTGCTTTCGTGGCAGCTTTTGGCTGCGATGTTGATATTGACGCTGGTTTGGATGTAGGGTTTTCCGACGGTTTTGACGCGGTCGGAGGAGATTTTGACGATTCTCCAATCCCGTGTGGGAAAGAGGATGGTTGAGCAGATTCCTCAACAATTTCAACTGACCCGATCATGTCAGTATCGGGCTCATTGTGGCGGGGAGGGCTTTTTTCTTCCCTTTAGTAGAGACCTTGCTCATCTCCACGCATTTTGAAGACTGGACAAGGCCAGGTTATCTTCAAGAGCCCTCGGGCGGACTCTCGTGTTGTCCAACAAGACGTTAGGACGCTTTTTTCGAACAGGAGGCATGGTGAAAACGCCTAAGCTCGATCACAATTCAGAGATGGATGCGACGGGTTCGAGAGGGGTGGAAAAAGGGAAAAAATGAATTTTCGAATTTCTCGAATTGTGTGCAGTATGAGAGATGGGGGGATTTTTTGCATCAGATTCGAGTTGCGTATGCAGTTATTTAGCTGTGACAAAATATCAGAGAAAATAAACAGAAAAGGTGACTCAATTTACAAGTAGAGCACTCATGCCTCGGATTTCATTTGCAAGTACCGCTGCGAAGTTATGGTGGCTTTTTCTTCACCCCAAGTCAACCCTCATCCATGAATACCCACCCGGGTAAACATGACAAATGGGTTGCTGAGATGGTACAAATGGCCGAGTTGCTCAGTTGGGAGCACACTTTGGTGCGCTGTATACTGGTCACGAAATCGGTCTACAGGCGAACAAGCCAGGGGATAAGGGACGAGGCTCCCCCAATCTGTAACATTACAATTATCATAGAACTTCACTTCTGCGTATCAATGAAGATATTTCTCCATGAACTATCTTCGCTATTCCAGCGCAAGTGTCAATTCCCCAAACATATACCAATCATAATAGTTTTTTGTTACCTAAATCCAAGGACGATTTCCATATTGACTGTTATTCTTTAGATCATCACCCTGGCCAACATGAGACACTAGCTGTCAAACAAAAGCTTGACCATGATTTCGGTAAACGCATCATAGGCAGGCGAAACCCCCACCTAAAGGTAATGGAATATTAAATCTGGATTGATCACCACTTAAGATTACGGCGACAATCGCCAGAAGTCATGTGACATTATCCCGTGACATTTGCCCAGCACTAGGTCTACGGGCTTACTTGTTTGCTTTAGCATTATCCTTTTCCGACTTCATGAATTTTGTACGACTGGGGCGTTAAATTCCTTGGCGCTTAACTCAAACCCTCCCAACAGACGCATTAATAGTACAGAATTACTATGAATCCCTCGTCTTTTTTAAATAAGGCCCACGTGTCGTTTATGACGATAAACACCTACTTACACACTGGCACACAACGCCCAAAATCAAACTTAATAACGCCCTCATCTCTGGACCCTCCAAAGTATTCATAAAGTCCTTTTTTATTCAAACTTTCCTCGTGATAAATTTTTCTCGAATCTCCAATTTCCTTGCGCAAGCCGAACGCTGTTCTGGCAGAGCGCCTTGTTATGGCATATCACCCTTCATAAAGCGAACACCCATTCGTAAAACCTCGAAGTTGATGGAGTGCACCGTCGTACCCGGCCTCCAAGCGTAAGCGACTGTCTACAGTAGTCGGGTTCATGATATTCATCTGGATCAGCATCCAGTAATTCAAGGAGTTTCGGAAAGTATCTTGCTCGGACCACGTTTGTGGTGACATGTTGGCGCGCATATTCAACCAAATTGAGTGCCAACGAGTAAGAGCAGTCTTAATAGAAGAAATTGTAGCATCTAGCAGCGGTGAATTACTGTTAGAGTTTGTTACATCAACTGAATGAGCTCGTAACGGAGCGAACATGACGACCTGTGTGTGTGCATGGACAAAAATTACTGAAAAAAGATTAGCCAGCACTTAATCGAGGGATGTGAAATATACGGTTAATTAATAAAAACATATCGGTTGAACTTATACCCATTGGATCATTCAAAGTGGCTGTATCTTGACTTTCAGGTATCCTGGAAAAAAGGTTTTGGAAAGACTCGTAAGCTGATATCTGGCGAGTCGGTAAAAAATTAGGTATCGAAAACGGGTGATGTACAAAAAAGAACCGATCTTCACAGGGAAGATCAAACTCAATCTCAGGGAGGGTAAAACGACATGGATAGTGAACCGAAAAGCAGAGGGTACAATCAAAAAGGTATATCGCATTAATTAAGCGGATTTGACATTCTTTCTCGATCCAGAGGGGCTCAGAAATAATGTCATTTTGACCGTGCCGTGTTTGGTGAAGATGGAGACGACGAGCGACCTAAGTAATAGCTGAGTAAACGACCAGTCAGGTAGTATTATTCGTAAAGAATCTTACCTTAACAACTACTCCAAATCGACTCTCGATGGTACGTTTTCGAGCAACAATGGTTCCAGCCCAGAACTGTAGAGACATGATAAGGTAGGCAGCCTGAAGAGTTTGGAAAGCAAAAGGACTCTCATCGAAATGTCCTATGCGCATCGTCTGTCTAATCTCGTGCTCTTCTGTTAAATTATCCAAGGAAAATATACAGTGTTCTACAAGATCGAGCAACATACGTGCCGCATTAGCCTCGGTTTCATTTTTGGAGTATATAGCGCCCATGATGGTGACTACCGTTAAAAGTGGAAGTGGGGCCGTTTCTATATCAAATGAAGGAGTATGAAGAATGGGAGAGTTTGGATGTCGAAGTGCAAAAGCTTCATGAACAAATCGGGTAATCTTTGACGGAGTATAAATAAGCTGTAAGTGTTGATTGATATCGGCTTGTTCCTGTGGACTAAGTTGCATCGTCAAGGCTCTTTCTAGGACACAGTGGATGATAGAGGACGATTGAATACTCGGCGGTTCCCAATCTCTCAATGACATATGACTCGGAGGGGCTACTTCATTTTGGAATCCAGAGTACGGACTGTTCATCAGATTCAGAAAATTATCGTTTTCCACTGACCAGGAAATTGGTTCGTCTTCATAAGAACCATTGTCACTGCCACTATATTGTTCAATTAGATCTGCGGGCTGTTGTGCTCGAAAATTAAAGATATTACGGCGCTCTGCGGTGGCGGGAAAACGAAAACAATCAATAAAACTTCCACAACCTTCATTCAAGAGAAAGTTGATGGAACCCCGATTGAATTCCTCTACCTGGGATTTGAAGCCTTCAAACTCAGTTAATAATCAGAATTCACGTGACCGTACAACTACTCACTTTGACTGCGGGCCTGCAAACCTTTAGATTCTAGCCTCAGAAACTTGCACTCAATTCTTTTTTGGCAGCAAGTATTGCATGGATTCTTCCCATCGCACCCAAGCTTCATAGCGGTACACTTTTCCTCATTAGCTAAGCCCTTTTTCAGCATATGTGAGCCAAAGACTCACTGAGTCACAAGCATGTGAGCGTCTACCGCCTCGCGCAGCTTCTGGTATAGCCCGACCTTGTCTAAGAGTGCATCCTGGGTAATGGTCTCTCAGATTATCGCTGCGATGCAGTCAGTACAACGAAGCCTGCCCTAACGCCAGCTTTAAGATCTCACCTCCTTGTAAAGCCGTCGGAACAAAATATACAAGAGTATGGTTTAACTCCAGTATCTAGAATATAATGTCAGCGTCGTGAACGGATCTTTTCCAGTGATGTTCATGATGCCATGAAAAGTGCAGTCTTACGCCTCAATTGGTGCCTCTTTAAGTGGTCAATTCGCGAGAACTTTTTGCTACAGAGCGTACATTGTAGTAGTTTCTTGGTTGTTTCTGTCGTACGGGTTCTGGGGGCCGGAGAATTGGAAGGCATTCGTAAATTGGTTATAGTGGGGAGGAGGGACTGAGCCTAATAGTGTATATTGAGGGTGGTAGTCTGTAGGGAATGAAGTGACAGGGTTCGAGAACAAGAGGCAGATGGAAAGGGGGATTAGAGGGGAGGAAGAGACCCGGACAGGAAAAGTCGTAGCCAAAATATCGAGGTCGAGGAGATGTGAGGACTGGAGAGCCAAAAGGGGAGAGGGGGAGGAGTCATGTTGAAAGTCAAGGCTGCACCGTGGACTTTATGAAGATTGGAACCAGGTAGCTCAAAGTAGTAGTTTGCCCAGATTGATGGAGATGGATGGGGATTTCCCCGTGCCTACAAAGGTCTGAAGATACGCCAGGACCCATGAGTTTGGAGGTTGAGTCCCCCCACTGATCAACCTCTTCAGTTGGGGATCTTGCCGAATCTCCGGATTGCCACCTCCTGGAACCTATTTGAGCATAGTGGGGGTAGGCAAAATTGATATACGGTAGTTTGTTCCCTTTCTAAACAATTATTGGTCAATGGATGGAAGATGGAAAACCCATAGAGGTCTAGCGAGTATTTTGACCGTGCCGCTTCTGCCGGAGGCTTCCACAGAGATTTGTCTGCTCGTCTGCCTGCACTCGGGTAGAGAGCTGTTACTATTTAGAGACATTGCAATATTTGTAATCGCAGTGTCCAAATGGGTGTCTGAGATTGGATTGGACGATGCAACAGTCTGCTCCATTTCTCCTTTTATCCAGCGTGTCCTCCATATCCAATGGCACGTGTATGCGTGCTTACTATGGTTATGTCACAGGCTTTGGATAACACAATAGACTATTTAGGAGTGTAGAAATCTCTAATGCTATAACTGTATCCCACTTCCGACCTAAAGTAGAGATGACCTACCCCTGTAAGGCAAGACAACCCCAATTCTAGGCATGATGTTCGAGCGTCTATTTACAGCATTGGTCTATCTTGAGGGCCTGCTAAGTGTCAGCAATTGGCCCCATCAAGTTAGGAATTTTCCCCTTATATGCAACGGTACAAGTATTGGGTCAACCCAATACCACCTCGATGCCGATGAACTTATTCGGAAGAACAATAATCCGCGCGCCGAGTTCATAGGCAGCTCATGTGACATGATAGACGTCGGATAATGAATAGAATATTCTGAGCAGGGCGAGACAAAGTCGTAACAGTGCCCTTACACGACTAGGGATTTCCATTTGTAAACGTAAGGAATCTTCCGGCGGAGAGACTGTGCTTGTTCAGCAGAGGCTGTGTACCTGATGATCTCCTCATCTTTGCTGATCTTTCAAGCTGTCCAAACAACCCTGTGACGCTGACGCCTTCACAACACCCAGCTCTACGTCTATGGGTTGATTCGCTTCTACCACAAGTGCCAAGATCCGATCTATTCTTCCTTCACTCCAAATCATAGCGCTGTTCCGTCGAAGATTCATTGGTAAGCTGAGAAGGTCCTGATCGACGTAACGAAAATATCATGGAATATCTTTCGAAACGCCTGCTCACTCGAAAATATTGAAAAAGCTTCTGGATGCCATAGCATGGGCCAAGATAGCCTGAAGCATTGAAAAATCCCGACAGAGCGGATGGACCGCATCTTCCGTAGTCATGGGTATGTTAAAATTTATGCTGGGACCATGATGCCTGTCACTCTAGCACTCCACATATCATGGATGAGCTAATCTGGCATGTCTTGACCAGTGCCCTTACCCCATATTCCACGCTCTCTGCCTCGTTACCGCGAGCTTCCGACAAAAAGTTCCGAATTTGACGTTTAAATTTCATTTTTGGACGACCTGATGAATTTTGGATAATCGGCTACAACTGTGACAGAGATGGTATGAAATCTGCTTGATTACACAGCGATTACCCCGCTACTGCGACTAGGCATCCCACCATAGTCGACCATGGTCTGAATTTCAAGCAGTCTATTTGTTCGAGGGATTCATACCGTGCGTAATTTCCTCGTGCCGTCGGGTTGGCACCTCTCTCAAGTTTACTTCGTCATCTTCCATCTCTGGTAGATCTTCAATATGAGCGACGTTTGGGTCTGCGTATGATACTATTGATGTTGGTGTAATTTCATGAGGCATGAATTTGAGACCCACCATTTCCCGTCAGCGACATCGATCATGGTACCTCGATCAGGACTAGGATTTATGTTAAGGGTCTTCCGAAGCCCACACATTGGCGAGATTGGCACTAGGATAGCGTTCGTGGGCTGAAAGTCTCGAGCCAACTTATCTGCTTTACCCCTCTGATGTCTATAGTACTTTAGACGCTAAACTTCAGTCTGACGAATGAATATGCCAGTATTTCGTTCGAGATGGATCGACTCCGCTTCAATTCGAGTATTATACATCCGAGTGACCAGTCTTCACTCAGATTTGGTTGCGACCTGCAAATTCTCCTGGAAGTGATTAATACGTACATGATTATCCCAAACGCATTCATCAACTTCAGGGTTACGCTATACTCGCCAAGCTAGTCATTACGCAAACTGATTTCATTTCTATAGCCTGCTATTTTCCAAATAAAGGTCCTTGCGCCCTTCAGTCTGAGCGACATGCCGGCTTCGATAAAGTTTGGCCCTTGCTTACATTTACTGGTCTGTGGTCCATCCGATTCAATCTATTCTTAATTAAAATTTAACCTGTGATAATTTGTGTGATGAGATCATTTCAAGCTGAGAGCTTACATACAATAACCCTGCAACAGGGAAATATGGGTCTTGACTGGAAACTTGGTTAAGTAAAAGCTAATTTTAATTGGATTATCAGGCCTTACCGCAATTATTGCGGATGGAACCTGCCAGGTGAAGTGTGCACCTCGAGGACATATTTGCGGGTGAGGAATTAGCTTTTTAAAAATATTCGCACTATTGGATTCATCAAAGGAAATTTTGGGCGATAGAAGCGTCAGCACATAGATAAAAAAGATAGTCTTTAGAGCCTCGATCCCAAATACTGTAGAACAACAAACATGTTGATGGGGACCCGAAGGCTAAGCACTTATCAGCGATATCTCATATTTATATGAGACTTAAGCAAACTCCTGGAATCAAGTTTTAGGTAAGTTCCTCAAATAGACGACGCTTACTCACTCAGTCCTGGCATGATATCTCCGACCAAGTCAATTATTTGCTCGTAACAAGTCACATATTAGGCTAAACTCTCATTTTTCCTATAATAGGCCTTGGCACATCCTATTCTCAATGATAATACTCCCTGTCAAATCTTTCGGCCTGCATCTAAACACATTCAAAGCTACGGAATTCCGCAAAAGGACTTCTAGGTAGACATACATGTATGATGATAAAAATAAATTGGGTCATAAAACACGGTGGGGTAAATAGAAGGGTTTGAACTAGATACGGAGAGAGTCTAGAAGAGAATAGAGAATCGATTTTTGGAAATAACCTTCAACTTTGAGGTGTCTTCTGCGCGTCGCAACTCCAACTGTGAGTCTAAAGGTGACATTTCCAAGATAAATCGGCTAGATATCCCAGTCTTACACCATCAAGGCTGTGATTTCGACAAGATTAAATATCGTTTGTAGTTTCTACTGAGTAAGACTGCTTAAAGTCATTTTTTTAGCTTTTGTTTCCTAATTTCTAATAGATTTTGAGTGGCTTGGAAGCCCATCTATCTTGACACAAAAAATCTTATAAAATATGTTCTTCAATTGACTGAGGCCCATTTGTTCATCGCCTATATATCGAGGCTGTATTTATTGCTGTGATCACAGTCGAGCGAAGCGTTTCATAGTATTGCTTACTGAAAGGCTAGATTGATTCCAATATTATCCAGCAAGATACTTGTCCCAAATGTAAGAGGGCGTCACATTTTTATCTATCTTAAGATCAATTTCCCCATTTGCATGTCCGCTCCCCATGGAGGGTCTAGCATACAGATCTGATTTATAACGTTATCTCAGGACTGGTTCTATAGCTTCTGGATGCCAGCAATCTTCCGACTGTTTCAATTATGCTCTACCGTACGAAATGTCTACAAAGTTAGGACTCTACTTAGGCAACATGCATAGGAATCAATCAGGGCACCAAAACCACTCATACCCTTAACCGAGATGGCATGAATCTTCGGAACAGTAGCCTGCGATAGAATAAAATGAAGTCAGGTATCGTCGACTATGATCTAATCTTCATACGGGGATACCATCCAACGAAGATTCGATCACGAGCGGAGCGATACGCAAAGTGTAGCTCAACCAAGCACAAAGATTCCTCGCGCAGACGAGTTAATTGAAGGTGTATAAACTTCGAGGAGCCCTATTCTGCTACCAATCCACGCAACATGACAAGGCTAAAACGGCTCGCAAGTAAAACCGTGCAGGCACGAAAGAACAGCTGACGACAGTTCGCAAGCAAGGCTAGAAGGGAGGGAACGCTTCCATGGGAGGGTAAGAAGCTATGTGAAAAGCTGATTTTTTGGCTTTCAAACAATCATAAATCATGTTGGTATTACTCTTGTTATTGGAGAGCTAGTGTGCGCTTTAGTCCTCTGATTGATAAATTTGGTCAATCTCGGCCAGATATTTCTGATGGTATCGACGGCGAAAAAGTCATATCGACGAGCATCTCATGGTGCTGTTCACTTAATCGCCTCGTCCGTTCACCTCGAGGCGCGCTGAGATGCCAAGCTGTGGCACCCTTGCGCAAACTTTGAGTGAGCGCCTTGGTCACTCTCACACTCGTGGCCCATGACTCCACTATGCCTCTACGCATTCAGCCCTTGCCCTGTCTAGATGCAGCCCCTCCCGCCGCAAGTTAGGCCCACTTCACTTGCATGAGGCCAGTACTTTCTCGGACGAGATGGGTCCTGCCATCTCCTCGCCTATCTCCGGCCGTAGCGAGGCTGGCGCGGCGGGGACGTCTGGGCCGCTAGTCCCTTATAGGAAATGGAGATAGGTATAAATCTATTTCTCTACTGAGTATTAGACAATGAATAACTTCTCGAGCATCTATCTAGTTAGCCCCTTTGTATACGGCTTAATTTTCAATGTGAAAATTACAGTTTTTGTTACTTGATCCTGAGGGTAAAGCCCTTAAAATGAAGATGTAGTTAGAGATTAGGACGACTCGGATTAAAAAGCAGGCCACATTTGGGTTATTTTTTTATTTTACGTCGTACTAGCTCACAACACAACCGTAAAATTTTTGAAATCAATTAAAATTCCCCCATCCGTCTTCTTGACCCTTCAAATCATTATCACTCAAGCTACTAACATCGTTTCTCACAGTGGCACCACCCCAAATCACCAAAATGGTAATGGGGCTCACGAAAATCACTCGCCCCGCGCGCCAGCTTAAAACAATTGCGAAAATTAAAACCAGGCTGCAACAGCGCCTCGATTCAAGGAATCTATCGATCAAAACAATATGGAGTCAGAAATAACTGAAAGGATATGAGTCTTCGAGGAAGACTCTCATTCGACAAATCCAGACGAAGAAATGGGTGATGCGGTGATAGACAGCTACATACAAAAGGGACTCGACAGTTCCCGATGGTATATCGCTCATCAGAATGACGGTCCAGTCTCTGAGACCACCGTCAAACGAATGACAAAAGAGATTGCTGTTCCAGCTGTAAAGCAAACAGTAATTTCAGGGTTGAAAAAGGCTAATCAAGCCACAACCCCTCAGAACGCCAACCAACCCCCATCAGTGGCGACTGAAGATCAACTACCTTCCTCCAGCGAAAGCAGGAAAGAAAAAATAAATGGCTTCCCCCCGGAATTACAAGCCATGATTGAAGCTGAAGAGCGCAGGGCAGCTCAAGCAGCAAAAAATATAACGTTCTGCACTGCTGCAATCAACGCTGTCGAGATCGCGGTCTCTCTATACTCAGAAGAGTCAAGCGATCCGTTCATAGACTCGATGAAGATATATCTCCGAGCAGCAATTGCTCAATTCATGAAGTCGGGACCCAGTGCGGCCTCTCCAATCCTCCCGCAGCGCCCGAGCTGCCAAGATGATACAACATGTCCTACAGATAAAAGGACTACTACAAAACATCAGGAGACACAACGTGAAATGACTCAGGCCAAAACGACCTGGGCAACGGTAGCCCGGGGCACTCGGCCAAAGTCGATGGCTCCAATGAAAAATGTCAAAGTCATTCATAAACAAGCAGGCTAGGTCAAGCCCTCAACAAGACCTGCGACCTCAACATCAAAGGATTCTCGACTGTTTCTTCGTCTCGACAAGAAATATGCATGGCGTGCTCTTTCTCCGGTCGGCGTGAGGGAAGCCGTAACCAAATTGCTGAATAATCCATCCTCCAATATTGAGCATGTGTACCGTGTTCCCACCGACTTCACTATTCAAGCCAAAAACGAAGAAGCACGCCAGCTTCTCTTAAACTCTGCGGAATTATTCAGCAGGGTTGAAGCTAAGCTGGAGACAGCCTCGGATCTGGCTGCCCTCCGAATTGCAACGGTCCCAGTGGCCCTATACACACTTATGGGCAAGATAACAGTTACTAAAGAGATGGTGGCTGACTAAATCACTCGAACCACCAAGGCGGTCCCGGTCCGCGTCCGTCCACACGGAAAGGGAAGAGTAGGAGCTCCATACCAAACATGGATAGCATACTTCGAGAGAGCGTCTGTACCTCTGCCAGGCTTTCGACTATTTGACGACTCTGGAATCACAGTTCGCCTCCAGCCTAAACAGGTAATAAGCCAGTGCAAATAATGCCTGCAATCCCACGGTACCCGAGGATGCTCTCGCGCCCCAGCTTGCAGGAACTCTACATCAACCATGCACTCCTCCACAGAGTCACCATCTCTTTTACCCTTCTCATACATCTAGTACATAATCATCATCCGCATCAACAAGATACGGAACGTATCTCTAATCCTTTACAGCTATTCCATCCAATTCGATCCCTAATAAGTGCATCTTAGTTTGGTCATCGGGCCCATGATGGCCAAATCACAATAACCACCTCCTGGCCCAGCGCGTCGCTGAAGAGCTCGAGTTACTTGGGCTCAAACCTTTCATAACAAGTTTTGGTCAGCACTTGAAGAGGCTGATCCTCTCATCCAGTCCTTCTTGCGCGAGTAAATGGACGCGTTTCTCCTTGCAGTTGCTTCTGGGCACCATATGCAATACAACAGCCAAGAACAATACAAGCTAGCGGGCTCCTTACCCAAGCCTAGCCAAAACATCCCACCACGAACACCTGCTCCTACTTCGAAGCAACCAAAAGTTGTGCAGCGACCGCCGCAGGCCCTCCTGCAATCGTCCCCACGGCGCCGTCTTAGTCTCGGCCCAACTCAACGCATCGCACCCCTCGTACGCCTGTTCCAAAACAAGCTGCAACAACCAAGGGCCCAAAAGTTATCTTCCGCCTCTCTGAGGAAGCTCCACTCCTCAGAGCAGACGCAACTACAGTGAAGTCTGCTTTCATTCAAATTGGTCCTGGACTTAAGGATGGAATTGCCTCCGCTTCTCGCTGCTCAAATGGTTTCTCCATCGCTTTTTCGTCTGATGCATCGCTAAAAATTGCGATGGAAAATGCAGATTCCATAAAGGCGTCTCTTTCAGGTACTTTAATTCAACTTGAGGACCGCATTGGGTATGTTGTTAAGCATATCACACGCACTATCTGGAATGTGGTCTCCAATCTGGTTCCCACCACGCTTGATGACGTTAAGAGCATCGCATAGGCACAGACAGGCGTCGCTCCGTCTGGCGCCCAATGGTCTTTACATAAAGATCGCCTTGATTCTCTACACACGGCGGTTATATTCTTCCCAAAAGAGGTGTCCACTTTTCGAATTGTTGACAGCACCCCTTCCCGACGCTATATCCCTAATTAAAAGGTCATCTAGTGCGATACTTGCTTTGAATTTCATCAATCCTCTCGCTGTCGCACTCAAGCGATGTGCGCTTGTTGCGGTACACCTTGCCACCACGGAGAATGCCGGCACCTTTGTCGGTGTATCAACTGTCTGGGGACTCATTCAGCAGACGACTCTAACTGCCCTCTACGTCCTCGCCCTTTCAAGTGCAAACTAATTCAGCCTTCAGAAAAAGTGATTGCTGAACTGCGCTCACGTAACCGTAATAATCTCCGGAGAGAACGTCGCGTAGAGGCTACTGCCACCTCTGCCAGCAACTCCAGTCCATCGACTCTCTCGACGGAAGCTCCCTCTGTCCCTCCTCAACACACGCCTTCTGCTAGCCAGAACATATTCACTCCTCTTGCTATGCTTTGGATGTGTCCATGGAAGTAGACCTAGACTAGCAAGTCTCCAACAATCCCTCTAACAGTACTTCCCATGACCAATAGAGTCTATTTCAGGAGCAACCCCCGCCTCGCCTCAGTTTCCTCAAAGCAAACGTTGGGCGTGGTAGATCTTCTCACCTCATTCTTCTACAAGCTGCATTTCAGGGAAAATATGATATGGTCTTTGTCCAAGAAGCCTGGAAAAGAACAATAAACCAAAAGAACGTAACCAAGTCCCATCCGGCCTACGTTATTTTCACTCCTCCTAAACGTGACTGGAAAAATTCGCGCCCGCGCGCTCTTACCTATGTCCGAAATAAATCTAACCTCCGACCTATCCAACTGGATTGTGGTCTTGTTGTCATTCAGGCAGCAACATGACTGCAGTAGACAAATAGTACATATTAGAATAATATGCACTGGCGCCATGAGATATGATTCACCCATATCATCACTCACTGGTATGAATAGTAATTAGCCAATAGATGCCTGACAGCATACATTGGCTTCAGGATCTCCAACAACCTTCCCATTTAGGTTAGATTAGGAAGTATGGCGGAGCTCACACTAGTGTGCGGAAAATCCCGCTTTCATATATATTAAGGGACTTCTCGCTACACAGATAGAAAATATAGTAATTCTTTTACAATTAACTATCCATTAAACATCAGTAGACTTCGTCGCACATGAAACAAATTCATCGTAACTCTAACTCATCCTCATATTTAGTATGTCATTACAATCTCCGGTACCATTCTATTTGGTCTCTCCACCGATATCATCGCCCTCCATCTCCAGTGATCTCCTTCTCTAGAGATCATAATTGTATACTGCCCACCTCAAGCTTATATGCCTGAGAGCCTCGGTACACTCCTAAGTTGGCCGATCAAACCGAATACCATAATTGTGGGAGATTTTAACCTTCACCACGAATTATGGGAGTCCAATGTTTCTCGGTCGTCTGGCGTCAGCAGCTTTGTTGAATGAATTGACAACTATTCTTTGAGGTCGGCATTGCCTTACGCAGCTCCTACCCATCGCGCCGGCCATGTCCTCGACCTAGTACTTACGAACATGGAAGGACTTCTAGCCCGTGTGAATCCGGAGACATATTCAACCTCCGACCACGAGACAATATCCGGCTTCGTCCAGCTCTCGTCATCATAAAGGCGACACCCAATGCTGAAGCTACCCAGATTTAACGACGAGAACGCTGAGGTGTTTCGTCTAGCCTTCTCCGCGGCCGCACCCTCTAGCCTTTCCCTTGAAGACCCAACCCCCCAGCGCCTAGAAGCGGTTACATCGTCGGGCAACGCTGCTCTCTCAGCAATTTTGCTTGCAGCTAGGCCGCCGAGGCCTGCATGCGTCCCCTGCAAAGATTACTGGAATCGCGAATGCTCTGACCAACGCCGTCAGTATCTCAAAGCTCGCCATAGCGGCGATCAAGATCTCATTAGTGAGGCACAAGAATTTTCGAAAATCTATGTTACAGGCCGTGGCCTGGTTTATCTGTAACCGGAGTTTATCCGGCTCCGAATAGGCGTTATACTTATTTTAACAAAAGCCTCGGCTCTGCTTAGTAAAGTTTCGCGAGTGACGCGACGCGTCATGTTCATATTAGCCAAAACCCTTCGTAGCTACGGCCTTCTTCTCTAGATAGAAAATAAATTCATTTTCAACATACGATTGCGAGAAGCTGGCGTACCGTTCTCTTACATATTTTCTATCTCATCTTTACACAACTAGTGCAAGTATTGGCTTATACCTCTCCTAGCTGTCTGGTTTTTAAATTGCATGAATACATGCTCTTATCAAGTTCCCTCTCCAGATTCATCTTTATCGGACGACGAATCAGTTACGACCCAAGATTTTTACTCGCTTTCCTCATCTGACGCATTCCCACTAATCGCTAAATCAGTTGAAGAGAATATGATGGATCATATGGATATAGATGCTCCTGAAAATGGCAAGGGCAAGGGCAGAGTGTTGGAAATCTAGATTTCGTATGTATGAAGGTTTAGATTTCTAGTTTGATCATCAAGATCAATTTACTTGATTTTATTGCATATGATTAAGCTTAGCTAGGGGACACGAGATTCAGTAGTATTTGTAATGCAGTGGCTAGGAAATACTACCCTGCAGTAATTGAGTGGCTGGTTGAAGCCGGATCACTGGGAGTTCGGGATCACTAAAACCTCGGGGATCTGTATTTAAGGATTGGCTTATTTGTATATGTTAAACTAAGTTAACGGAATACTTTATTTTATTAATTCATATTGAGAAGAGAATTCGATATCCTATACAACTATCAATATATTCTTGTCCGAAATTGTACACTTGTTCTTCGAGATATTTCCTCCTAGAAATCCTTGACAATTTCTAACACAGAGCTAATCAATTTGTGTTGAGAAATAAGTCTAATGCATTGCAATTCCAGGATCCTCATGACCCTTGTTATGGGTCTGAGTTGTCATCATTAGCCAGGAGTTAGGAGAACCGGAGAGCAGATACCCTGTACAATTAGCTTACTTATCACGTGGTTATTGGATTGTTTTGTTAGCGTGCACGGACCCGCACTCAAGATATAAATCTTGAGTGTTGGATCCGTTTTAAGAACATAATTTTTGATACACTCCTAACGAGTTGATGTCAAAGACAAGTCTACCTTTCATGTTTTATATTAGAACTCCTTAAAGTGATCATTACACAATATAAGGACTAAGCTTTTAATAATTTGTTTCACAGCAAACAACAAATGTCACGCTATCCTTGAATAGTGATCAGCTACAACGGCTATTGGCAATAATTGACAAGAGTGACGTCAATCAGGGAAAGACTTTACGACCTAATCCACACACAGACAAGAAAAAAGCGTCAAGTTGGCCAGAATGGGACGGTTCCAGAGAGATGTACCCGACATATATAATTCAGCTTACAGCGAATATTGAAGCAGACTGGGACCTGTTTGGAGGCCCCAAAGCGGTGTGCATGGACATGATGAATACCATCCCCAAGAATCTCCAAAGTCGTGTCTCTCACTGGTACACAACAGGAGGACCAGACAACAATTGGGATTATGAACTCTACATAGACAATTTTAATGACAATTTCGAAGACACAACGTCGGTTTGGACTGCCAATAAGAAGTTATTAAGGATGAGGCAAGGAAAACATCAGACTTTCGCCTCGTATTTAAACGATTTTGAGCACATGCTAACGCAAGCGAGAGATATCAACTGGGAAGGCTATTTGAAGATAAATGGCCTTAGTCTTGGTTTAAACGAGAGTCTAACAAAGCTTTTGATGCCATTTACTCTCTCGGAGACTAACTATACTCTTTTTGTTCGACAGGTGCGAAATATGGCTAGTAAGCTAGAATCACAGGAGGATTATATACCAAAGCATGGCCCTAGACAAACAAAGACATGGTACATTAGCAGACTGGGTGTCGTCCCTCATAATCCTGGCCTCAATTACCAAGCACCAGCACATTCACCATCAAAGGATAGAGCAACTACTGTGGACATGGATGGCGACACCCCAATGTCAGGGGTAAGTGGACTAAGCACTGGTCAACTTGCAGCAAAAATAATTGCTGTCAACCCTAAAGACAGTTAAAAGAATAAGGCTATCAGGAAAAAGCCACCTGCTCCGTGGAAGACACCAGAAGAGTTTGCTGTCTTTCGTGCCGCGGGTAAATGCACTCGCTGTGAAGAGAAGGGCCACTACTTCAAGAAATGGCATAATTTTACATGGGCCAAGAGACCTGCCGATATGAATGCGGTCTTCACTAAAATACCAAAGAATTCCAAGTCCAGATTGATAGAACCTGACGAGGATGAAGGAAAATTTGGAAATAATGTTTCGGAAAACGAGTAAACCCCGGGCAAAATTGGGCTCAGTGTGACGGGCTTTGCCCGCATTGGGACTGGTCACTAGGACCACTCCGTCTCCGAGGGGGTACGTACCAGATGGGGAGTATGATACAGGAGAAGAGTTGTGCCAGGGAGAAAGGATGATTCTCAAGGGGCCAATGGAGGGAGTTAAGACTAGTCTACGCAGAGCTTGTAACGGATGGGAGAGTACGTGGTAGATTGTCTTCCCAAGGAAGAAGTTATTAATTCCTAACGAGTTATTGTCTTACAAGTACATCTGAATTCATTAAACCCTTACACTCAGGGGGTGACTACATCTTTCGTTGATGATTTAAGTGTAATTGTAAAGAATTTGGATAGTTCTCCGTTTTTATTAGAGATAATGCTTAATAAATGCTTTTATTTTGATGCTCTAATGGACACGGGATGTTTATGCTATGCTGCTTTCAGTCACTCGTTTGTCAAACGCCACAAGTTACCGCAAATATCTATTAAAACCAGAGAATTGCGACTCGCAAAAAAAGATTCCCAACGAAGGGTCATAAATAAAATTACTTATGTAGACACAGACATAGATGACAGACTCGAAAAATCTATGGGTACGTCATCGAGGATTTATCTTATGATATGATTTTAAGTGACCCATAGATGAGAGCCAATGCCGTGGTCTACGATGCTCGCCGACGCGCCATTCGTTTTGGTTCGAACGGTGGTCTCATTGTGAAAGCTAAAGGATGGGAAGATCGGATGAGCCAAAACAGTAAAGCGAAGATAAATTATCTCAAAGTAAAATTACGGAGTGCTCACCAGGTCCTTGGTTCCCAATTCGCAGCAATAGCTACGAGAGCACGTGGTAAAAAGGATCAAGATACGAAATTGTTTGCAGTATCAATTTACGATATAAATAAGGCTCTTGAGACTAAAAGAAAACAGACACCTGATGAAATTAAGGTTGGTTTACCACCGGAAGTTCGTGACAATGCTCGGTACTTTACCGACGACGAGAGTCACGAGCTACCACTTCATCGACCTGGCATCGACACTAAGATCGAACTAATTAAAGATGAACAGGGCATGGAAAAGGAAATTCCGTTTGGCCCTTTGTACGATGTGTCAAGAGCAGAGTTACTTGTGCTCAGGAAAAGGTTGACAGATCTTCTTGACCGAAATTGGATCCGAGCTAGCTCTTCAGCCGATGGAGCCCCAGTCTTGTTTGCAAAGAAGCCCGGCGGGGGACTACGATTTTGTGTGGACTATCGAGCACTAAATTCAATCACAGTAAAAGATAGGTCCCCGATCCCACTGATAAAAGAAACTCTACGGCAGTTAACAAAAGCGATCTGGGTTTCAAAGGTAGATGTACGCGCCGCATTTCATAAGCTAAGAGTGCGCGAGGGAGATGAAAGCAAAACAGTGTTTCGCACGCGCTTTGGCTCATTCGAATGGCTAGTTACACCATTTGGCTTAACCGGAGCTCCAAGCGCCTTCAAAAGATATATTAATAGTGTCTTAGAAGAATTTCTAGGTGACTTCTGCTCAGCATATCTTGATGATGTCCTCATTTATACGACGGGAGATGTTGTAGATCATTGGAGCAAAGTGAACATGCTCCTAAAAAGGCTCGGACTCGCAGGACTTAAAATGGACCTCCAAAAAAGTGAATTTGCAGTTAAACAGACAAAGTACCTTGGCTTTATCTTATGCTTAGGAGAAGGAATCAAGGTCGATCCTGAGAAAGTAAAGGCTATTACTAGTTGGCAAGCACCAGTAAGCACGAAAGGGATTCGTAGTTTTATAGGCTTTGCAAATTTCTATAGAGATTTCATACCTAATTTTGGACGAATTGCAGCACCACTGTTAAGCTTAACCTAAAAGCATGCTCAATTTCACTGGGAAGCCCCTCAACAGAAGGCATTTGAAGAATTAAAACAGCGCTTTATAAAATCCCCGATCTTAGCCATGTGGGACGATTAAAAGGAGACCATACTCGAAGCAGATAGTTCAGGTTACATATTAGGTGGTTGTTTATCACAGAAAGACGAAAAAGGGCAACTAAAGCCAATTGCATACTTATCAAAGAAATTGACCTCGGCAGAAGTTAATTATGGTATCCATGATAAATAAATGCTACCCATCATTCGTTGTATGGAGGAATGGCGGGGTATGCTAATTGGACTAAGTAAACCTTTCACAGTCCTATCGGACCACAAGGATCTCAAACATTTTATGACAATACGTACACTCAACGAGCGCCAAATGCGTTGGTCGCAGTTTCAGTCAAATTTCAACTTCATTATAAAATTCAGACCGGGAAATCAAGCAGCAAGGCCAGACACACTATGAAGAAGCGAGCAAGATATGCCACAAGGCTCGGACGATTATAGAATTAAAAATAGAGACGTACAGTTGATAAAAGATTCTTGGCTGTCAGGCGTTGTTACCAGAAATTGACTCAAGCAAGTCGAGGAAAATAACACAAATAGTATTCCTAAAGGCTCAAGTATATTTGAAGAGAAAATTTTACAAACTCCATGGCATAAAGCATTACGCGAAGATAAGGATATTTCTACTCTCTACAAAAGTCTGGAAAAGGGAGAAAGAAGCCTTCCACCAACTCTTAAACATCTGAAAATCTCTTTGGCAGAATGTAACTTTGATGCTAGAGGAGCGCTCAGATTTAGAGATAGAGTTTTGATCCCTAACTATGAGCCGCTACAAACAGCCTTAATTCAGAAAACACACGACTCACAAGTTACAGGGCACCCGGGACGAGACAGCACATTAGCAATTTTAAGCCGTAATTGTTTTTGGCCAGGTATCTCAAAATGTGTGAAAAGGTTCTGTCGTAACTGCAATGTTTGCGGCCGGAGTCATGTTTGGAGAGAAAGAGTAAAAAAGGGTTACTGCGACCACTACCAGTGCCTTACAGGTTTAATAGCGAGCTCGGCATAGATTTCATGACCGATCTACCGGCAAAAACAGCAAATGAGCCACGGCATCTAATGGTCGTGGTGGATCGTTTAAATGGAGGTGTTACGCTTGGATATATGACAAGTATGAAAGCCGAACACTGTGCAAGTATATTCCTTAAATTACATGTCAGACACCATGATTTTCCTAACTACATTACATCAGACAGAGGTTCTAACTGGGTTGGAGATTTCTGGACAGAATTATGCAGATTAACAGGTGTAAAACAGCGTTTATCAACGGCATTTCACCCACAAACGGATGGGGCTACGGAGAGGATAAACCAAGAAGTTCTTGGATATTTAAGAGCTTTTATAAATTACGCCCAATTTTATTGCGAAGAACTCTTACCCTGTGCAATGCTCGCAATTAATAGTAGAACCGTGTCTTCCCTCGGCATGAGTCCTTTCTTCGCGGAACATGGATACAACATTGAACCGATTCAACTGGTAAATCCAAAAGAAAAGCCATCAGCACCTGAAAAACGAGCACAAAACTTTGTTAAAAGAATTCACGGAGTAGAACAGCTAGCACAGGCGTGGATGGCTTCGGCACAACAAAGAATGGAAGAATATGCAAATAGGAAACGTTCTGAGGCTGCAATATTCAAGGTGGGAGATAGAGTTTGGTTAAACTTGAAGAACATACAAAAGCCTCAACTATCTAAAAAGCTCTCATGGATCAACGCAAAGTATCAAGTCACTAAAATAATCGACTCCCATTTAGTGGAACTAAATACACCTTCAGGGATTTGGCCACGTTATCACGTAGACTTGCTTAAAAAAGCAGCAATAGACCCCCTACCATCACAAATAATAGACGATGTACAGCCGCCACCGATTCAACATGATATGCAAAATGATGTCAACGATTATGCTTTTGAGAACGCCAATATACAAGTCGTTGAAAAAATTTTGCGTTCAGAAAAAACTAAGGTTGGACGAGGTCACTGGCGTTTACTACTGGTGAAATGGAAAGGATTTGCAGAGCCGACGTGGGAGCCCCGTGAAAATTTAGAGGAAACTGAAGCACTGGATAAATTTGAAGCAAAATACAGTAAAGGAAATAATACTGGAGAAGCTGGCGCAATCATAGGTTGCCGCAAACTGACCAAAAGTTCTCTGTTGGCGAAGTCCAAAACAATAAATATTCGGCAATAACGCTCTACCATGGGCAGGAGGAGTAATGTTACAGACCGTGGCCTGGTTTATCGGGAACCGGAGTTTATCCGGCTCCGAATAGGCGTTACACTTATTTTAACAAAAGCCTCGACTCTGCTCAGTAAAGTTTCGCGAGTGACGCGATGCGTCATGTTTATATTAGCCAAAACCCTTCGTAGCTACGACTTTCTCCTCTAGAGAGAAAATAAATTCATTTTCAACATACGATTGCGAGAAGCTGGCGGACTGATCTCTTACAATCTATCAGACGAGCCAAACGCGAACACAAGCGGCTCAAGTTGGATAACGTATCTTCGACCTTGGAGGTCCATAAAGTTGGTGGATGGCGGAAGTCATATAGTCGCTTTGGCCCTCCTATTCAATTTCAAGGTGTTACGTACAGTACCCCGACCGAGCGGGCAGATATGTTCTCTGAACTAAGCTTTCCCGCGCAATTGGTCAACTGGATATACCTAGAAATACACCCACCTGCTCACTGCGTGCGATCCCCGCACCTCTCTCTGTGGACGAAGATGAAGTGCGCCACTGTCTTCTGGAAGTTTCGTCAACTACTCCGGGGCATGACCACCTCTCTATCTCAGCTCTACGCCTGGTATGGGAAGTAGATACATGGCGCTCGTGGATCGTTCACCTTTACAGTCCCTGCCTGGAAAATGGTCACCACCCCAGCATTTTCCGCCGCGCCGAAGTGGTGGTCATTCCTAAACCGCACAAGGACGATCTCACCAATCCTGCCAATTGGCGACCGATTTCGCTTCTTGCAGGAAGGCTCGTCTCAGAGTGGATAAATTTGTCGGTGACTTCTTGGATATCCCGCATGGCTTGCCCCAAGGATCCCCTATATTGTTTCTCCTCTTTCTCGAGCCATTATTTAAACTCTGATTTCCTGCATTTGGGTACGTAGACGACGTAGCAATCCTCTCGATCGCAAGAACTCTTGCCGATACTTCTCATCTGACCACCAACAGGGTCGGAAGCATCACCCGTTGGTGCAAGCAGAATAGACTCTCTCTGGCAGAAAACAGGACCGAAGTCCTTCATCTTCACAGATCTCGACAACCTTCTCCTCCGATCATCATCAATGGCGTCCCAAGAAATACAAACTCTACTCTAAGATGGCTAGGTGTCTTCCTCGACACCAAGCTCTCTTTCAAACAATAAATTCAAGAATGGAGTGCTAAAACGCAACGGATTAGCGCCCATGTACGACAGCTTGGAAATACCAACCGTGGTGTACCAACAACTTTTCTGCGCACTGCAGCCCTAGCTACGGCGCTACCAGTCCTCTTGTATGGTTCTGAGGTCTGGTGATGCGGTCACACTTATCTCCGTCGAGGACGTTCAACTTCAACCCGATCTCAACAACTAGTAGACATGATCTCTCGAGCTCTAGTCAACATGGCCAGAGCAATTCTACCGGTATACAGAACTACTCCTACCGCTGCACTTATGAGGGAGTTGTGGCCCAAGCCAGCTCATATTCTACTTGAGGAGATACGCCTCCGCTCCGCTGTTAGGCTAGCTGCCACGAACGTCTTTCATCCTTCGGTCACAAGATTAAAAGACCCTCGCCTCCAATCTCGCCTCACCGAAAAAATGAAGCTTGTTTCGCCCTTCCCCCGCCCTCGGCTCTTAACTCCCTCTTTTAAAGCTCCGCTTAATCGTACTCGAGCAGACTTTTCCCTCCTAAAATTTTCCGAGCGTATCAGTGCACTACCACCATGGGATATGCTTGTCCCCTCGGACGGCTCAAAGCAAAGCGATGGGTCTGCTGGGGCAGGTGCTATCGTTCTCCATAATGACATTACTGTAGCTCAAGTGAGGGTGCCCCTCGGTCCTGATTTCGAGGTCTATGACTCAGAAATCTATCGGCGCCATGGCAGGGCTTAAGGCCGCTGTAGCTGCCCCTTCAACTCATCTCGCAACCAAAATCGACGTCATCCCAGACAATCAAGAGGCAGCACAACGCCTCCCCAATTATTCGCCATCTAAGTCCTCGTAAATAGAAATTCTAGAATTTCGGGATCTCGCATCTAGCTGGCCTACGAGGAGAATTCTGCCTATCGCATCTCCTGGTAAAGTCCAAGTTATGTGGTCTCCCGGTCACATAGGTATTCCAGGTAATGAGCTGGCCGACAAGCTGGCCAGAGAGACGGCTTGTTAACCAGCCCCACTGCTGCATCCCTTGCCGAAGTCCACGCAAAGATCAAAAGGCAAATATGGGACGTGACCACAGCTTGGTGGCAATCTCATGCTCCCTCTACCTATTGTGAGTTAGGGATGCTATTTTCCAAGAAGCCTCCTGAGGAACTACGACTCCCTCGCCGATATCTTGGGCATTTAATCCAATGCCGCACTGAACACGGTGACTTTCGTGCTTATCACGAAAGGTTTCATCATCTTGATGCCCTTCTGACTTGTTCCTGCGGGGCTAATAAGTCAATCACTCATTTAGTTTTTTGCCCCATTGTGCGAGAGAGACTGGCTTCGGCCGGCCATCGACGAAGTATATGCTCACTCTATTTTCTTCTAAGCACCTCCCCAGCAGCTAAGCGTTTCGCCACCATATTGGAGAGGGTTAGGTTCCTGTCAGAAATCTGCCCACTCTGTAACAAATAAGCTATTCTTGTGAGGTACCCGCTGCATAGCGCTCGTAGTCTCTAAATGTATTTTCATGGCCTCTGCCACTGCACATCACGTCTTGTATTACTTAGTAGTCACCATATCCCTTCAGGGATGGGGCTTTAGTTGTAACTAGTGCCCGGTAGACATGAAAATAATTAAAAAATTAGGGGTCTCATGTCAAAATTTACAACGCAATACCGTGTCCCACGTATCTTCCTTGAGACATGGCTATTCATAAATTCACAAGCCTGCCATTAACTACGATAAGCGAGAAGTCGTGACTCTCGCTCACTCGTAATACTTCAATTGATTAGCATTCTATTACCAAGTGGGTTTGATTTTGATTTCATTATCCTGATTTGGCGCCCTATGGACCCATGCAGGTATCTACAATCTGTTATTTTTACACGAGAGGAAACCTTTATAGTGAAAACCCCCACCCTTTTCTGCCTATTATCTTTAATTTTCACATATTTTCTTCAGGAAGCGCAGTTACACTATATTGCCATCCATGTAAACCAACCACATCATCTCTAATGGCCCCAAGCATTACTTGACCTGTTCCTTTCCCTCGGCAGCATTTCCACCATCTTTGTCTTCTGGAATTGCTCTATCCAACCATGATTAAGGATCCACTGTGTTATCCTTTTGATATCTCCGGGATTGTTTATCATTGCTTCGTAGGACCGGTCTTTTGTTTGTCTCCAGATCTCACCTCTACCATTTGACCATTGAGGACAGGACATAATCATGTTCTTTGGGTTCTGCGATTGGTAGCCACATGGACAACTCGGACTGCAGACTCCGGGTACTTTTCTTCTGTGTAAATACGAGTTGAGCCCCATGTGCTCACTTGGTATTTGCATCGCCAAACTGCTTTGGGCCCTCGACTAAGTGGCTTTAAACAACAACTCACCACTACAGTGACCGGGTAAGACGAGTACTTCACCTTCCAGTAGTGCCGGTGAAATCGCTCAGTATGCTCTGCATATCAGGATAGCCAGGAAGAATTGCAACTGCATCAAAGTCGAGAACAACCTCAGGCATATCTAATGTCGAAGCCTTCTGATCAACGTCGGACCTATCCTTTCCACGCGATTACACAAACTTACTTGTACCACGAAACGACCCGCCTCTATGGCTGAAAAAGTAGTCGCACCAACTAAAATCGGGAATTTGCCTCATGAACAATCCAGCCATCTCCCACCACAAAGTTACGATGCTATATATACTCGCGAGGAGAGAATTAAGTCATAATATACAAAGCTCGGGTTTGGTCTATGGGAGACCCGTGCTCAATAGGGCTTCACATCTTGATGGAGGATAGGCAGCTGGGACGTGAGACTAACAAGTGTAGAGGCCACATATGGGTATGCTGGGAATCCCATTTTTCGTGTGTTTTCGACTTGAGGGTGTCTGTGGGTGCCGAGGTAACGATTTCGGACAGTATCCCCGACACTTTTGCAACAGGTAACGATAGAGGGTGTTGTGGTCGGCATCCTGGTCGTCATCTCCCTAAATTAAAGTCTGGGTAGCCTGGACGCCTACCTCACTCAAGAAAGGGGGAACTGTGAGACCATATCTCGTGCGGTGGCTATAGATAAGATGGCAAAGGCACGTTAGGGTAGCTGTTGTCATCATGAGCGTGCGGAAGATACCTGAATGGACATCTATGGGTGACTTTTTTTTTTACATCAGATTTTAATTGCGTATGCAGCTATCTAGATATGAAACAATATCAGAGAAAATATACAGAAAAGATGACTCAATTTACGGGAAGAGCACTCATGCCTCGGATTTCATTTGCACGTACCACTGCGAAGTTGTGGTGGCTTTTTCTTCACTCCAAGTCAACCCTCATCCGTGAATACCCACCCAGGGGAACGTCTCAGAAATCCTGGGTTATCCAGACATGCCTTCATCATCCACTGAACTTTCTCCGCGCGAAATGTAGTCTTCGGTGTCTCCTTCCCAAGTGAAGTAGGTGCCCAGGCTACTCAAACTATACCGGAGAACACCACCAGGAGGCGGACCGCGGCACCTTCCATCGTTTGCGTGTTGTTATAGTGTCTGCTGCACTCTCGCAAGCGAAGTCTTGGCGCACACAAAGCTCAATTCGTAAAACTCCTTGCCGAAATTCAAATTTACACACCCGTCGAGATTGTATCCATCTTCAGCATCATCTTGTAAACTTGTCCCAATCTCTCTCACGTCCATCTCAAAGAACTATCTCCCAGATTTGTGCGCCACGCTTTGCTTCCTCCGTCGGGTGCAAATATCGGCGTGGGCGTGTATTTGGCGGCTAGGTGAGGCCAGAGAATAGTTGACGAGAGGTGTGGTCATTGGAACGAGGATGTCCTAAGTCGTACTTGTAGACTTGATGAGACTTGGGTAGGAGTCGAACTCGTTGGGAGCGAAAATTTGACGTGGCGGAGAATTTTGAATTATTGCCTCGTGGGCCAACTTCTTCGGTATTGCGAAATTTGACTGAACTTGGGTCTGGGGAATATTTCACTCCCAGGTCCGTAGAGGGCACCGCGTACAGGTGTCAGTCTTGTCCCCCTCTATGGGTGACTAGCGATGTGAGAGGAGAACAATCGAGTGAGTTGGGAGCAATTGGATAAATTGTGGAGATTTGGCTTATATAAAGTCGGATAGGTTTGGATGGTGCAGTGGTATACCATTCGAGCCGTCCTCCTAAGTAGATACTGGGTAGCTTGAACCCCCACCCCATTTGAGACTGGAGAGAGCTGGTTCGAATCTAGTAGAGCCCATATACCCCTCTCCCTCTCTGTGTTAATGTACTTGTGAGATGATGAAAGTGCACTCGGATAGCCACAGGCTTTTCCCGCTTTCCCCGTGGTGGGTATGCACGGAAGAGTCTACACGCCGTAGGGGTCAACCTGGAGTGTGAGTATTCTAAACTTCAATCTGAGTGATCCTACTCAAAGTACATATCTTGCGGTAAGAACCTGCATGGGCCTTCAGACGCCAAATCACGACAATTAAGTAATTTTTTTTACCTGGTCGGATGTGTGGGCTCTACAATCTCCCTGTACATGGTTCGGCTAATTCACTAAGCTAGCTCCTGACAAATCCCATGGCATACCATAACAGTACCCAAAGGTTTCCTGTTTACCCTTTGGTGGATACTGACGGTTGGGGAAAGGATGAGAGTGCCTAGCACGAAGGTTTCGCGTTGTATCAGCAAATCCACCCACTACATGAGTGGTCCAAATGTCAAACTGGGTTAGCATCTTACATAGTCGTTGGGGAAAGACTCGCCATCTTCGTTTCAGGCACTATGAGTGCTTGGTTTGTGCCCTCCACAAATAAATACCCATTCATTCATTTATTCTCCAACATAGTGTTGAGACTCGTCAATTTCCCAATCCGTTTCATCAGGTGGTATATTGTCTAAAATATTCCCATCTTATAGTAGCTTGTGACTATCGAAAGATATCTAGGTGAAAATCAACAGAAGCCGGGCGGCTTAAGCTTCTACCAAACTCTCAATCAGACTGAGAACCAGAAATCGCATTATCCCTCGCATCAGCCGCACCGTCGGACAACTGGAAGATTTTAAAGTGTCTCGAAATTCTGATCGGAGGTTGTCCGTCGTAGACTGACGTAAAATTCTTGGCGAACAATTCATGCTAACTTAAGTACTAGGGGACGTTGTAGGAATTGATCGGCTGATATTGAGCCGAAACTTAGATTTTCAGACTCTGTTATTAGTAGTATTTATTATTTCATTTTATTTTTCTGTCTGGGCCTATGACTATGTAGGACATGCAGGTCTTCTCTGTCTACAGGCCAAGGATACCTATGCCAGTAGTATATCCCCTCCTATGCCTCCCATATAGCTCCCCTCAAACAGTACCGCCCCTCACAAGCCCTCATTTGATCATACACTTAGAGGAGCCCTTTGCCCTTCATTATCTCCCCTCTCCAGCCAACGAAGCGATGGCCATTTGCGGCTGTATGGCAGCCGGGAAAAATCGCAAAAACCACTGGGTGCGGAGCTCTCCTAATACCGACATTAGGACTAGATCCGAAGACATAGTGACCCTTCTGAAGCGTTCGAAGAGGCCGGCCAGCTGGGCGCTGCAGACTCGTGTGTACCTCGGGAAATTCACCCTCTGCCTTTCTAGCCTCCCTCCAACTCCTTCCCGAAGGTCGTGCTGAAATGTCAGAAAAGTCTTGACAGAGCGTGATTGCTGTATGGTAGCTTAGCCCAACTTCTTTTGTCCGTCCAGGGCGCTGGGGAGTGCCGTTGACTCATCGACAAAAGAAGCCCTCCTGGCTTAATAGCCAGATTCTCAATCTTGGCGCCCACAAATGTTCCAAAGTTGAAAAACCCTCGAAAATGTCAGTCCCAGCATGGTCTTCAGAGACCTGTTCCCACTCTCGCACCACATCTCAGCCGCCTGTCCTTCCTCAAGATGTAGAGCCCCATTAGAGCATCAGTCCCTCATAAACCATGACCCGAGCTTTGTATATTATGACTTAATTTCCTCTTTTCGTGTATACGTAGTGTCGTAGATTTGTAGTGGGAGTCAGTCGGTAATGAATGAGGTATTCTCCTGTTTGAAATTGGGTTGACGCCTGTATAGGTCGTTGAGGCGAGACGATTTGTGGCTAGAAAGGGATTGAGGACCCAGAGGAGAACGGTAAGTGCTGCATGATTGAGAGCTGTTAAATAGATATATGCTTGCGGTTGTTTTCGACTTCGATTCGGATGCGATTCTTCTTGGCTATCCCAGATATGCAGAACATACTGAGCGATTAAACCGGCACCACTGGAAGGTGTAGAATCCGCCTTTGCCGTCAGCAGATTCTAGAATATTAGTTAGGATTCATACATGACACTCACAAGAATATATGGTATCCGCTCCGGAAATAATTACTTGAGCTCAACATACAGTAATCTCGTGCGAGCGGTCATAACATGGACATGTACATTGTGTGATGGTATTCATGATAGACACTTGAGCAAAAATACCATAAGTAGGGTCTTGCCGCGACTCGAACGCGGGGCCTCTCGCAAGTTGTGCCATACTTGGACCCTAAGCGAGAATCATACCACTAGACCACAAGACCCGTGTGCTTAAATCCTGCCAAACATTTGTATTATAAACATATTCTGATAACCTGTTCAAATCACCATCTTACTGGTTCCCCGTTTTTTAAGTTTTGCTTCGGCATAACGGGTTCGGGGTTTTGAAAGGTGGATTAGATTAGAAAAGGATTTATATTATAGTCCTAACTGAGACAATGACTATAGAGAAATCCTAGAATCTATATATAAGATACTAGCTACATTTTTTCATATTCCAATTTTACAATTTTTAGCAATGTTCTCTTAGACAGTTGGGGTTCCTAGTGGATTAGAATGTGTAAAATGTGAGATAAACTTAGCTTTAAGATGGTGTGGGTTACGGGCGTCTCATGGCTCCAAACTACCAATATGTTTAGTAGAGCTTGAGACTAGATGTAACTTGTTTTTCTATTCATACAGGGTATCGTCTCATAGTGTCATAGTTAATTAGGCTGCATACACTTAATGAAAAAATAAAAAATAAAAAATAAAAAATAAAAAATAAAAAATAAAAAATAAAAAATAAAAAATAAAAAATAAAAAATAAAATGGTATCGTCTATATAAGTACAGTATTCCTTATCTTGCGCCCGGACTCCGACATGAACAACATTATATAAGCATTACTATTTATGATAGCCTCGTAATAACCTAGTGGTCTATCAATCCGGGATCCTCACAGTGAGGGTCAAGCCTTATGATATAGATAGGGAAAAATATTTATTTCCCTTTTATATTCTGGATATAAAATCCCTACACACTTCATCTTTTGAAATTTTGTTCCAGATACTATTTATCTTATTCTTGTTCTGAATTTTTATCCCTTCTCTCTAGATGCCATGCCCTGGTTGAGATTCTAGTGCCGTCAATGAATTCAATTGATTTTTCTATTCCTATTTTGGTATGAAGGACTAACTTCAATGTGAGATTATTTCCATTCAATTTCTCTTTGAGTTCTTTTCTCTTGTGTTTGTAGTTGCTGCAACTTAGTAGAAGATGCTCAGGCGTTTCTCGCTTTCCCTTTCTGCACTTATCATTTGTACTATGCTGCTGTTTGTAAAGATATGCCTTGTTGTATCCATGCCCTAGCTTCAATTCAAAGTAAGCACTAGATATAACCCTTTTTGCTTCAGAAGGCACCTGCATCTTTATGTTTATTTTACTGTTGAATTTTTTCCTGTAAGATAAAGGTTTTGAGTTCAATTTTGTATCCTTGAAATGGAGAAGTTCAAGCCATTGAAAGGTGGATTATGCGGTAGGAAAAATGTTCGCGGTACTACCAAAACCACCAACAGATTGCGGAACAGCCGCGATTACAGGTGTAAAGTCTCATGTAAACTCTACATATGTCAACATGGATAACCCTAAATCACTGGACTTTTATTACAACACGACTGGGGACAGACTGGTAGTAGCAGGAACTAACCCAACTGTGACCCTGATGGCGGAGGTGAATGGGGCTCATGAGGCCGTCACGGCTCATCCTACGATGGTTCGATCGTACTTCGCAGTGAGGCCAATGGAAGAAAGGATGCTGGCCTTAGAGAAGGCGTTCAAGAGGAGTCTCGAGGAGCTGGTTCGAAAGACGGCTCCACAGTTGGCACAGGCAGTGGGATTACGACCCGCCTACGCCTCAATCGTCGCACCGCCGGCGACTACAGCGGTAGTACGGATACGAGTACAAGGAGCAGGTAAAATGCAGCCGGCAGTGCTGCTTTATAGGGCTAGACAATACACTTTCAGGAAGCTACGGAGTAATGACACATAGGTGTTCGTGCAGTCCATCTCCCAACGAAACGCTACCTTGAGGATGGCGCAGCTAAAGGAGCTCTACGTCCTAAAGCAGGATTATCTAGTTGAGATTTTAAGAGCCCAATTGGCGACTAATTTACAAGTAGAAGAGCATGCAAATAACGGCTCAATGATATACCAAATGACGGAGGAGATAAGAGTTCGGATTCCTGGGATCCAAATCGACGGAATAAGATGGCTCTACGATTGGAAAGATGCACTGATGGATAAAGAAAAGCAGTCTTAATCGAAGGTCAATGGTCATGAGCAACCCGACCATGGCTCTTTAACGCAAGGTGGTAACAAACGGCATTGTCTTCAACTCAATGCTGTACACGGCCGAGCTCTGGTCACCCCTGACCGCTTATATGTGCATCTTTCATTAGGTTCAACTTTATGAAATCTAGCTTTTAGATTATCTAGTCGATGTTTAGTGCCTCTGACACTACCCAAAGGCGGTGCTTGCCCAAATATGCATGGCATAAGTAAGGAAGATTACGGAGAAATTCTATCCATGCAGCAGACAGAAACCAAAAATCTGTCCGCAGGGTAGTCATAAGATCAGCTATAAACAAAAGTGTCAAGCGGAAGGGAAGATATTATAGCACACAATAGAAGAGTAGACCTTGCATACTGGAAAGAGATTTGCGCAGAGGAGAAATCCAAGGACTTACAAAAAGAAGCGGTAAGGGCTGCAGCGTACTTAGAATGGGCGAAATCTTGGACTGACACAAAGCGAACTCAACAGCCTAAAAGATCTGCTTCAGCAGATCCTAAAACTTGGGCAGCAGCAAAGTTCTACCAACGCCACCACTCTGGACGTACTAAAATAAGCTTCCGGCAGTCACAATTTTCTCTCCACAAAAACCTGACGAGGGCCCAAAGTAGCTTAGCAGTCCAAATTCGAAGCAAGCATGTCGGGCTCAATTCTTATTTGTACAGGAGAAAAGTAGCAGGATATTCTCACCCAAATTGCCCGTGTGGCTACCAATCACAAAATCCCAAGCACATGATCATGTTCTGCCCTAAGTGGTCAATTGGTAGAGGAGAAATCTGGAGACAGGCCCGAAATCGATCCTTTGAAGCAATGACCAACAATCCCAGCGATATGAAAAGAATCACAGGAGGGCAAGACTGACACCTGTACGCGGTGCCCTCTACGGACCTGGGAGTGAAATATTCCCCAGACCCAAGTTCAGTCAATTTTCGCAATACCGAACGAGTTGGCCCACTAGGCAATGATTCAAAATATTCTGCCATGTCAATTTTTACTCCCAACGAGTTGGACTCCTATCCAAGTCTCATTAAGTTTACAAGTACGACTAAGTACATCCTCATTCCAATGACCACTCTTCTTATCAACTATTCTCTGGCCTCATCTAGCCGCCAAATACACGCCCACGCCGATATTTACACCGGACGGAGGAAGCAAAGCGTGGCGCACAAATCTGGGAGACAGTTCTTTGGGAATGACGTGAGAGGGATTGGGACAAGTTTACAAGATGACACAGAGGATGGATACAATCTCGATGGGCGTGTAATTTTGAATTTTGGCAAGGAGTTTTACGAATTGAGCTTTGTGCGCGCCAAGACTTCGCTTGCGAGAGTGCAGCAGACACTATAACAACACGCAAACGATGGAAGGTGCCGCGGTCCGCCTCCTGGTGGTGTTCTCCGGTATGGTTTGAGCAGCCTGGGCACCTACTTCACTTGGGAAGGAGACACCGAAGACTACATTTCGCGCTGAGAAAGTTCAGTGGATGATGAAGGCATGTCTGGATAACCCAGGATTTCTGAGACGTTCCCCTGGGTGGGTATTCACGGATGAGGGTTGACTTGGGGTGCAGAAAAAGCTACCACAACTTCGCAGTGGTACGTGCAAATGAAATCCGAGGCATGAGTGCTCTTCCCGTAAATTGAGTCATCTTTTCTGTATATTTTCTCTGATATTGTGTCATAGCTAGTTAGCTGCAAACGCAATTAAATTCTGATGCAAAAAAAAAGAAAAGAATCACACAATGGATTATTAATCATGGTTGGATAGAATAATTCCGCATGACAAATGCAGTCGAAGTGCTGCTCATGGAACGAGACGGAACATGTACAAAGTTGGAGTCGACAGAAGGGACGTAATTGGTACACATTGACGGCGTTACAGTGTAACTGTACTTCCTGCAGGATAAATTGCAAACTTGAAGAATTAAATCAGAAAGCTTTGGGGGTTTTTACCGTAAGGTCTCCTCCTATGTAAATATATAGGTAGGTTAATAGCCACCTGCATGGGCCTATAGGGCGCCAAATCAGGTTATATGAATTAAAATTCAAATTCAAAAACATAAGTATTAAATATTGAGAGTTAATAGTAGATTTTATATTTGTTATTTTTGATCGATATTTACACTTTAACCATCTACCTTAACCGCGAGCCCAGCCCTTCCCATAATTCACGAGCCAACCACAGCCGATGGTGCCCGTCTATCCTTTTCCTATACTTCTGCTGTTTTTTATCATCGCAGCGCCATAGCACGGGACATTTTCGGAATATTGGACAGGAGGATTGTCCGCTTGTACAGGCAGCAATGGCGACAAAATTCCCAACCGTTTTATCCAAGATTTATTTTTCTACCTGATGATGCACTTTTTACTCCACAATCCTTTCCAATCAATTCAGGTGCTCGTGGAACGTCACCCACCCTGTAACAAAATTTTGCAGCCGTGCTTGATTGCAGGCTTCATCGAGGGTCTTGTCGTACCCGACCCCACAACCCCGCTTCCCCCAACCTATAACGCCATTCCAAGCAAAGGACTCCCCTAGGCTCCTCAACCGGCGTTTATGACTGATGAATTCTCTACAAAGCTATGATCAGAATAGATTCTAGTTCACGAGAGGGCTTCCATGCGCTCGACAATCTCCAGAACGCGACTCTTGCGACTACTCGCTTTGGAGGCGGAAGATACGGGACTACGGTCTCGGCCAATTCTTGTTGGTTTATCTTCATCTCTTGCAATCGAGAGATCTCCATCCTCATAGTCTTCAATTAGGGGCTGGTAAACGGTGACGAAAGGGCGACTGTAGCCACCAACCTTTTCTTTGCCCTTGTTTTTGCTGACAATGCCCTCCTCTCGGTAGTCTTTTGGCGGTTCGACCACTAATGATTCCTCGTTAGAAGGCTCTTCCTCGATAGTCAAATTCTGAACACTGTGCCTTCGTTCGCTCAGGCTCGTGGTGGTATTCCATTTTGAGTCGTCATCGTCTTCCGTGCTGCTCCCTTGCTCTTCCTGGTTGACTATACGTAGCTTTTCCTTCGGTACACTAAACATAACTTTCACAAGCCGCTTCTCAGCTGAACTCTGGTCATCGCCGTCATCATCGTCCTCATTACCATCATGGTTTAAGAGATTAGGAGTAATTTCGTCTGATATATAAGAGCGGCCAGAAGCCGCTGCCGGCATCTCTGGATGATAGTCGTCACCATCTCCACGACCCTGCTTGCGTCGCCACAATGTTCCACTAGAGCTGACAGGCCGATGAGAATCCCTACCCGGTAAAGATTCAGGAAGCGGTGGTGTAGAGTAATTCTCGGTGCCTTGGAGCCTAGGATCGCTCCCATTTGGGTTTAGCAAGTCATGGTCAGGTGCTGCGACAAAAACTTTCCTCAAACTGCCTAGCCAACCAGTGTTTCGCTTCCCCAGCCCATTGGCCTTCAGTTTGGAGGGACTTCCGGATGTAAAGTACTGGTCTTCAGTGGTGTCTAGGCTACCAATCATAGGTCTTTCAGATGGGCGGGGAAGTAAATGCTCATCTTCGTTAGTAGGAGGTAACACCGATGTTTGCGCTGATCGGAAGCTTTTACCGGAGCGACTACTGTGTGAGCTTCCCGGAGCGACTCTTAAGGCGGGTGGTAAGGGTGATAACGAACGATCTAAGGTGGGAGGTGATAGAGTGATGCCGCTACCAAGTTTGGTGAGAGAGCGATTATGACTCGTCCCAAAAGGGTGAGTTATTGTCGCCCCAAAACTTCGGACAGAATTTTCACGGGAATGTTGTGAGTTTATACTACCTGCTACGACATTGGAGTGCGGGAGGCTTTTCTCTGTTTGTTCGCTTAGGTTACTTATTGATCTTCCGTCTTCTTCGCCAGCAACTGATTCGGGACTGTTTGCTGTAACTACAGTCGCCTGTCGAGTGGGAGACACCTGGCCTATAGAGGAATGCGATCTTGTTTGAGAGCTCATTATTACGTCAGCGGCAGCCCACTCAGAAACCCAATCCTGAATCTCTTGTTCCCGAGCTGCGGTATCAGAGTCCGGGGTTTGAACACTACGCGTCATACTTTGCCGACTGTTAGAGGCCCGTTGGTTTAGAGGGTCTTTGAAAGGATCTGAGTGGCGTTTTGTATTTTGTTGGTCTCGAGACGTGAAGGACTGTCCCGCAACGAGTCCTAGGTCTCCCGCGTTTTCGTCTTCTTCATCGTTTTCATCAGCCTCGTATATTGGATGTATTGCACCGGCAGTTCCATGCCCAATGCCTAGATTTCCTAATTCATGATTGGCTGGTTGATAGCTTCCACGAAGCCTTGAGTATGATGGGATGGGCGTGATTTGCTTGGACGGTGGTGGAAGGATATACGGTGAATCTTCATTTCCATGTACGCCTGGATTAAAATGCTCGTATCGTATGCGGTTGGTGTCAGAGTGATTGTCTTCAAACTCATCCTCTGCGTCTCGATTTGAACTTCTGTGTGACCATGGGAAAACATCACTAGATGATCGCATCTCTTGGTCGGGACCCCTGTGTGAACTGGAGGCTATTGCACTGAGATCTCTAATATTGCCGTCTCTCGAGTCTTTGTGCTTCTGATGCCGTTTATAACCCACACACAGTAATACCGAGGCAGCTACAGCGGCAAGGCTCAAGCCCACGGCGATCCTCACGCCCAGAGATGACGGCGAGCTTTGATGGAATTCTTCCTTCGGTAGATATTCAGGATTACTGTAGTTAGTAGACCAAGTTTGACTTGTGGCATTAAAAAACATAGCTTTCATCCCTGATTGCTCGTCTCTTTTTACGGGACCGACGTCGTAGCCTCCAAGTATCATCATCACATTTCCAGGTAACATTGTTGCTCCATGGCCGTAAATCCCACCACCTGAAGGCTGATCAGCCGGGACTGACCACTCCCAATGACCCGATCCCCCGTAGCCGGTGCCCAAATGCAAAATCGCAAGTTGTGGTTCAGCAGCTTGGCTAACGTCCCCTACCCACCCTCCATATATAATTACTTTGGTTCCGTCTTCAGTCAGCACGGCGGAGTGACCTGACCGACTATCAATAATGTTTGTGCTGCCGTCGACGGCAATTTCGGAACTGGGCTGTGCTGTCGATGGCATTTCAACTTTAACGAAATTCCATGCTTCCTCAGGCAAACTCCAGATAGCTACCTGACTCATACTTATAAATGCCGTGGGTGTATGTCCTCCAATTACCATGAAATTTTTCTGTTGGATTCGAACATTAGAATTATTTGAGAATGTAGGAGTTAAACCGGTCAAAGAGAAGCCAGCTTCTGCGACTGGAGAGCTTCGGCTAGAAGTGACTTCGAGAGTATAATTCATATCAGATTGAGGTGATAAGCGCAACATGCTATTTGAGTATCGAGCCGTTGTTTGCCAGTTCGTGGTAGTACTTCCAGATTTAGGGCACATTCCACCAAACAAGTAAAAATTGGTCTCGGAAGTATTGCTATCGACTAAGGGGGAGAAAGAAAATGCTTTTGAAAGATAGTAAGCTCCAGGGAGGGAAGCTGACATCATATCGGCTGCTGCATGAGTTGTACTTTGAGTCCATCTCCCGCGATTCTTAACGTCTGAATTGGGGTTCGTCAAGGTCCACAGCGCCGAAGAGTTCGTTGACTGGCAGGATCCCGTATAAACAGTTATATCGCCAGTGTCGGAGATGAAAGGTGTGAAGGCAGCATTATTTCCGCTCGTGAATGGTAGCTCGGGGGATGTGATGCTAAAAGTTATATTTGATGCGGATAGTGTCGAAGACAAATCGAGAGTGTCCAACTGGTGAGCGCTTGAATCTGCATTGTGCTGGAAAATGTATGCAATATTTTTATTAATAGGATCGTGAAGAATAGATGTTGGATTATATGGCAGGCTTTGAGAAGCGACTATGGTTATTATTCCCGTGGCCCATACGATAAAGTATCTTATAGAGCTCATTGTAAATGATGCGGCGATCATGGGAGTACAATTGTGGAGGCAGGAGCTTCTTGGGTGTGCACCATCGTCGACCAACCTTGACCGAATGAGAGTTATAGAGAGGAGGGAATGCCGTAAATGATTTAAATTCAGTAGGCGCGTCTGATGATTAATTTGCACGCTTTAAGCTTTGGACTGCTTAGTGGGTGGGGAACGTATTGTGAAAGGATCGCACATGGGAAGTGACTCGATGCTGTAGAAATAAGAATTCCATCTATAATTCCGGTAGCTACCCCCGCGTCAGTAGCCAATCAGACGTGCAATTCCCTTCGTCTCCAAGGTCTGGGATGCATCGTTTGTTGACACGACCAAGCGCATTGTTGCTATGGCAACCTATATCCATGGGGCATATATCCATGGGAACTTGCCGAAATGCACTAAGATCGCAACTGATACTCCGGCGAGGTTTGGTCATCAATCGACGAGCAAGAAATTCATTTATCTTTGTGTTAACAGTCTTCCTTCGAATCCTCTCTTGCACTGAATGATAGGCATGAGGAAACCCATGATCTTGACATCAATTGAAGGATCGATCGAGGAGGAAAGGTGTAAGCATAGTAGAAAACAACCATCAGATCGGGCTTAGCTTCTCTACCAACGGGAGAAGTCTAAGGGTTGGGGGGAATTGATAGACAGAGGGCAGGCCAGACCAGGGTAGACCAGGGGGAAAGGAAGAAAAGCCGGATTCCTAGCCAGGCCGAGCTATTTCTCTGGATATTTTATCCCAAAATTAACTGCCGCAGGGAGTCGGAAGAAGAGCCTGATTACTAGACATCTTAGCTTTGTATTTTTTCAATCGCCTCTCCGGATTGTTTGCGCCCCCAGTCTTTGTACCGACGACGGTTACGTTACCTAGACGTGTCCTGGAAATATGAAACCATGCTTATTTTTAACTTGGTCCCATTCATTCGACAGAAAGTTGGAGTGAGTTGTTAGTTTTGAAGTTCATGAGGGGGTCGGACAAATTTGAGTCGGAAAAATATCGTCAAATGCAATCGGCCATTTGTTTGAGGTGAAGAATAGAGACTATACAATGGCGCGAAAGAATCCCACAAACGGAAACATAGTGGATCAACCTAATCGCGTGAAAACCATCGGCAATAGCAACCTAAGGTATAAGGACCAACAACTGGGCTAAGGTGCAATGGTGGGCAGGGGTTAAGCGAGATGCAGGCTGGAGGAGTCGTGCCTGCATCTCCAATGTTTCACGCCCAGCTACGCGCATTGTCAAAGAGTCAATCGCCGTCCCTGTCCTCTGCGTCATTGCCAGTGCATCCCAGTCTCTTCGCACAAGGCGTGAAGAATCGTATCAAACACCAAGTGTTTGTACAAATTCCCAGTTAACGCCTACAAACATATGCGTTTAAACGCGGGGTAACCCCAAATAGATTTGTGAGTTGTGAGCTCTGTGTTTCCACCACGTACCTAATGCGCAATGTAGACTAAAGCTGCTTGATAACAAGAGAATCAATGAGGTGACCTGAGTCTTGACCACGAGACTAGTCCTCTCAGCCTTATGTAACCTGGTCCAACGATACCAAAATAAATCTTCTACAAACGCATCGAAGCAATTTCGCAATGCAGAAAGTACCTACAAATAGGAAGCTTGACCTAGTCCTTGGAGGGTCGCCTAGATCAGGATTTGAACAATCTCATCCGTACATTCGAACTGACCCCCAACAAAAATTGTAGAGCTAAAGGGTATCTAGAAGCTTGGATTTGCCGATATTATTCTACTGAAAATAGCTCAAATGGAGCTAGGTATTATCGACCACAAGAGTAACGAGGCGATGAAAGATGTTTGTCAATTTCATATTTTCCTTGCACAATAGCAGGTGAAATCCTGAACGCAGAACCTATGTCTGTCCTTATCGGGGTCTTCTGTGAGCTTCGTTGCAATGGGCGATATCACCATAATATCCAGATGTCTATCTACCATCGTGCACATGGCCATATTCGATAACTAAATAGCAACTAAGTAAGTAGCCCAAAAGTAATGTTGAGAGTTTAAATAAGCAACGATAGACTCGCGGCCGACGATTTCAAGTAGTTACGATCATAGAGCTCATGCAACGAGCAACGTGCGTTGTGTTAGTTATTTTGGAAATAATAGAGGTATTTGTAGCCAAACGCTTTCTTTTTGTCATCTCGAAACCGTCCACTTATCACACAGCAACTTTGAAGGCGTAGAGTATCCTGTACCGCTATTGTTTTACGGGAAGCCAGAATAAATGACCGGCGATGCACTTATGAGATGAGAATGCGGGAAGCTGCAGGTAAATCTGGCACAATCTCTCCCCCTAACTCCTAGGCTTATGGCAGCCAGTATCCGATCGGCGCCCACAGTAGAATCTTGTAGTGGGTAGCGATAGGTGAAGGTCGGTCGTGAGCGTCATTTGGGATTAGCTGATGCTACAGCCCTACATCATGTGCCCACAAGCATTTCATCGTCACATTGCTCTTCGTATTTAATCGATCTGAGGTGCATCGCCACTGCCACTAGTGCGCCATTATTAGTATAACACATAGCATATCCTGAATTGAAAAGATTCAGTCTAACTTTCCCTGAAATCCCTAACCTCACCCATGGTAGAGGAAATAATATGAGATTCTGGAAGATAATGGGCCGGCGCTACATTAGGAATCGTTAATCATTCACAAATACAAATAGTAGCTTTCCATCTCCAAGGGATAAGGCGCAGGCATGAGAAGACTAACCTTAGCTCTTGAAAATCAAGCCTCAGGTCTAATATGCTAATAATTAGTAGTTATATGATCGGTCTAACCCCTCCAGACGGTTTCATCTTGTCCGCGCTAGATAGTCTCAAATGTAGGTAGTACAACAAATCTAAACCGACCAGCTCTTACGTGCAAGCGCGACATCGCATATTTTTCGCGCCAAGATTGAAAAGGAAGCTTAAGAATATCTCGTATTCCTCTGTTACTGCTTTATTCTATGATTTTACTCGATTTAATGGTAGATTACACCAGGTAGCATATGCTTTCAGACATGCAACTATTCAGGGCTAATCTGTCCCAGGGTATAATTCAATGAATTAATGGGCATCGCCAAGGATTAAAATTTGACCTTAACACCTTGCTGCAGATCTAAGTGATTTTCACGACGCTCAAGGTGCCCTGTTGATTAGCCCTGCATATGCGTTGATCCAACGGAAAAGCTAATAGATTAAGGCAAAGCTAGATACAAGCTTGAGAAGGGAAATCTTAGGAAAATGTATATTTGGAAGTCAATTTACCAGCGGCGCACCTAGAAATCCAACGACCCAGAATATTTAACCGTAGAAATTATCTTGGTAGTATGAATATTCTCTACTGTCGCAAATACGCCGCCACTCAAGAGACGACACATAAATATTGTGGTAGCCATATATGTCGTAAGCCATTAAAAGCGATGCGAGCCATGAGGCTCGTAAATTAACCTACCGCTTCATTCTTTAGTCTGGCTCAGGGTATGATTTGCGAACCGGCTGTCAATTAAGCTGTAGCATAGCTCCCTCAACGTACGCCGGGAAATAATCGACCGCTAACGTCTTCGAGATCGTTTGGATTATATGCCTTCATTTGAATCTAGTGGTACTCTTACACAATGCTTCTGGTGCAGTAGTTTTGATATGTAAGGCTACCTAGTGACGGAAAGATTGACATGAACATCCTATTCTGTTCATCTCCCACCAATTATTTGGCCCTGAGATCAATCCTATACACGCGAAAAATGTCTTTAAGCGACTTGATAATCACATATACATAAAAAGTCCCTGTAAATCAAACTCCTGCCAATCGGTTACTAAATTCCATAACTAGGATCCATGTATTCGTTCTAGTTGATGAAGCCTCGTTTTCACCTGCTGTGGTGTGAATTCAGATAGCTCAGCGGTGCCAAGGACTGACACAAGCCCCAGATTAAAAGGAATCCGAATTATCACACCGTATGCGATCGACCCCTCATGAGTTCGAGAGTGCTGGATTTCTCCATCCTACCCTTCGCGTTGAACTAGCCTAACAAATATTCAGTAATGTTTTTATCGCGTTTGATGATCGACTTTTGTGACTGCTAAATGAAATAAGGGAATATAGTGTTAATAAATCTTTGTAGTGCCATCAACGGACCACTATCGCTGACCATGGAGCCCGCAGAGCTAGGCTTGAGCCCAATACTAACCTGGAGCGTTTCTACTATCCTCAATGCTATGGTACTCATCAGGTCCTGAGGTGATACAAAGAAGTTGGGCTATTTGATTTAACAAAACATACCCATTTTAAGGCTTTTCTGGAGGGGACTATTCTCAACTACCAGTGGTTTCCCCTACGAACCTCCAGCTCTCACTGTAGAGTCTGCAGAGCTGAAATTGAGTGACACTGTCTTTACTTCGATGAGGATTCTCAATCGCTTTCGCCGTCTGTATCGTCTTCATCCATAGGCACATCCCCCTATCATCATTATCATGAAGCTAACCACAATCAGATCAGATGGTAGGGTCGAAGCCCTACTCATCACCAACCCTTGATCATGGAGGAAAAGCCATCCGATGAGTTTCCGGAGCGTACCCAGCACCCGATACGGCGATAGTGCATTAGATCAAGTTGGCCTCGACTGTTACAAAGAAGAGAGATATACATGAATATGAGCACCTCACATGGTCTTGGTGTCTATGCCTCACTTGGCTGGGCCTGTCGGTTTTTTAGGCTTTTTCCCGCGCACGCAGATTCCACTGCTACCATTTTGTTTTTTTTTGGGTAGAAGGTTCCGTGGAAAAGTTGGCCAAATTCCATGGGTAAATACTGAGCTGAATGGCTATTCATCACGGGAAATATATCAATGATCTTAAAAGTAACAAAAGAGGATAGGAGCACTGCATAAGGTGTGGTCTAGGCCAGAGATGAGCCCAATGTGCTAGATAGTCTAAGACTCAAGTAGTACAATAAACAAACCTCTAAGGCTTTTCTGATCTTTCAATACGACCTCCTACGTCTCTTAGGGCATGAGTAATTGAAGAGGTTGAAAGGAGACTAGGAAGGAAGAGTGTGATCCCACAAGTTCCATATAATGCGCCGGTGTTTAGCTCGGCAGTCTCTCAAAACACTTCAAGAGGAAGGTTTTGTTTTCAGACCCAGTGCTGATGTCGGTATCAGGAAAGTTTACTCTTAGTTATTTTGCCAATTTCCTTGCTACCAAACGGTAGAATTTGTGATGGTAGTGAGACTATGCTAGGTTAAAGCTAGCTGCGGGCATACATTCTAACAGCCTGTATCAGGTGTCTGAAGGTATATATACTCCATCATCTATAAATGCTGTGGCTGTAAGTCTAACATATTTTCATTTACAAAATTGAGATATGTTTACAAAAGTGTACTTTTACGTTCTGTCAAGCTCGGTTTCGAATGAGAAACTCTATTAGATTGCCATATATGAGTAATAAAACCCCCAGAAGGACAGTAAAAAATTTATAAATTTGTAATAATATACCGAGGAAACTCACTCGTACTTACCCACGGATCTATTTTCCTTTGGCTTTAATTGTGATACTTGAGGTGACGACTATCTAATACATTGAGCTCCTCTCTGGCCCAAGCCACGCCTTGTACAGTGCTCCTATCCTCTTTTGTTAAAATACCTTAGATATATTTTCCGTGATGGATAGCCATTCAGCTCAGTATTTACTCGTAGAATTCATCTTCGCACTCTTCGAAACTTTACCCACTTGGCCGAACAGCTTTTGTTTTCATAACGCATTTTTGACAATTTCCAATCAATTTACCAACGCTTCCCTAAAATCAGTTGTAATGATATGTCGAAGGATTCCAAAAGCTTTATCGCAAACGATTGTTGAATTTGAACTTGAAATGTTTTACGTGACGCGGGTAGATGGGCTATGAGAGCTTATTGCTACCTACAGTACCAGAGGTAAAGCCAGAAGCGACAAAAGAAATGAAGAAAAAAAAGGTACAGTTAATGTCTGAGTTACGGTGTTCTGCGCTGAATCCCTTTCTTCCAAACACATCTCCATTTGAATTAGAAGCAATCTCAGCATAGTCACCTCCAACCCTGTTCATTCTTTGGTAGATTGTAGCAATTGAATGTAATTAGGAATTGGATAAACTTCTGCCGCTCCTTCCCCCCTATCATTTCCCTAGCCTCATGTTGGGCCATTTTCTCACAGCTTTTCCAACTTTGCATAGCAGGTCGGCATTATAAAGAATGGCCATGACCTTTTCTCTCGGTCGCAAACGCATTTCAGATCTTCATGTTCGGGGTTGAAACGTCGATGGTAGTCGGTATAGTCCTCGTGGCCTGTTCTTGCCGTAATCAGACGGTGGTACGCCCATCTTAGTAGAGCCAGTTCCGGTGGCCGTTTGCAGCGCATGAAGAGGTCCAGATCTTTGTATCGTTTCGGTCGATACTTCTGCCACCACTCTTCCATGAGTTCCTGGCTGCGCAGTTTAATCCACCTCCATAGTGCCGCAAAGGTTAGATGTTGATCTTCTCCACTGGGAGTAGCTGAGGTTAGCGATTCGTCATTGAGAGCTACTAGGGCCGATTTGGCCAGCTTATCGGCCTCTTCATTGCCTTGGACCCCCACATGACCGGGTATCCAGCGTATTTCCACACACTTATTTTGTGTCAGCGATGAAAACATGTCCACCACTACCTGCGAGGAATGAGATCTTCCTCAGTCGAGCGCTCGGCTGGCCGCTTGGTTGTCCAGAAGAATGTACATCGGTAATCCTATTCCAACTGCTATTGCAGCCCCCAAGGCTTTCATGGCGCCTACAACTTCTGCGTCGAATACCTCTGCTCCGGGAAGTGAACAGGAATCGATCCCAATTAGATCGTCTCCTTGGTATACTATATACCCCCAGGCTGATTTTCCGGGACCAGATGAGGATCCATCAAAGAAAGCGCAGACTGTGTCAGCTGGAAGGGAAGCTAACCATTGCTTTATGCTTCCAGACCTAGCTTCTTTTTCCCCATTACATGGACTCGATGCTGGAGTACCACGTGGAAAGTATAGCTTTCCAGGGCCTTTGGCTGCTGGAACTTGACGCACACTCATTTGCAAGAGTGTCATATGCCGTTCTAGTTGTCTGAAAAAGCGATTTCTTTGTCTTGATCTAAGACCTAAGCATCTGATTGTATCTTTGGGGTCCTCAGCCGCTCGAAGGGCCAGGAGGTATCAGGCATTTATTATTCGCATACGAACTACACACCGCAACATCTTTTGCTGGATAATTATCGATGCCGGGGGTATTCCCACATCCCGATGAAGAGCACTATTGGGAGTGGTACGCCACTTGGATAGTGCTACTCGGATAGCTTTCATTATCGTTTTTTCCAGTAGAGACATATTTCAGCCTACTCCAGTGCCGAATTCTTTATCTCGCATTGCGGTTATTTGAGTAAGACCCGGCCATCACACTCCTACCCCATATACAGCTGTGCTTAGAACGTAGGACTGTACCGTACGAATTAGAGGTCCCGGAGCTGCACCCTGTTGCACACGGTTTATATGTCGTAAGAAATGATCTAGAAGGTTGGCCTTTCCGGTCAATTCCTGTACATGCTGCTTGAGGTTCAGCTGGGTATCAAGCCAGACTCCTAGCCACCGGATATGAGGTGATGGTTCGATCCGGCGATCTTTCACAAAGATGGAGAGGTCAGCCGTGTTGAATTTCTTTCTTGGCCCTCCTCCGGTCACTAGAAGTTCTGACTTTGCTAGGTCAAAATTGATCCTGCGTTCTCTTACAAGAAGAATGAGACTGTAGAGGTCATCTTGGACTACGGAAATAGCATCCGCCACGGTATTTCCAACTCTCATGATCGCTATGTCATCAGCGTACCCAAATCTTCTTGTGAGACTATGGTTATGGAAAAGCACAGAAATGTAGAGCATGAAAAGAAGTAGCGATAGTGGAGAGCCCTGAGGTACTCTACATTCCAATATCTTCTCGCTTGTAGTTTGATGACGGTATTTCACCTGAACTTTTCGTTGGCAAAGAAAGGTCTTAATAAACCGGCACAGGGATAGTGTCCAGTCTTGTTCTTGAAGGTGTTTGAGCAATTGGTTGTGAAGGACTGTATCAAATGCGCCTTGAATGTCGAGTGTGACCATAGCTGCACACTTTCCACTCTTCATGGCCGCCCAAACATCATGGATTACACAGGATGCAAGATTGACTGCAGATCGTCCTGGTACAGTGCCGAATAATTGAGGGTGAATCACCTGGTGACTTATCGTCAGCCACGCTATTCTCTTGCCAACTAGACACTGAAGTCTTTTAACTAAACTCGACAGCAGTGAGTGTCGGTAAAAGGATTATATTTGGGCGTTATGAATTGTTCTATGATTGGGATAAACAACGCCACTGCTTACAAGAACTTTATCCTACATAACAGGCTACGGTCTTTTCTGTATGGGTTAATACGAATGTTTGCCACACATTCGAAAGTTGCCTTGAAATGTGTATTACGCCATGTCAATGCATGTCGCATGTCTCCCACCTACACGCCCATAAGCACATAAATGCGCACGGTATAGTGTGGCAATTTAATCTGACTTGCTTATGGAACCTAAATATTGTATTAAGTGGATTGATGATGTGTGAATCTTGTAGGTAGATAGATAAAAAGTCGGCTGGAGCTGAAAGGAAGAAGGGACAGGTCCTGTACTAAGTTTATTAATGAATTCTACTTTATTCTATCATTGATCACAGTTTATTCAATTCCTTTGCAGTAATCAACAAACACTTTTACATATTGACTTTAGGACAATCTATATTTATACTTTAATGTCAACTTTCCTGTATAATCAAAGTCGATAAGATTGTCATGGCCGAAAATCTAGCCTGCGACAGCTATAAAAAGCTTTGTCGCTTTCTTCAAGGAAACAGCATCGCTGCTGTTGAAACGAGTATCACCGACTTCCTCGACCTCACAGAGAACTTTGAGAAGTATTCATCCTGCCAGGCTTATATTCTGGCTCATAAATCGATGGTCTCTAGTCTTCATTCTCTCGGTACACCTCTTCCCTCTCTCGTATACTGTCTGGTGTTAATCCGTGCGGTATCCATAAAATACCCTCAATGGGCATCCACCCAAAGATACCACTTCTCTGTTGCAACTTCTGTCAATCCTGCTCCTACACTTGACACTCTACATACAACTCTCCAAGACCACATTAGATTGGCTGAGAGCATAGCGCCTACTCCAGTACCTCTCGCACAAGCTCATGTTACAGGTCCCAAGTTTCAGAGAAACAAGAAGTGGGATGGTCCCAACTGCCAATGGTGTACTGGTCCGCATGATGACACGAAATGCTTCTTTAAATACCCAGAACAGCGTGCCGAGTATATGAAGAGATTTCCTAGAGCCAATTATACCGAAAATAAAAAGTGGCGTTCTGAGTTTCAAAAACGTCACCCACCTAGCAAAATTTCCACTCATTACTCTGGCTTTGATGCCCGTTTTGAGAACTATGATCCTTTTCGAAAGGATACCAACGACCGCGTTCAGCCAGCACTTTTTCCATCACAATCATCCTCAAGTTGTACAGCTGCTAATCCATATTTTGTGGATTTTAATCCAAGTCCTTTCCAATAGGGTTGCGCGGGAGTTTTGAGAACACCCTCAACTCCCACCTACAATTCTTTCGCGAAGAGTCAACAAAAGGCGATTACAGTATCCCCATCTCAGATAGAGCTACGCCAACATAAATGTAACTTTCGCAACGAAGATCATCGTCTATGCTCGACCAGAACTGGAATTAATTCCGTATTTGCTGCAGCAGTCCCGGCTGCAAGTTCTCGTGATATCTGGCTTCATGATGACGGTGCCTCAGTTCATATCACTAATGATATAAATGCGTTCTTCCGTTATCGGCCAGTATCTGGGTTGCCTATCGTTAAAACAGGGGGAAGTCCAGTCCAGCCTGTCGGGCTTGGCTACATCAAGCTTCGCGTTCTCCGGCAAGATGATTCAGTCAATGAGATTGTCCTTGAAAATGTTCTCTACATTCCTGGCTTCCCACTTAACATTTATTCTGGGTGGCTTCATGATCTTCGGGATGGATGGGATAAACATCGGGTACTATATGAAGCGGACGGTTCTGAAGTTTGCCAGCTTCTTCGTGGACAAAATTGTTTACACTTGCGCACCGCCTCTTATCCATATGTTCTTAATACTAATGATCCGTCTATGCGATCCTCAACCTTCCTTCTCTCTCCAGTTGCTGATAATGTCTTTCCTGCAGCAATCCATGAAGCCCCTGTCACTCTCGAACTTCTTCATCGCCGTCTAGGACACATTAGCTTTCCAAATGTCCAGCGAACAATAAAAGCAACACTTGGTCTATCTTATAAACCTCGTAACACGGATTCCAATCTCGATGTAACCACAATGTTGTCACGATCCGTGAGAGCCGTATTGCGTGCGTGTGGGGATACAGGTTAGCGCGCCTTGGCATCACGTTGGATGACTGAGCACAGCCGAGGGAGATACCTTAGAGAGGGTCGAGAGTAGCTACCTCCTCTCTTCGTCTTTTATTGCCTTTACAAGCGTACCTCTTGATAGCAATATAATAACTTATAAAACCTCCTTGACGTGCCGTAACAAATGTGCGATCCATGCGAATTCTCAAAGCCGAAGAAGGTTATACGCCGCTATCCGCGTAATCGAGAGTCGAAGTGGGGTGATAGATTTTACGCAGATGTCTTTTTTTGCAATCCTGTCGGTTATAATGGCCATACAGCTGGTATGATCTTCACTGATGGAAAGACAGGAGGACGTTATGGCTACACTTTCCCAGAAAAGAGAAATGCTTTCGATGCTTTGGTCACTTTTACTCGTTTCTTCCGAACTCAAAATGGTTTCCTGCCAAAATGTTTTCGTTTAGATGGTGGTAAAGAATTTGGGGGTGATAAAATGGTCGCCTGGTGTCAGCAGTACGGCATTGCAATCGAGCTTACGACAGCCTATTTTCACGAACAAGGTGGCCCTCAAGAAAGATCAAATAGGACAGTTTTAGATCCAATGCGTTGTGTCATATCAGATATGCGTATCCCATTCTCTCTTTGGCCAGAGATATTCCGTGCTGTCATCTACATTCTCAATCGTATCACCACATCGGTCTATGACGATATGACTGCCTACGAAGCACAATCTCGAGCTACAGGATTCGATACCTCTGAACACAAACCTGATAATTCTGGAATCAGAGTATTAGGCTCTCGTGTACTTGTATACATACCAAACGAGCGTCGAATAAAGTCGCAGAAAATGGATGCACGCGCTGAAGAAGGTATCTTAGTAGGATTTGAAGGGAACCATATTTATCGTTGTTGGATCCCCTCAAGACCTCTTGGCCATCAGCTTGTACGGTCGTCTCATGTTCGTTTCTTTGAGGGACGTTTCAATGGATTTTCTGCTGAAGACCATCCTGATGAAATACCTGAGCCCTCTTCTGAGTTTGTCGATGAGGTTGAAATTCCCTTTCCTAATTCTCCACGAATTGGAGGGGACTCAGATAATTCCAAAGAAAATGGCTCAGTAGGGGGTGCACATTTGGATGATGAAATACCTCCGCTCCTCGATGCAAGACACGACATGCCTGCTGAAGAAGATCCTTTATTTGCACCTCTCCCACAACTCCCTAAGCGCGGCCGTGGTCGACCTCCAGGTGCCAAGAATAAGCCCAAGTTGACAGCTGGACCTAATTCATTCGATCTCTCTAAGCCTGAATCAGATATCCGTGTCACTCGCAGTAAAGCAAAAGGCTCAAATTCATTGCATACTCCGCAGGATGAGAATCCTATTCTGCTTTTAGAATATCAGTCGTATCTATCAGCTCTCATTCCTGACAGCGATCCAAAGACCTTTCGTGAAGCTCTACTGGGTCCCAGTGCTGCTCTTTGGGAAGCATCTATGAGGGAAGAATTGGCAGCTCTTGAAATGAACGATACTTCGCAGCTCTTACCTCGCTTGAGCTTCCTTCAGGACGTGATATCATTCCAGGACGATGGGTTTATAGGCGAAAGACAGGGAAAGATGGCCAGCTGACCCGTTTTAAATCACGCTATGTTGCAAAGGGCTTTCATCAAAGGGAAGGCCTAGACTACAAAGACACTTTTGCCAGTACAGCACTCTCCAGCGTCTGAAAGCTCTTCTCGCACTCGCCGCTTCCAACGACTGGCAAGTTGAACAAATGGATGTAGTTACCGCCTTTCTCAACCCTGAAATCGACACTGATATATACATGGCATGTCCAGACGGGTTGCCTACTCCAGATGGATCCCCACTCAACCGCTGGATGTGGAAACTTAAGAAGTCGCTCTATGGTCTCAAGCAGTCTCCACATCTCTGGCAATCAAAACTTCGTTCTGAAGTTGCCCAATTTGGTTATAAGCCTCTACTTCTTGATTCTTCCGTTTATCATAGTGACTCTGATGAAACTTATCTTGTTACTCATATAGATGACTTTCTACTCATTGGTCCCGAGGCTGGTGTTTCGAAATTGCGAAGACACCTACATGATTCTTTCAAAATGGTTGATATGGGACCTGCGGAGTTTTATGTTGGCGTCCGTATTGTACGCAAACGAGCAAATCGAGTTCTCTATCTCCATCAAGATGCCTATCTTGAGAAGATTCTTGAAAAGTATAGCCTCAAAAATTGTACTCCAACCAGTACACCAATGCTTCCAGGACAGCACCTGATTCCTTTTGAAGGGACTGCCTCAACAGCGGAAATTGAGCTCTATGCGTCGATGGTTGGCTCTGCAATGTATGCTGCTACTCAAACAAGACCAGATATCACCTATACCATGACACAGCTCTGTCGTTTTCTTTCTAATCCTTCTCCAATTCATATAGCAGCAGTTCGCCATCTTTACCGCTATCTTTGCAAAACTACCCGTCTGGGTCTTAGTTTTGGTGCCGGCTCTAACTTACAGCTTCACGGTTTTACTGACTCCGATTATGCCCAAGATCCTGAAACGCGACGCTCTCATGGTGGATGGGCTTTCTTCCTGAAAGGTGCCTGTTTCTCTTGGCGTTCGTATCAAATGAAGAGAGTTACTTGTTCTTCAACTATGGCTGAAGTCTATGCTATGGCTGAAGCAGCTAAGGAGGCTGTGTTTCTTCGAAATCTTTTTCGAAGTATCAACTACAACTCAGACGACGCAAAGATAGTCCGCCTCTACTATGACAATCAGCCAGGCTACAGGCAAATAAAAGGACAGGGCGTAACTCAAAAGAGCAAACATTACGATGTACCTGTGTTCTTACTGCGGGAATATATAAGCGACAAAGTAATTGAATTGGAATGGAAATCAGGATTAGAAAATGCTGCAGACGGGTTCACAAAGGCATTGTCGTCTGTTCTTTTTAAAAAGTTTGTCGGACAACTAAATATGACTACCTTGGATGCTTGATGAAATCCTGTAAAGTTTCGTAGGTAAGGGGGTGTGTCTAGGGGTAACATTTCACCTACTCATGTAAACTAAGCTAGACAGGTCACATGACCTTCATAGCAGTACATAGATTTCATCTGTAGCTATAGGGTTCTTTAGTCAACATTTACAACGCAATACCGTGTCCCACATATCTTTCTTAAGAAAATCCTATATTAAATTATATTATCAGGAATCTGATTTCGAGATCAAGTATCCACACGCAGCTGAATTAATAGCTGGTATGCAGTATACTCTTAACTCCACTGTCGCATAAATTACAACAAGTTTTATTTAGACTGAGCTAAGCGGCACGTGAGGAGCTCACGTGCTGTACGCGGGCACGACGATAAGTATTATAAATAAATATATAAATAACATCCGATGGTGCCCGGGCCACGCAGGTATTCTGGGAAACGAAGCAGCCGACGCGCTTGCCAAAGCTGCTTGTGCGGCTCCAGCTCTACACTCGGTATTCTCTATTGCGAGGGCAAGAAGGGAAGTCAAAGCCCAGTACGAGGCTTCTGTTGCACTTTACTGGGCAGAAAATTCTCCATCTAGATATAAAGAATTAGGAATTGGTCCTAATACTAAGATTACAGCCGAGCTCGCCTGTCTAGGGCGACGAACACTAGGATATCTATTAGCTGCACGATCTGGACATGGCGACTTCGCAGACTACCACTGACGGTTTCAGCACGAAAACGCCATTCTAACCTGCTCATGCGGAGAAGAAAAGTCCCCCGACCACTTTTTCTATTGCCACCTTGGGCAGTACCAGGCACAGCTCCACAGAGCACAGAATCCTAGTCCCAGCATATCTTGGGCTCTCGCTTCCGTGGAGGGAGTTCACGCATTTAATAGCTGGGTGCGGGTCACAAATTTCTTTGGAAAAGCACAACAAGTCTGACCGAAAGGGAATCATGTGATTTAACCAAGTTCCCCCTTCCATATTGTTTATTTAATCTTTTCTTCACTCAATACAATCTGAATACATGAGAGTTGAAGGGTGACCGGTAACCATGTATAATTTAATCTTCAAGCGCAGGATGATAAGATCCTGGCTTTCATTTGCTATGTTGGGTTTGTGTAGGCGCCAACACGTCGGGTAGTTTTATTTAGACTGAGCTAACCGGCACGTGAGGAGCTCACGTGCTGTGCGCGGGCACGACGTTAAGTATTATAAATAAATACCAACGCCAATATTCATACAGCTTCCTAATAATAAGGCAAGTGAGGCGGTGTTGCTCAGCCCAGGCCTGTATTTTCTCGCCGTGACCATACGAGCGCGTCGTACCCGGTTGCCATGCCCAATAAACGGAGTTGAAGTCGCCTGCAATTATTGATGCTGGCAGAGGTACCCAGTTGATTACCGGTTTTATTGCTGCGTCGTCGTTGTACGCCTTGTACACATTGAGAAATATGACATAGTTGACAACTACTCAGCAGTAGTCTCCGGTCAGCGAAGAACCTTGGAAAATCTGTTTGGCAAATTTTTCCTTCTCCTTCGTTCGAGTGTACGTTACCGCTAGTGGCCGAACGCCTATTCCGCCGTGTGGGATGTGTAGAGTGTATCCAGGGTGAGATTTTGTCTCGCTGGACCACCAAGGCTCCTGTACAAGCACAACATCAATGGCTATCTCGAAAGCTCGAGAAAGCGCAATGTCGTGCATTGGACCCCCCTACCAACATTTATTGACATTAACTTGAGCTTTGGTAGGGATAAACGACGCCGTGAGGCGCCATTTATGAACGGGGGGTGGCATCAGTCAGCGCGACTAATGCAGGTGGTAAGGCGGACGAGCCTGGGCTACTCGCACTCCCTGACCTGGCGTTGGGGAGGCTAGCTGCTCGCGTTTTGTCGGCTGCCGCTTTTGCCCTCCTGACCGCCTCGAACTCACGGTTGTCGGCGTTTCGGATTGTGAAGAGCTGCTCCTTAGTCAGCGCTCCAGCACGAGTAGGTTGGGCGAGACAGTTCCGGCTATCTGCACGATGAGGACCTCCACAGTTGCGATATCTAGCTGCAGCAAGACAATCCCGTTCTGAATGCATCAGTGAGCTGCAGTTTCGGCAGGCTGGAGTCCGAATGCAGCCGCCGGTACTGTGGTACCCAAAGCACCGTTTGCAGATTGCTTGCGTTTGACGCTTCTGGATTGTGGCTGCCCATCCCGGGTCGCCAAAAAGTCGGAATCCCGTTCGAGGGGCAGATCCGCTCTCGAAAAAGGCTACCCAATTACGGTATCTGGCTCCGTACTTGCTCTTACCGTGCCGGCGCACGAATTTTGGTGTCATCCCAGTGATGCGTTCTATCTCAGAAACAATGTAACTTTCCGAAATAGTCACTTGCCCATCCAGCGAGACAATGAAGACAGGTATGTTGGGTAGCATGAGGCTAACCCAGTTTCTTGCTGGCTCGAGGTTAATATCTTGCGAAGGCGGCCCGCGCAGCTCAAGAGCTGTTTTCTTGCATCCTCATCTTTGGCAATGAGGACGAAGCCAGCTGCTGTTGGCAAAAGCCTGTCAATGTTTGTCGGGGAACAGCCAAACTTACTGATGGCTGCTACCCGAATTTCAGCAGTCGAAAGTGACCTCCAATCGTGATTCTTGGGAATCCGAAGGTATAGACCATCCTTCTTCTTTCCCTCTGGCTCCTTCAATCCCTGACTAGGCCGAGATAAAATTTTTACAGCCGGAGGACTAGGCAGCTTTTACCGAGATTCCTTACCCTGGGCTCCTGCTCCTTCTCTCCGAGATTCTTTTCCGACAATGGCGGCCCAAGAATTAGCTTTAGGTCTACTGGGAGCCGCAGTAATAGGTCGGTGAGTTTCCACAGGCGTACTCGTGGTGGGCTTTGCCTGGGGAAATGCTGGCACTTTAGGCAGTACTGGTGTGGCAACCCCGGGCCCTGCCTGAATGAATTGGGCGATGGATGCCCGAAGATAGACTCGAAAGGAGTCAATAAAGTTTTTATATTCTCCCGTTAGCATAGGAGAAAGGTGGTCTTCCACAACGTTGATGGTCAAGGAGCAAATTGAGATATTGGCAGCTGCTTCTGCTGCGCGTCGTTTTTCATTCTCGACGAGGACGGCCATCTCTTCTAGGATAATATAAATATTTGATTCCTGCTCCGCATCACTCCCTCTTTCCAGGGATTCATCACGGGCGGCATTGGATGAGGCCACGATGGTTTTGTCAGTTTCAGGCAGCCTTGTGGGCAAGGCTGCGATCTCTCTCGATGAAGTCGTTTGCGACTTGGGAGTAGTTGGCGAAGGGATCAATTTCTCCGTCTGCTGAGTCGGCTCAGGGCTGCCTGAATTAGATGTGGCAGCCCACATAGAGTCGGATAGGTCTTTGGTGACGAGTTCGTCGACGGCCCTGCCAATCATCTCGATTTCCGGAGCATTCATCACTCTGGCGGTGATGGCAGCTTCGGCATTTTCAAAATCCATCTCATCGATGGTTATGCCGTACTCGAATAAGCGCGACCGTAGTCGGAGCTTGATGTAACCCACCAGCGAGTGCCGGCGTTTCGTAACTCGTACCGATGGCATGTTCGCCAGTGGTACGATGGGTCCATGTGTTTGAATCTCTCAGGGGTGGTGGGAAGGTAAAGATTGATAAGGTGTTGGAGTGAGGTAAGGGTGTTAGATCGCTGTGGAGGCAATTGGAATGTCCGTAATACGAATTGTGGATGTGATGCTGTAATTCTCCAAATGGGTATCGTGTCGCAGTTGACCCCGAGGATAGAGGAAGGCATGTAGATAAGGTCAATTAGCATCTAGATTTATACGTATATGTATATGACAAAGGATGAAGGAGTCCTGGGTCATGGAATAGTAAGTACGAAAAAACCAATTACTAGATTTGTTCGGTAAAAATGTGATTCAAGCAGACTCAAAGTTGAGTCTGATTGGATCAGAAGTATGGTTCAGGCAAGATGCATACAATCACATTGGTCGATAGAAAGAAATTCAGGAAGCTATATTTCCAACAGTTGTAATTGTTGTAATAAAACAGTTCTGCATCAGTATCGGTGCAGGATCTCTGTCTGTGCACTACTACATGTATCTCTTAATTCACTTGTTACCAGATTCCATGTTTAATGTAGTCACATCTGTTTCTTGTTTTAGTCTCGGGGGTTCACTAAAACACAAGGCTAAAACGTCATTTGGATAATGCTGCCAAGTTGAGACATTGGCACGTACCTCAACAATTCCCCAACTTTAGTCATACCAAGTTTGATTCCTGTATATAGATGTAGTCTCTCCTACCTCCAGAGATCCTCAGTTCATTGTATTAACTGAATATCTCTGAAGGTAAGTCCTATTACAGTAGTCTCTCCAATATTATAGTTCATTGTATTAACTGAATATCTCTGAAGGCTATATTCATCACTCCTCTCGTCAACTCCACAACTTTACATCTAAAGCCCCGTTCACCTGCTCCTGTGCTCGAATACCACCCTTTTCTTCCTCTCCAACCGCCCGAAATCCCTCTCGATCTTTAACCTTACAATAGTAATGGTAAGAGCTAACGGAGGTTTATTGTCAGAAGCTTTAGGGATTGATTATCGATGAATCAATTTGAACTGCTAATATTCTTGATATTCAGAACTATGAGGATCTAGATGGTAGGAAATGCTACTTTTATACACATCTGATGTAGGAAGACCTATCGCCTTATTTCCCCAAAACAGTATCACGAAATATTTTAGTACGCTCCATCTAGTAGCATAATCTAGAAATACTTTCTATACAGTGCTCCATTATTTCGCTACTCATTATGGAACCACATGGACTCATCTTCAGCATTCATCTCTAACATTGCATACCCACAACTATCATCTTGAACTAGAGCCTGATTAAATCCCAAATACCTAGCGGTGCAATGGCTTCTGCCAGCGCATCGTCCTCATCGATGGCTGCCAACCCCAGCGCAACAATTCACCCAACTCTGATGGGTATTGCCGAGGCAATGCAAAAAGCAGAGCAACAAAGGAAAGAAAGACTGGATCTTGCCCAGGAATTCTTGGAAATAATCGACGCCTGGGCTAAAACCAAGGCAGGAACAGCGGCGACGGCCACAGTGACGCCTCTTATTGAAAGTATAGCCACAATAGTAACGTCGTTTGTAATTGGAACCACACAGGCAAATGAAACCCCCGTAAGACCCACCAACCCTCGAAGAGTGCGATAACAACAGAGGCTCCCAAGGTGACCAAAATACTCGCGCCACCTGATTGCGCGCTCCAAGCAAAGCCGCAAGTGGACGAGAACCCATGGGCAACAGTTGCTCGTAGAGCGGCAAAACTCCCAGATCCTCCAGCAGCTCCGCTCCATCGAAAGACTGTCTTGCCGGCAAATAGGACGACTCCAATGCCCCCAAAAGAAGATAAACGACTTTTTCTTCGACTGGGGCTAGACCACGAATGGTGGAGACTATCTCCTGTCACCATTAAAAAGTTAATCACGGAGCGAGCTGGAGTAGCAGCATCCGCAATCGTACAGATGAATCAGGTCCGATCTGGCCTGACCTTTGAATGCGCTTCAGATGCGCTAAGAGAAACAGTTCTGGGTGTTGCCCCGTCCTTCCAGCAACAGAATATCACCATCGAGCCAGCCTCAGACTGGGTCTCGGTCATTGTTACACACGTTCCCCTTTACATCAGAACCCTTGAAGGAAGCATTTCAGTTACAACTGAAATGGTAAAAGCAGAGTGTCAGTCTGTATGTGGGGTCACACCAGTAATGGTTCGGCCAAATCAAGTAAGATTGGGTCAATATTCCACAAGCTGGATAGTGCACTTCATACAAAAACCAGCGAATTTGAAATTCAGACTCTTCGACGAGAGTGGACCATCGATGCCGTTTTCACGCCGACGACCTATTGAACAATGTCAGCGATGTTTTGGTTTCCACACAACAAGAGCTTGCACCAAGGGACAAAGGTGTGGACGTTGTACGGGAGCGCATGAGACAAAGGAGTGCCCGGCAAAGGTACCAAAGTGCTCAAATTGTGCAGGACCTCACGAGTCGACGGACCTCATCTGCATGGTCCGGCCGAGAAGACATAATGGAATAGCAGTTCTCCGCACACCAGCGGAGCTACACGTTATCAGAGAACCCGGTCACCGAGACTTTAAAGCTGCGTTAGCGGCGTGGGAAAGGAAGGGTAAGGATGTTGAGGTTATCAATACCCCGGAAGCGACGATGGTTGGTCAATGAGTAGGACGCCAAACTCTAACCATTCAACCGGAAAACATAGCACCCTTCTATTTCACTAATTGAACGTTGGAAAGGGTGGACCTAACATGGACACTGCATTACAACAGGCGTGGGATGCAGGAGCGTACGTTGTCATGGTACAAGAACCGTGGACAATGCAGATAGACGGAGACTTTATCACAAAAAGTCACCCTGGCTTTAAGGGCCACAAACCAGCTGGGGTAACGGGAAACCCTCCTCGAGCTATTACTTTCACCCGAAAAAGCATCAGTGCTACGCAAATTTTTCCGGCGCATAGGCCCACCTCAGACTATTGTTTCGTAAAAGTAGATGGTCTGACTTTCGCAAATGTTTACCGTGCTCCTGGGCCTAGCGGATCCTTAGAGCCCTTACTTCTGTGGAGACCTCTTGGTCCTATGGTCGTCGGAGGGACTTCAACACGGTGTCAAGACACTGGCAACCACAGGCTCCACGTCAGTATGGCAACGGTGATCAGATCATGGAATGGGCCCTGGCTAAGGACATGTATTTGGTCACCACAGCAGGGGTACCCACACATCTGGACGGGAATGTGCTGGACTTGGTATGGAGTAATACGTTGGCCACGTCAACAGTTTCACGCGACTACAATTGCACCTCGGACCACAGCACCATTGTAGGATCTATGCAGTGTAAAAGAATATCTGATAACCGCAATCTCACTCAAGGACTAATTGTCAGCAACAAAAACCTCGATAAGTTTGCGCAACATGTTAAGGTGTGGATCAACCCGGGTCCTATGAGTAGCGTGGCTGATATTGAACGCCAGACATCTAGCCTTTTGGAAGCACTTGGGGACTCCCTCAAGGCAGTAGGATAGAGACCCTCGATATCATGCGGGAATACAGCACCATGGTGGACGGAGGATTGCAAGTTGAAATACCGTGAGTTTCAGGATTCCAGAAACTTACCCGAAGGATCAACGTAAGCACGTAAAAGCTTCAGAGCGACATTCAAGGCGGCCAAGGAAGAACACTGGAGGAAACAAGTCGAAAGTGCTACCTCGCAGGCCCAGGTCTTCAAGGTGATGCGTTGGGCCAAACCCAAAGTGTGTCGTGAACCCCCTCCATTGAGAGTCGCGGCAGATAGATGGATATCGGACCCACTTGAGCGAGCAGAAAGCTCAAGAGATACGTTAATGGCCAGATTCAACGCGGCCCACGACCTACCTAGGTGGGAGTATGGTCAACAAGAGTCAATTCCGTGGGACCATACGCTTTAACTAGATGATGTTACGGCATACACCATTGGGGGCGGAGATAAGGCCCCAGGGTCAGATAAAATAACTGTTCGATTGCTCAAATCTTGCTGGAACGAAATTGGAGAATACATTAGAGACATTTTTCAAGCTTGCCTAGAAATGAGTCATTTTCCTACAGACTTCAGGGTAGCAGAAGTCGTGCTTCTTCCAAAACCAGGGCGAGACCCCGCGACTTCCAAAGGATGGCGGCCAATCTCTCTCCTCTCCTGCTTGGGCAAAGGTTTGGAACAATTAGTTGCCAAGTGAATGGCCTGGTTGGCTATTAAACATCGAGCTGTTTCTCAGCAGCTCTTTGGCGCCCTACCTGGGCGTTCGGCGATTGGTCTTGTCTCCTGTGTCATACATGATGCAGAAGCGACAATGCGGAACGGTAAGATCATGGCCATGGCAACCCTAGATGTGCAAGGCGCGTTCGATGCAGTACTTCACAAGCGCCTACTATACCGGATACGGGAACAAGGATGGCCCATAAATCTTTGCCAATGGATAGAATCCTTTCTTTCTAAGCGAAGGATACGTGTCCGACATCAACATGGGACGATGCAGGACAAAATTATGGAGTGCGGAGTCCCTCAAGGCTCGCCACTGTCACCGCTCCTGTTCTTACTATACATTGCCATTCTGCTCCAAGATGGCAATAGCAGAACTCGATTTGGATATGCGGACGACATAGCCATTTTTGGTATAGGAAGCACTGCGGCTCAAGCAGTAGAAACACATCAACACGACGTCAACAAGCTTGTCTCGCTAGCTAATGAGCACAAGATAGACTTCGATCCAGCTAAGTCGGAACTCCTAGTGATAGGAGGAGGACCAAGGAAAAGAGTAGACACCACGGAACTCGGCATTCAGATAAAGGGACAAAGCATTTAATCATCCTTATATGTGAAATGGCTTAGAGTATGGCTAGACTCTCAACTCTCCTTTAAGCAGCATGTTCAAGAATGGTGCGGAAAAGCCCAACGCATAACCCTAATTATACGTCACATTAACATGGTCCAACGTGGGATCAACCCGTGCCCAATGATCAAAGTGGTGCAGTCGTGTGTCCTAAGCACGGCACTATAAGGAGTAGAGGAATGGTGGCCGGGGCTGACCAGAATCAATACTAAGCGTGACAAGAAAGTGGGTACCGGGGCTGGATGGCATATCAATCTACTGGACAGCACAATCTTAAAAGTAATTCGAGCAGCGCTACCAGCATGGCGTACCACGCCAAATATGGCTCTGTATCGAGATTTAGGCGTCTCTCCAGCAAAGTTTCTGCTACAGAAAAGGCAACTCCAGGCCGCTGCACGGATATAGCTACTCGACGTTTGGCACCCGCTAGTATTCAGATCTAGAGAGGGACCCAAGGAAACGATAAGTCGTCTAGGCCTGTGAACAGGCCAAAGAAACCGAGCGATCTCTTTGCTAGATCGTTACCTCACGAGGCTCCAAATAAGTTCTAGGAGCGTGCCGACAGCCGAAGGTTCGGGTAGACTTTATTACCCAAGAGGTGAACCCACAAGGGAATCCACTGGAAGCGACAAGAAAACGGAAGCAGATCATGCCAAGCAATGGATAGCCAGTCTGTCGGCGGAGACAGTCTATGCTTATTTGGACGGCTCTTCATGCAGCCCCGCCAAATCTGCTTGGGGATACACCTTATACATAGCAGGCCAAATGATAGGGTCAGGATCAGGTCCCATGCCCGGAGCAGAGGTTTACGACGCAGAGCTGTTAGGAGCCCAGAAAGCCATGGAAGAAGCCATAAAGAAGACAAACGGAGGCCCGGTAAAGGTACTTCTGGACAACGCTAATGCCGTGCGAGCTCTACGAAGCGGCCGAACAAGATCATCTCAGTCTGTGGTTGACAAATTTACGACTCAGACAGGCCAGTTTCTATCAGTCGAAGTCCGTTGGATACCGGGACATTCTGGGACTACCGGGAACGAGCAGGCGGACAAACTGGCCAAGGCAGCCCTGACAGACCTCTTAGACTTAAGGGATGAGCAGATATACACCTTTACAGCGCTGAACCGGCTCTTCCGAGAGCAGGCCGAGGAAGCTGTAGAATCCTGGTAGCTTCAAAACAGACCAAGACGTTACGAAGAATTAGACTTTCTAATGAGACGAAAACGACCACCCGAGCTTGGATTGCCGAGATGGGCATATCACTGTCTAGTAGCGAGGACAGGACACGGAGATTTCAAGGGTTACCACGACAGATTCGGGCATGAAAATATAGACTGTAGATGCGTCTGTAGAAGGGAATGACGTCCTTGGTACTTTGTAGAGTGCTGGACGGCTCCGCGACAATGGTGAATATCCAGACATGAACCACCACCAAGAAGCCGAGTTATGTTGGCAGAAAAGGGATGGGAGGAATTCTATAAAAACATAACCGTAACGAGATGCTACGCAGGGCAATCTTCACACTAAGAGGGCTAAACCTTTCCGAGGGACTGGATTATCTTTGGTAGTTGAATATGAAAGTGGGCAAGGCGCAGGGCGTTTATTGTCCAGGCAATTTTTCTTTATTTCTTCTTTTCCTGTAATCAATCGGCCTAGAAAGCTGGATAGATAGGTAGTAGTGAGTCTTTAAGGATCACACACCCGTATCGTGCCTCTTAGGCGTAGGTCTTTTGCCTGATACGAAATTTATACATACATACATGGAACCACATGGAAAATTCTTCCTTCACCCTCAGTGATCGTTACCCTTATGTATCGTAATACTGGCCATTACCAGCACAACAAATTTCTATTGCTACCATTTTCCATTTCGGGTAGGAGATTCCGTGGAAAAGGTGGCCGAATTCAATGGGCAAAAACTGAGCTGAGTGGCTATTCATCAAGGGCAATATATCAATAATTTTTCAAGAGACATGAGAGGCAAGGAGCACTGTACAAGGCGTGGCCTGGATCAGAGAGGAGCCCAATGTGCTAGATATTCTCTGACTCAAGTGGTAAAATAATAGCATCACACACTCAAAATCTGCCTGTAAAACATTCATCTACATCTGAGCTCAGCCAACTATTGAAACCTCGAAAAATTTGGTCCACGAGAAAATAATTCGAGATTTCCAGGCTTCTTTATTACTCGCTCATGACAAGATTTAATTCCAACTAAAGTCTTATCAAATCTGCAAGTAATACCAGTACATGCTTATAGCAAAAATTACATCTCTCGTCAACTCAGTCTGTGATCTAATCTAGCCTCCATGTGCGCCCACGGCAACGGGGATGCTCACCAGAGCATAAATCTAGCACGATTGGTGTTTGAGAATTAGGTGAAAAATCTTGGGATAGAGGGAAGGTTTTACGCAAAGTATAAATACAAACTCGAAATTTTAAAATATCGATAACTTGCATAAGATAAATTCCTACATTTACGTGCAATGTGCACTCCGACTTGATTTGTGAGAGAGAGCATCGGAATCTAAGCCGAAAGCATACACAGGCATATCTAGAATCGACGAACTCTCATCAATGCCGGTCCTATCAATCTCTCAGAAGTCGTTCATCTCAATCTTGATAATAATCACCACAACTCAACGACCGGTCAAGAGGCTGCTCCAATTGTAAGCGGAGACCGACTCCAAAAATCACCGCCCGTCTCCCATCACAATATTACGATATTACTAATACCTGCAAGTAGGAAACTAAGTCATAGTATACAAAGCCCGGGTCTTGGCCTATAAGGAACCGTTGCTCTGATGGTCCTTCATGTCTTGAGTGAAGATAGGCATCTGGCAGCCGGCAGGTAAGATAAACTAGTGAAGAGATCACAAATCGGCATGCTTAAACTCACATTTCTTGAGGGTTTTTGACTAGGGATACTTGTGGGCGGCGAGGCTACGATTTCGGATAGTTCTACAGACATTTCAAAATAAGGCCACACTACATTTGCTTCACCAGATGGAGTTGTGAGAAAATGACTTGGGTCGATTCGGCAAAGCTCTACGCAAGTCATGGCATCAAAGTGGAAACGATCTTTTGATGGACGACATCGGCGTTTCAGGCGATACCCAGTGCCCTGCACCTAGAAATTGTGTTTTCTAGTTTTACCTAGCTCATATTGAATTGATCAACTGCCCGTCTACGTCAAATTAGGTGCAGGGCTTGTGTCTGGCGCGTCAAGATGACTATCGCAGCAATCTAGTTACCTTTCTTTGCAGAGAAAAATTTTCTAGCTCTGGCAAAGTCTCTGAGAAATATTGAGACGGGCCATCTTGATTTTGCCTCTGCAATTATAGGTATTGCAAATTGTAACTGGCATTCTAAATTTTTATCATTGGATATGAGCACCGACTCATGTAGCCTGAACTATAGCTGATAAATTTTCTTTCACTCTTTCAATACAAAACGCAAAGATTCGATGACATCCATGCAGTGGTGCCGTTAGAAACAGCTATCAACAAAAAATGGGTTCCCATCTGATTTCTGCCGCGCAAAGATTCATCAGTCATCAATTCCTTCTGTCATTCTGTCCTACGGTCAAGTCACCTTCGACTCTAATTGGAGATGATCCGTCTATGGGAGTTTTCCAAAGAACCCAGCTCTGTCTACGGTTGTGATAGATTTAAACCAGGTTTGCAACTCTAGTTCAAGGGAATTTATATGATATACACGTACAGTGTCATGGTTTTTGTCCCACAGTTGAGGACTAAGATAAGCGCACTGGAGGTATCAACATGAATAGGATGTTTGGTCCAAATAATCTCAAGGGGATATTGTTGGAAATCTAGACTTCGTATGTATGAAGGTTTAGATTTCTAGTTTGACCATCAAGATCAATTTACTTGATTCTATTGCACACGATTAAGCTCAGCTAGGGGACACGAGGTTCAGTAGTATCTGAAATACAGTGGCTAGGAAATGCTACCCTGCGGTAATTTAGTGGCTGGTTGTAGCTGGATCACTGGGAGTTCGGGATCACTAAAGCCTCGGGAATTAGTATTTCAGGATTGGCTTACTTGTATATGTTAAATTAAGTTAAGGGAATATTATATATTATTAATTCATATTGAGAAGAGAGTTCGATATCCTATACAACTATCAATATATTCTTGTCCGGAATTGTACACTTGTTCTTCGAGATATTTCCTCTTAGGATTCAGCCCTCAATGTCTATTGGAAAAGATTGGAAATGAATCACATATAAAAACAAGTAAATTTTGGGGATGTATTGTCTGGTTTTAGCAGTCCTTCATATTCATAGACTCAGTAGGGACTTAAATTCAATTCTATTCTATTCTATTCGAGATATTTCCTCCTCGAAATCCTGGACAATTTTCAACAGATATAAAAATATATGCATGTCCCGTAGAGTTATGATACTGGGACTTGCCCAGTAATGACTGTTATCTTTTGTGATATTTTGCCTGCTACACAGTTTCCATACCGACGGCCAAAACTTTCGATTCTTAGCGGAAAATATAGTAAGGTTAAATAGGCTTGACTAAGCTGAATAGCTGTCCTATGTGAATCAATATAAACTAGACAACAGATTTGTTATCAGATGTGATAACGGCACTGTATTCAGAGTGGTCTAGGTCAGAGTGAAGCGATACTACTACCTATTCTTAGGTCTAAAGTGCACCATCTCCGCCGGGGTCATTTCCGAGACGATATTGCCCGTTGGTAGTCCTCAAAACTGATTTACTGCGGGGATTCCCTCATATTTACCGTAAGTTCCAACTGATGACTGATTGAATAAGTGGTTGGGGCTGGGCAAGCCAAGTTCGCGGACCATCAGAGAGCCATTAAGCTATGATATCTCCGACTGCGGCAGGCTGAGGAGCAGGACGTTGTACATGTTGGCAACAAGTTTCAGTCTGCGAATCATCACAGCGTCGGTAGGACAAAGCTTTTTCAACTAATAGGAGTCGATGATGATGATGATGACCGTGATCCGTCTCCTCGCCCCTCTGAAATCGGTGTATAGCTATGTAACATGGCCGATGCTTGTGCGAGTTGCATCTTCTCATCGAGCCGAAGTCGTCACACCGTGGGCGCGACGAACAATGAGAGTGATGCTACGATGTGTTTTCTGGCCACAACGCCACGCCGGCTCGAGGACTCTATCATATGAAGGGTGGAGGTTTGTGGGATGAAGAAGCAGGCCCATTGGCTCAACGTAGGGCAGTAGTTATGACACCACGATGAGCAAAAAATCAACATCACATTCCATCTTGCTACCAGGAAATTCGATAGAAATCCTCATCTCCAGCAGCTTGTTGTCTAGGCCGCTTCGCACATCCCCAATGATCAACGCCCTAGTATTTGTAGTTGGAGGCGAAATTTGAATCAGCTTATTGCGTTCAACTCAGACGGACAGTATATCCTCTTCTTCTCCAACGGTATAACTTGAGGCCGCCAGAAACTTCCATGACCACTTGACTACCTGACCCCTAGATGCACGGAGGGTGATACTGGCTCGCAAATATCACGTGAAGGCCGAGATTAGTAGCCTAAGCGAGCATGGTAAGCCATGATGCCTTCCGATGGGCGCGGGCGTCGCTGTAACAGAGAGGAGTGAAGGACAAAAATCGCCTCCGTAACTGAGTTACCATGTAAATATTGATGCGTTGCATCCAGGTCTAACAGAATCTGTATCAAAGTCAACGGCAAGCCGTGCACAGCTTACTGAGATCCGCATCGCGCAAATTCTTCTGATACTTTCTAGTTACATGCTACGTACTTGCCGTCCTGTTGCCCCCTCGCCGATCTCAGCTCGCGGTCCATGCTCTGGCTTCTAAGAAATAAAAAATCACCTAGCAACTAATTTACTGCCTCATCACAGGACCCAAGTTGTATCGTGATACATGTATTGTCATATCTCGTCGCTAACGCCTCGCCGGGCAAAATTTGTAGTCTACACCATAGCCGCGGGAGATTCCCGTGCTTAGATCAATTGGTTGGTTGGAGAGCAAGAACCCATTGGAATCTTGCAAAAAGAATTCGATGTAATTTTCAGTGCTCTTCACAAGGTAAGGTATCTACTTCATTGATCTATAGAAAACAACAAGCTGCGAATATTGCATTAATTTCTTAGAAAAATATGCATCTCGCGTTGATACATCCTTTGTTCAAAGCACTCCTTCTCCCACAAGTGCTGTAGAATTACAGGCTGAGTTCAGGACTGTCAAGGGTAAGAATTTGTTATTCCTAATTATCTTGCAAACGATTTATTAATAAATCTGCACTAAAAGCCTGCTACCAAATAATTAACTAGTCTATCAAAAAATATACAAACAGTGGTGATCAGTCGATTGAGAAACTGCTTATGATCAGGGTACACATGTGCTAGGGAGGATTCAATTAGATTAAAAGAGCTATTTTCATCAGGTTTGTATTGTGTTACATTTTCTTAGTTTGACTTGATATCTAATAGTCATATTAAGCCTTATACCTCATGTGATGCGTAGGTCTTTGATTACTATAGGCTTCAATTTTTCACCTATTTCATAGCTCCTCTCTAGCGGCTACAGCTCTACAAATCTTCATATAAATACATACCAAGAGGACCAAGAGCTCTGTCCGTATCTAACCCCTCTCGCCACTCAAGTCAATGCTTTCTGGGGGTGTGGAATCGCCGGGAAAAATGTTTAGTAGCTGTTGGGTGCAGGGCTCCCTTAACATTGACATTAGAACCGTGTCCAAAGACAGTACAGTCGTTTTGAAACATTTGGAAGGATCTCATAGCCAAGCCCGATCATGTTGTATACAACAAAGGGCGTTCTCTCTACTTGTCCCCCTTGACTTCTCCGATTTTACGCCATAGAACGCACCAAAATACAGGATTTAATGCCACAGGAGTCTTGATCGTGAGCTGTGATCGTGAAGAAGCCTAGCCTAGCATATAATAGCGTTACCCAAATGAAGTTCCAAAGCACTATATTCAATATAGAAGCCTTTATGAGTAGTCAGGTCGCATACTAGAATAAAAATAAGCTTTATTTTAACAATTTTTATGTTGCATGTCTTGAGGAATAGATATTCTTTTACCCTGCTTTTGTGTGCTCTTTCCGTCTATCAGTTGGAAGTACGTGTTGTAATATGACGACAATTTCTCCAAACACTTCTGCAGCATTTAGTACCACATTATCTCGTCTAGTGTCAGCGTTATTTTGGTCGTTTTAAGCACCTTGTGTTATAAATTTAGTGTCTCCATGAGGAAGCAGGGAATAACTTAGCTCAACTCTCAAAATGTTTGAAACTCATTCTCGGCTCCATAGACTCTATAATTAGAGCAGAAGATTCTAAGGGGGCACCATTGATAGTCATTGAGTTTGCAACACCCTCGATGTTCTATTTACTAACTGCAAAATTATAGGGTAAGTGAAATTTGATTCTGTTTCGCGATGTTTTGAAGGTGCCTTTTTTTCAGTTGACATCTTTTTGGTATTCATTAAATCAAGCCTTTCTTCGAGATATGGAGTAGTAGTGATAATTTTAGTATGTTGAAGAAACTGCAACAAAAAAATTTGAACTTTAATGATTCATGATCCTTTGTACTAGGACTTGTGAGATCTAAATTCGTGGGCTAGTGAGCACACCGAGCACACATCCGTCAGATGCCGAGACAGTCCAATTACTTAATGTTTTTTCTATGCAATAAATCTATAGTTCATATTACTGCAATTCAGTAAAATGTTTCCCGAACACTATTATCGGAAGACGCGCAGCTCGTAATGGATAATTGTCATCTTCGTCCATGTCAAGTTATTCATTGTATTAAAACAGAAAACATGTGGAATCAAAACTGTTACATTAGCTCTATATAAAGGCTGTAGCTTAATAGTCACAATTAATTTGTTGATAGCATATTTAACATACTTTTTTCCTAATCTGAAAATTGATTACTGGATTGGCTCCCTCCAATTAGTTGCTCCTGTGACAGACTGTATTCATATAGGTGTTTACACCGACGGCTAATGTGAATCAGCTCCACATCACACGGTGATTTATGTATAATGCTGTGACGATTACTTTTATTTGGGTAATCATACTCTCGTCGGATTAGCCGACCGTATATCATTTTCACATAGTTTTCGAGTATTAAAGTGTGAAAACGCTAGGTTCACTCTCCCACATCGCTAAAACGCCGTCTTAAAAAATGTTTTATATACATGCCACCAACCTATGTGGTAATCTGCTGTGCAAAGGACTCTTGAGCCAGTCTACACTGGAGTATAATACAAGACACACATGTCTTAATCGCTATTAGCTATAAATTTTGAATTCGCCACCGTTATTTTCCTTTGAAGAGAGCAATTTCTCGAATCCACAATGAACGCCCAATATTTCTTCCGAGTAGTCTGGAGATAAAGGAATCTCAACTATCATTAAACTGGTCATGTATTCGTATGTAAAACAAGAAGAACAAGTTTCTAGGACTAGTCTTCTTCATCCGGATTAGTTGCACGTAGTATCGGTCCTCGCTGACCTCCGTGGACCCTCCTCGAGTAGTCTAAGTCATCGCGAAGGGTATTGATACTTTCCCGACTCTTATTGTCGTCGATACGATAGACAGGAGCGAAAGGATCTAGTCTAGGGTCGACAGGAATCAACCTGCTTTTTCGGTACCCGGTTTCGTCTTTAGATTCCCATGTTTCCACAACTCGGCGACCATCCGTACCTAGTACGTATCGTGAGTTTTCACTCATAGTTCTAGAAGCAGTGTGTCCACCGAGTTCAGCGCTACTCCCCCGTCGGTCTCCAATGCTGCTTAAATCTTCTACTCCACGCTCTTTTCGCTTTCTTAAGCAGAAATATGTAATGGAACAAATCGTGGCGACTAAGGCAACCAGCCCAGCTGTTAGGCCTACAGCAGCACCCGTACTCAAGCCTCTACCACCATCTTTATGATAAGTAGGCTCGCTAGCTTGAGAAGTTGGTGGAGTTAAGGGGATAATTGTCACAGTAGACCCTAAGCCACTGATAGTTCGAACTGACGTGACCGGCGTTGGGGTTAAAGATGTTATTGATGTAGTGATTATTGAAGTACTAGTGGCCTAGAGCGTATCATTAGCCATATTCCAAGATTTTTGCCATCATGTAATGTGTGCTGTCTACCACATGAAGCTACAGTAAGGAAATGGCATACTATCGTCAGGGAACTTGAGGAGCTATTGGGAATTGTGTTGACATTAGAAACTGAGGAACTAATTTTAGGGATCCCCGGAACAACCTCTGTTTGGGTGGTAGTAATTGGGATCGCAGTCACAGTTACCTATTCATCGAGAAAGTCAAAAAAATTCCAGATAAAACAGGACCTTTGTTATAGTTGGTCCTTCGAGTGGAATATTTTAGGGATTAAATTGTGAAATTGAAGTGCAACTTCACTTACCTGAGGTGGTGGAGCCGTAGTAGAGGTTTCTTCGACTGAACTGCTACCTATTGTTCCGGATGGGGATACGTGACCAAGCGCTATATATCCGTAAAGACCGACCCCACCACATTGTTCAAATGGATACCCGGGGCAATTCACCGTACAACCATCCGTTGTAGTAGCTGGTATAAAATTTGAGCACCAACAATCCTGGTTCTGTAGTACCGCGAATGCATAATCTTTTTGACAGAAGTTCGTACATAATCCATTTGATTGGTATACACTGTTATCTGCAGTTGATTAGTGAAGATGCGAGAACGTGGTTTTAGATAACATACTGCTGGGTTCATTTGAGGTGTTGATCTCAGAGCAGTACGCTGTAGCTGCGGCAGAAATTTCTTGATAAAGGAAGACGATAAAAAACAGAGTGATTGTAAGCTTATGACAGCAACTGGTGCGAGAATACATTATATTGTATGAGCCTGGCATCTAGTAGTCCCGGGGAGGTGTGGAAAAATTTGAAGATCAAGTTGAGCAAGCCAATTCGCCCGTATCGCCTAAATAGAAGATGTGCTGGATTTGAGGCCTCAATGGCCTCAATTCGAGTGACGAAAGCGCTGGTGTACACACACAATATGACGGTTGAAATAGATTAATACGAATATCCTAGTAGATCTCCAACGTCAGCTTGTAGATATTACATTACGGTGTGCACAGCCATATCACTTGGCCTCGTCGTGGTTGTTAGACTTAACGTCAGTGAGATGTAGTCAGCGGACGGCAACGAGTATTGCGATCGGTAAAATTGACAGTGTCAGTACAGTATTTGACACGAATATTCAGAAAGCTGCTGTTGACGGGCTAAAGGTTGTAGCCTTGATGCTCCACTGTTGGGAAAGGAAGGAATACCATAGATCAAGAATTTGAGTGTGATGTGAAGGAGTGGTTCTTGTGCCGACGGATGCCAAGTACGGGCGAGCACTAACTTGTCAATGGGTACGACCCCGTTTGTGAACCTCTACCGTTCCCCTCCCGAGAATTAAAATGGAAAACGAATTTAATGAGTGATAGAAATAATACAATGAAAACCTGTTGTTTGCAGGCTTCAACAAAATTTTGGATTTGGATTTTGAAGAGCAAGTCACTAGCTCTTTAGCTACTAATGAGACTGCACAAATTAATTCGACTAGTCATTTACAGGGTAAAGGTTGGTTGTTTGCTTAGCCCATGAGCAACGCACAACATGGCCGGAGGAACAATTTGCACAATTCATAGGCTTGAAGTAAATGTGGAGATAATCTGGATTGGCTACAATTATCCAACTCAGTTGAATATCAACTTAAACATACTTGTGCATGCTCACCAATTACGAATCGGCTCCAATTCTAGGTGCCGCGCTCTAGATGAGTACTAAAGCCCCGACAGAAAGCGACGAAAACCTCTAGGTGCAACAATCTGCCTTGGAAGTTGATGGGGATTCAAGTGAATTTGTGAAGTTGAACCAGTGGCATAGAAATTATCAAAGTGAAGAGAAATGGAAGACATCAATCTGATTTCCCACAATTCACTGGTGACGTCGCTCTGATCTCGCGGTTTGGGTCTTTCAAAATATTGCCATCCCACCACCCGCCGGCCCTTCCATCCGCAAGCATCCGTGATCGCCGTGGCGATTGCATATCCCTACTTGACTTATCAATTCTAAGGAGCAACTTTCCCCCCTTCAATAAACCAAGAACCTCTGCGCCAACTATATTTTCTTCCCCGTGGGCTTCACAGAAAATGATCTCTATCGCGGATCCTATCTGATGTTGACGGTCTTGGTTGATGATCAAACCTAAAAATTGTTATTAAACAATAGAACTTTTGAATGTAAATGTTGGGATATGATAGTATAGCGCATCAATCGAGTCCTGTGAGTAGGTCAGGGCTCAAGTATAATATTTGATACCAAGTAATCATTCGAAAAGAAACTATTCAGGCCAAGGCAACTACCGTTTTGACATGAAGGTAGTCTATCCACCACACGGCTGGCGAAATTTGACTTGGCAGATGCAGCGAGGGAACGAGGATCACTGCTGTGTAGCGCTCAAGCTTTTCCCCAAACGTCAGACATATCTCACTCCCTCTAAGGAGGTCTCTCAGACTAGTTAAGATCGCCATCGCCTTCACTCACTCATTAGTCAACATGTCGTAATAACACATATCTACCCTGATCCGCCGCGTCGGCCAATGAACGATTTTAATGGTGAAGCACGTACATCAATTATTGTCACCTTGTAACTATCTTTGTGGCAATCTTTAGCACGAGTCTGCAACCCCAACATCCCGGAAATAACGACGCTTGTATAGCAATTCTAATTTGAAGCAAAAATTATCTCCAATCTTAATTGTAAGCAGGAGTAATTTTCGACTGCAGCCATCGTAACATGAAGCCCTACTAGACTATTTCGAGGTCGTTACCAGATGTTATCGTGGTGCTAGCATCTCAAATTATCCCTAATATCAGCTTAACGACATGCGGACAGCAGAAACACTCTTTGGGTGTAAGTCCGCTGCAAGTAAATACAGCTGAGGCTTCTATAGTCTAACAATAAACGACTACGAGAAACCTCTACTCAAAGAGCTTCATGAAAGATGAGCAGCTCCCCCCGTGACTTTGCGTACCTGGAGTTGCTTGTAGTACTGGACAGCGATAGAAATAGTGGCCAAACGACCAACAGGGATAAAGCTGCTGGTAGCAAGGGATAATCCTCGCTTATAAAGGTTGATTCCGCAATACCTTGGTCCGTTCACATACCCCAGCAATTTTCATAAATATCGTTTCTAGTGACACCGCAGATGCATTCGATTGCGGAGGAGATTTCAGGATCAAGCTATTTCTACACTACCATAGACCTTCTGAAGCGTACCACTTTAGTCGCAGGTGTTCGGCTCAGTTACAGGTGAGGATGTTGTAACCTGTGGCTTGGATCCAAAGCAAATGAAGACGGCATGCGAGTGAAAGAACCACCATACCAGAAATAGAGAATCAGTGGGGGTTCATGGCTCAACACCTGCCATCGGTGTCCCTTACAAAGCTCCAGCTCTCACCCTAGGGCCTGCAGTGCTAAATTTGAGTCCAAAACATAGCCAGGAAGGCTTCTATAAAAATTGGATCTCTAGCATTCTTCGCTGCCCGAAACGACACAATCTGTCCGGTATAATGTGCCCTATAATGTCGATGCTCTGACAAGACATTTTTTAGAACTTCAACTCAACCTCGGATTTGACAACAGGCGCTAATGATGAAAGGAGTTGAAAGGAAGCTGAAAAGGGAGAGTGTGATTCTGTTGGGTACAAACAAATCTATATTGCCCAGCTGGCCGGTCTCTCGGAACACTGCATAAAGATAGCTCTGTCTCTGGACTTTACCATAGTTTCTTTATTTATAGAGTCTCACATTCAGTAGTTTTAATGTCTCATCCAGGCTGCTTTAAACCGCGAAAAGTCTTCGTTTAGTTGGATATAAGAGAGACATTTTGAACATCTAAAAACTCTTCAGCTTATCAACGAGTACCAAATTGTGAGAGATGCCAATGAAAGAGGAGCTACTAGGAGGCAAAGGGAAGGATAAACTACTCATACAGGTATCCTTAGTCTGTAGGCAGAGAGGACCAAACTGTAAAAATATGGCTTTTGCACAAGACTGCGCCGGATTTATATGTTATGGTTATACACACAACTACACTAGCGGATGGCCAATTCCGAGTTCAGGAAAAACTTAATCATTGCAGAAAATGCGCAAAGGATCATGAAGACAAGCACTCTTTTTTATTATTTTATGTATTATCAAGTATCTAGTTAAAGTGTGGGGTCAAAATCTCGTGTACATGATCAAAAATTATTTTGATTGCAAAGACTTTTACATTTTAGATCTAGCTTATAAATGTGTACGTGAGGCAGGGCTGAACACCCAATATTGTCGACCCTCATTTGCGAGTACCTGCCAAAGGCTGATTCCAAAACCTCTGCTTGTCCCAGCACATCTTCATTATCTATGCGCACAAGCATCATGAGAGATGTAGTCGAGTCTCGGTGGATTCGAGCCACCGATCTCCAGTTTCAATTGGAACAGTTGTCCAAGCTATCCGGGCGCTACACGAGTGATCGTCTTTGATGATGAACCACCACACCTTTTAGCATTGGCTGCACTCCCGCAAAAGAGTTGGTGGCACGCAAAGTACTCTACGAGTGATGATACTTTCCGAAAAGCAAATAACCATTTGCTCCTGGCCTGTAATCATCCTCAGCACTATTTGGTCTACATATCCTCATACATCTTGCACCTACCAAAATATGTACCTCACCAGATTTATCTGCCATAATTTACATCCTACGACGGGTATTTTTATTATCGCAGACGTACATTTAGAGGCTAGCTGAGGCTAAAGAGTTGGTTGACTGAAGGCGTGCTTGTTGAAATCGGGATGTCCTAAGTCGTAATTTTGGGCTGGATTCCTCTATGAAGGAGGGAGACTATTTCCACTACCTGTCAGTGGTATCCCCTGCTAACGTCCAGCTCTCACTGTAGAGTCTACAGAGCCGAGATTGAATAACAAAGTCCTCACTTCTATGGTGATTCCCAATCTCTTTCGCCGTCTGTATAGTCTTCGTCCCTAAGCATATCCCCACTATCACCATTATCATGAAGCTAACCACAATCAGATCAGATGGTAGGGTCAGAGCTCTTCCTATCACGAGCCATTAATCATAGAGGAAAAGCAATCCGATGAGTTTTCGGAGCGTACCCAGCACCCGATACGGAGATGGTGGTTTGAATCAAGTCGGTCTCGACTGTTACAAAGAAGGGAGATATAGATGAATATGCGCACCTCATTTGGTCCCGATGTCTAGGCCTCGCTGGCTGGGGCTGCAGGTTTTTTGAGACTTTTTTCCGCACACGCAGTTTCCATCACTACCATTTTATTTTTTTTGGGTGGAAGATTGGGTGGAAAAGGTGGCAGAATTCCATGGGTAAATACTGAGCTGAATGGCTATTCATCCAGGGCAATATATCAATGATCTTTCAAGAAACATGAGAGGCAAGGAGCACTGTAAAAGGTGTGGCCTGGGCCAGAGAGGAGCCTAATGTGCCAAATAGTCATGGACTCAAGTAGTACAATATACACATCTTATTACATCCTCTTTTAAGGGGTGAAGTTTCGATTTTGTTATACTCCACGAATCATTATCTTGCAGGCTAAGTTCTTCTGTATTGCAAAATTTACCTAGCTTGGTCGTACGGGAAAATTTACACTCCTGGATTTGTAGGACACCTCAAACTGGTGTTCAGTTTTCTTTTTCTTTGTTAATCATTAAGTCGATGCAAAGAAAATGAAAGAATCGAGCATAATTGTGACTTGGTCAGGTAGCCCTACTCCAGGAAATGCAAGCTTGGAAAAGAAGTCAAAATTTAAAAGAAGAATTGGAGGATAAAGTAAGCCCTCTGATCCTTATAAGCTGTCAAAAAATAGATGATTCCAAAGGTCATTGGGGCGTTTGCTCTTCCATCAAGCTAAGCCTATGTCTAGATTAAGGCTTCTGTTGTTCCAAAAGATATCATAAGCTTGTGAGCATGTAAATCGGTAATCACATAGCTCCACTTAAAGCTGGTCTTTTGTTACCGTCGTGGCGCGAAATGTTGTCAGGTACTCCTGGAAACCCTTTTTAATTTAGGACTGTTGGTTCCACTCAGGTTGGATGTCGCGACTTCAGCCCATTAGGCTCGGCAGTCAATATTAGCTGACTAATCTTGAGAGGCCTGTTAATCTCATCTCATCCATAGAGGTTCGAAACACCCTAGATGGATGATGTTATATAATTACAACTCAGTACACTCTATTTCCATTCCCCAGCACTAGTGCTTAAGTCCTGTCAACAAGGACCTCGCAAACCATCCACTGCCCAAAAGACGGCAAAGAATAATTCTTCACCTTCCAGTGGTGCCTGTATAATCTCTCAGTATGTTCTGCGCATCTGGGATAGCCAAGATGAATCGCATCCGGATCGAAGTCGAAAGCAACCTCAAGCATATCTAAACTCGACGACTTCTCGACAAATGTATGACCTATCATTCTCACGTGAGTCCTCCGCCTAAATTTTACTACACCACCTCGCCCCAAGTAACGATAAAGGCGTTACTCCAATTCCAATCGGTGAATTACCTCATCAAAAATCGGCCATCTCCCACAAGAAACTTACGATGCTATGTATACCTGCGAGGAGGAAATTAAGTCATAATCTACAAAGTTCGGGTCTTGGTCTATGGGTGACCGTTGCTCTAACGGGCTTCACATCTTGAGGGAGAACGGGACGCAGGACGTGGGACGAACTAGTGAAGAGATCATAAAACGGTATGCTGGTACGCACATTTTTCGAGTGCTTCTGACTTAAGGGTATCTGTGGATGCAGAGGCAATAATTTCGGATAGTGAAGTGGACACTCTAAAAACAGGCAACAATGGAAAGTGTTTTAGTCTGCCTCCTGGTCGTCATCTCCTGGAAGTAAAGTCTAGGTAGCCTAGATACCTACCCCATTGAGAAATGGAGGACTGTGAAGCCACATCTCGCGCGACGGCTATATTAAAGATGACAAAGACATGTTAGGGTAGCCAAAGGTTTTTCCTGTTTTTCCTGTTTTTCCTTTGGTAGATATTGACAGCTAAGGGAAGGGTGGAAGTCCACAGAAGAAAGGACCCGAGTGGTATCAGCGAGTGCACCCACTACATGAGTAGTGCACTAGATGTCAAACTGAGTTATCGTCGTATATAGTCGTCGGGGAAGCTAGTCTTCTCCGTGTCATGCTCTCTAAGTGCAGGGCTTGTGCCCTTCACGAAAAAATTCATTCTTTCATCCACTGCCCAAAAGCCTTCCGGCCAAGACGATCTTTCAACCTCTTATCAATAATAGGAAAGTTGCTCAATTTTTTGACATAATGTCCTGCCGAGCAAGCTTGGGAAAGAGTCTATGGTTTTGCTGTACTTTCTACTCCAGCATTTACGAAATGTGATTACCCTATGAAACTGCCAACGTCGTGGCAGGAGCTATGACCAGATGAGACAATCGGGTGCGTAGTCATGATGACCTTAGCTTTTGGTAAGGCCTTATAGATATCCCTCATATTGGTGGGGGCCTGATTTGCTCCACATCTGGTTCGCATCGTTCTACATCGGAACAAGCGAGCTTGCATGGCCCTTACATTCCCCTGCTTGCTAAGATCGGTTCAGGGGTAAAAGCTTGGCATACTATTAGCGAGACAACAGCTAGCCATCGCGATGCAGGGGTGAGAGATAAAGCCAGACTTATCCCTTTTACTACAACGAGGGGCTACAAACGGATTCTAGATAATAATACCGACCACAGCCTTAGCTCATCTTTCTGACACGCTATCAATACTCCCTCGCAATGGCAACCGCGCACCGATCCCTAAAGTGGAAGCTTGAGATAGGAAACTGAAATAATGTCCTGCAAACAAACTCGGACTGATCGCATAGCGCCATTAGTACCATAATATATAGGGATTTGTGATGGATGACGGATGCCGCTAAGCTTAAAAGGAATATTGAACAAAACTAATATGGCCTGTGCTTCTGACGAAACGTACAAAACTTCTCAAAACGCGCTGAGCTCTCAACAGTGTTGAAAAGTATCTACATCGATGGGTCTCTCTGATTAAGGTAGCTTAGAAAAGCAAAGGTATCCAATATCTTGTCCGTACCCGCTTAATCTTAAACGGAAATTTAGTATCACAACTTATGCTAGTGGGTCAGAGACTCGTGACCCTAGGTCTATTATGTGTAGTGGAAATTACGCGTGTCTCTAACAGACCCTTGAACTTTTTCCCACGCTAAAAGTATCGAATTGTACAGCATCCCGTCAAGTCACTACCGTGATGAGCCAAAATCCATGGTTAATGTTGCTTAGGCCTCGTAACAGTTATGGAATCACAAGGGAGTGCGGAATGTGTAAAGTATCCAGCAGCACTTTAGGAACCATGTGGCCAATAAGCTAGAATGACGATATGGATAGACAATCTATCTAGGAAAATCGAACCACGGTCTTCAGCCAACAACCGCACTCTCCACAGTCAAAAAGTTCGTGCAGACAATCGACTTGGTTGTATAACTGGCTGATAAGCTAAACCGAAAGAGATGCTCGCTCTCAAAACTCTGCATCTTTGATGAGCCTCAATCGATAATAAGTTTAAGATACAATCGATTTTTTAAACATCATTGTCCTCTCTCAGTATGAAACCCTGAGGAAATTGCAGGTCATCTGTGCCTAAAATTTGAGGAAACCCATGCCAGTGATATCCCCTCCTATTCCTCTCATATAGCTTCCTTCAAACAGTGCCACGCCTCACAAGTCCTCATTCGATCAAACACTTAGAGAGGACCCTCGCCCTTCATCATCTTACCTCTCCAACCAATGGACATATGCAGGTGTATATCAGCCGGGAAAAATTGCAAAAAACCACTGGGTGCGGATCTCTCCTAAGACCGACATTAGGACTAAATTCGAAGACATAATGGGCCTTCTGAAGCGTTCGAAGAGGCCGGCCAGCTGGGCGCTATAGATTTGTGGACACCTCGGGGAATTCACACTCTCCCAATCTAGTCTCCTTCCAACTCCTTCCCGAAGGTCTTGCTGAAATATCAGAAAAGTCTTGACAGAGCGTGGTTGCTGTGTGGTAGCTTATCCTAACTTTTTTTGTGCCGTCCAGGGCACTGGGAGTGCCATAGACTCATCAAGTATAGAAGTCCCGGCTAATCACCCGAGATCTTGGTCTTGGCCTCTACAAATAACCCAGCCGAATCTCTACCAATAAGTCTTAGTCTCAATATACTCATCGAAAAATTATCCTCCCTCTATTCCACGTCCCAGCAGCGCCGATGTATACATTTAATATGTTCTGCATACCTAGAATAGGCAAGAAGAGTCACATCCAAAAAGAAGTCGAAAGGGTACACAAGTATATCTATATTCAAATACTTCTCAACAGTATCGGGCCTATCATCCTCATGCGAGTCCTCCTACTCAATTCTACAAAAAATTACCTCGCCTTAAAGACCGATCAAGGAATTTTAACAATTGAAAATGAGATCTTGTCTCGTTTTTTATTGGCCATCTACCACTACAAAATTACGATGCTACCTTTACTCGTAGGGAGGAAAATGGTTTTCATAAACATTGGTTTATGAGGAACTATTGCTCTGACTGGGCTTCATGTATTGAGAGAAGACGGGTATTTGGGACTTGGAATGAAGGAGGATGACACCTTTTATGGGCATTGTCAACTGTCTTTTTTCGAGAGGCCTTCGACTATGCGGTCATTCGAACCGCCACAATTTCTGATAGTGCTAATAATACTTTTAAAATGTGAGACACCACGTTTGCTTTAGTGGATGTAGGTGCAAGAAAATGACTACGTGAAGTAGGGCAAAGCTTGGCGCAAGTCATGACGTAGAAGTAGAAAATGATCTTTTGGTGTACAACATTGGGGAATCAGACGAGACCCAGTGCCCTGGCCTAGAAATTGTATTTTCTTGTTTTACCTAGATTATATTTAATTAATAATCTTAGTATTATTGAGTCTTTGGGGGTTAACTGCCCGTCTACGTCAAGTTAGATATACGGCCTTTGCTTGGCAAGCTAGCAAACAAACAAACTGCACAATTCCACAACACATAATTCAACGAAGCTCGAAAGACCTCGCGCGACTGATTACCAGCCTGCAAAGTTACATTCTATACACCATTTAGACGTCTTAAACTCCGCTGTTTGTACCGTACAAGCAAGGCGAAAGCTATCTAGGACTCCATCGTTAACGAAGACCAAACACCTACTAAATATACGCAATTAAAAAAATTTAATGAAGACATTATTGTTAATTTCAAAAGTAAGTACATGCCAATTGCTCTCAGAAGTATTGTACCAGATGATACCACTTTTATGCCAAGCGATGGCTTAAAATGTGGTCCTCGTTGGCCACTGAATTCTGCAAAAATTTCCCCAAATCCACAGCTCGTGCTATCGCTGAAATTATTCACACACCGCTCAAAGCTCAAATCAAATCTACAACTCCTTATACCCAGAAACCTTGTGCAAATTCCTTCACCAATCTTCAAATGGCTACCAGTGACTATGCTGCCCCGCTGATTACGTGGCAAAATTTAGATGTTTATTACCTCCAAAACCTTTCCCAAAGCAATTGCAACTAACTTGAAAGCTACTAATATATAGAGCATAGCACGTATAATTGCTGGATCGCCAGTATTTGAACAACCCCTCAGCAAATATACTGTGGCAAAGTGAACACATCCAGAGCTCTCAGCCCCAGGAAATACAAGTACCTTAGCCTAGGGTCCTACTCTTTCTATCCATGATATGGATTAAAAGTTGGACTACCCTATAACCTTCGTACACGAAAGTAGCAGTAAAAAAATCTCTTTTATCACCGTCATCTTATGCAGAAACTGCCAGGAAAAGAACTTGAATTCCTCATCTAGCCCTAAATTCTTTCAGTGCGCTTAGTCTTCAGGCAAATACTGAAGTTAGGATCATCATAGGTCTACCAGCCATCCACACCATCTGTTCCGAAGATTTACCACTAGTACGTTATGTGCTCCAGTAGCTTCTAAGCAAAGCAGAGTCCATGAAAGAAACTTGCACAGCTCCTAATGAGAGTCCTTCAGCTGGAACAACATTAACCTAGGTCGCAGGACTCCTTAGGACTATAAAGATATTATAATTACTCATAGAGGAGTCTCTGGCTCAACTTCAAAAGAAGTGCTTGATATTCATATCAGGACTGGTCCAAAAAATACGGCTATAGCGCATTTGAAGTATGTGAAGCCTTAACTTCGCAGAAATCCTCCAGGAACTCAGTGTAGAGAAGGTCAACACCAAATCTATCCTTGCTATTCCTTATTCGTGCCGTTCCATTGAGCCCCTCCAGTTAGATTGTAACTTTTGCCCGGAAATTTATGCTAAGCCCGCTATAAACCTACTGGGCAATATCTATCTCTTCGCTAGAGCAGTCAGACTCAGAATTGTTGATAACCGCCAACAGCTACCTACTTGTCATCAATGTCACGATTTCCACAATATAAATGTATGCGCTAGAAAATCTTACTGCAGTCTATAAATCGCTAAATCACATGCTGCTTCATGTATTAACACAGTGAGATGACTAAGCTATCTTGGTCCCTAACCTTCGCCCCAAGGGGAATGCTCCTCCCGAGCTCTTTAAGAAAATGGGATTTATTTTCTCTATTAAAACGTGAGTTTGCAGTCTATTCGTCGCGAAGCTCAAAAATCCCAGTCTAATCGCCGCCCTTCACCTCCAGTCTCATTAAGTAAAGACTGTACTAGAATTTAAGTCCAAGTAACGGCACCAGTCCCGAAAATTTCATTAAAATTTTGCCCAAGTTCTCTCATCTTCCTACGGTCAAAAACCAGTCCGGTTACTCCTACTACTACCGAAGATCAATCAGGATGGCCAGAGGCTGAAGAAATCCTGAGAAGATAGCTCATGGACTCTGCAATTTCCAAGCTCATGTCGGCAAGTGTCGGTCAGCCCTCGACTTTGCTATTCAGCTCGCATTTCAATTTAGAGCTGATAAGATAATGATCCGAGAGTCTTGAACCTCCTCTTACTATTCCTGCTGGACGACAAAAATCTACCAAAGCTTCCTTGCATTTGCAGCCTCCCTGAATGGTCAGATTGCCCACGAGTTATGATTTATACTTGCAAGGATAGGAGCCTTTCTCTTTCTCAACCAGGCGCGCATTCTCATAACCTAACTCGAGTATACACATATACACAGGGAAGATATTATGATTGACTGCTGTAATATATAAAACGTCCTATCAGGCTCTTGTAACCCTAGTGAAAGCCTTCAACAACTTTTTACCTCGCCAGAATGGCCAGATATCCTTGCCAGCGACTTCAATTTGCACCACTCACTCTGGCATACTATCAAAAGAAGCGACACAGCCAACAGGAAAACTCTACCATCCTGGACAACAACTAAATGAATTCTCCTATGTAACTATTTTGGAATCCCAACACACAGTACTAGTGCTATTCACGAACTTTCGCTTATCCATCTAGGGCCTAAATTATTCTGTCGAATCTCACCGAGTCAAGTACCCCCGAAGTGCATTCACTGACAACCAGGGTGATATTGGATATCATGCATGGAAGATGGAAATGCAGCCCTTCTTAGAAGAATTTTCAGGGAACTTCCGACAAGGGTAGGTCCAAGCTAGGGTATGCTTTAAGTATACGGGAGGAGAAGCTAAGACAATAATCCTTTAGCACATGGACCCCGAATTAGGTGGAGTCTTAGATGGAGCAGCCGACGTACTTAAAGCTTTGGACCAACGTTTTTTCAATTACAACTATATTCAAGCTGCTAAATCTGAGTACCAACAACTTATCATGGGCAGTATGACTTACGAGTTCCGCACGAAGTTCACCAATTATGCGAGCACTTGCAAGATTGCGCGTTCCCGTTGGTTAGAGGATGTCTGTGAGAAAATCTCCCCGGCCTTGAAACAAGATGTCAGGATCGAGAAGTACAAGATGAACGGCAACTACGCAATCTTGGATCAGTTCTTGGCCGTCGCTGACCGCAAAGCCCGAAATATCGCCCTTGAGGAAAGCCACCTGGCTCGCAAGGCGGTCGTTACTCCTGCCGAAGATCGAGGACGTAACTGCTACGCCGGCATCTTTAATAAAGACAATTGGCGACAGAGCTCACCTGTCGCTTCTTCAGCCTCTGGCACGAGCCCTTCCACTGTCCGTTTCCGTTCACCCTCCCCATTCGCTCCCACTATTCTAGGTCCTGACCTCTCGACACCAACTGGTGATTGCCGACTTTGTCATAAGCCCGGACATTGAATGCGAGACTGTCCTGATGTTCTGAGGTATCAACAGATGGAAAAGAAGATCGCAGCGCTACAGCTAGACGAGGGCGAAGCATCTGAAGACCTGTCAAAAAACTACTAAGCCGTGGTAAAGACTCCCACCACAGTTAAGGCGATGATTTGTGAAAGGACTTGGACTTTGATTATCGTTTCCTCTTCAGAGGACGCCAGTTTCTAGTGAACATAGAATTAGCTAGAAATAGAAATCGTATCAAAACCAGTGCACACATTGATGGTGGAGCAAATATCTTCGGTGCTATTTGTACCCTGTTGGCCTCCCAACTTCTCCGCTTGTTCCGAATATCATTCCTCACCCTCCCTAAGGCAATATTCCCTACTGGCTATAACAGCCGTTCTGGGAAATCAATCAATTATACCGTCCTATTCACCCTTACAATTGACAAACGCCGGATCAACTTCCCTTTCATGATTACTGATTTAGGTAGTACTGACATTCTTATCGGTTGGAAATTTCTAGAACACTATGATCTCAAGCTAGAATACGCTGGGGGAAGGGATCGGATACATTGGCCAGATGATATGCCAGCTGTCCCTTACTATGATCACAGATTGCTCCTCTGCATCAATAAAACATCTCGTAAGACTAACGCTAATCATCAAGCAGACGTCGCCCGACGAGACAGCCAGATGGAAGCCGCCGAGGAAGCAGAACTCTCGCGGGTGCAACTTACCAGTGACCCCGGATCACTAGTCAGTCCCACTGAAGACAAGCCTCAAAGATCAAAAAAATCTCAAATAAAACCCCAGCCTCGTAGATCATCATGTTTCTTAAGAAACATGTGGAACCGCCTATCGGGGATGGAGGAGTTGCTCCAGAGATCAAATCCTTGCAGTTCCCTCTTGAGTTCTCCGACTCACGGGTCAGAGTGACCAGTCAAATTGCCCGCCATTCCCCCAGATTAGAAGCCACATAGCACCTAGTCGACGATTATTTCCATGATATCGGCGTCATCAATGAACTTGCTCTACCTAAGAAGCTCTGCACAAATATCTTGTGAAACCTCTGCCAAGGACAATTCTACTTTTGCTACTTCGGTAAATGAAATTGATACAGACATCAAGCGAAGAAAGTATGGATTAGACTTTCAAAACAAAGTCGAGGTCGCGGCCCTAGATAGTAAACTATCCCCCGAGAAAGCACTAGATCTCGCCGGATTAATTGGTGTTGGTATACAGCTGAGCAAGTCCAGGATGAAATCAGCGAATTATGGAAATCTAGAGGCAGAAGGTCTCCTACATCTTGCTATTTATATAAGGGATTTTAATTAACGACGCCGATCATAACAGTGTCTGTTGCTTAGCAACCGTTTCCAATCTACACCCTTGGTAGTCTCTACAGCTGACTAGATCCTAGATTCCATCACTACCGTAATGGCGCAGACAGTACACACACAAGAGAGTATTCCCGTAACACTAGAGGCCAAATATCAAACAGACGAAGATATAGTGAAAGACAAGCTCTCCAAAACCTCTTCACTCGGAGAGCCTTAGATGAGCTCCCTCCATACAGGCACAATGTTGGCCACATAATCGAGCTATAAGCTGGAAATAACTTGCCTATGGAACCATTGCGTCGAATTACCGATGAAAACTCTCGGAAGCCAAGCTGTACATCCTAGAGAGCCTCCATAAAGGTTTCATTGCCCCTTCTAACGCTCCGCACGTTGCATCAATCATATTTGCTAAGAAAGCCGACAGTAGTTTGCACCTGTGCGTTGACTATCAAAAGCTCAACGAGCTAACTGCTATGGACCCGTACTCGATTCCCTTGATCGACTAAATAATGACACGTATTTCAAAGGCAAAGGTCTTCACGAAGCTGGATATCCAACAAGCCTTCCGCCGCATTAGAATGACCAAAGATTCCAAAGATTACACCATTTTACGCACTCGATATGGAATGTACAAGTATAAGGTGCTGTAGTTTGGTCTGACGAACGGAGCAGCCACCATCTAGCGCTTCATCAACGACATTCTCATAGAGCATTTAGACGATTTCTGCTCTACTTAAATGGATGATATTTTAATATACTCTGACAACCCCGAAGAGTATGAGATCCACGTCAAAAGGATCATGCAAATTCTCTTGGACCGCGGGCTTCAAGCCGACATTAAAAATCCAAGTTTCATGTTACAAAGACAAAGTTTTTGGGGTTCATTATCAAAGTTAAAGGTATTGAAGTCGACCCCAACAAGATCTAGGTTATTAAAAACTAGGAGTACGCTGCCAACTTTAGGGGTGTGCAAAGCTACTTGGGATTTTGCAAATCTTACTGACGTTTCATTAAGGATTACAGCACAATCTGTCGTCCTCTCACATACTTAACAGGCAAGAATTTTGTATTCAAACTTGACAAAAAATGCGAAGTAGCCTGGGAAACGTTGAGATCAGAATTGAAGTCCGCCACAGTCCTCTGCCATTATGACCCGTACAAGCAGACATGTCTAGAGACAGACTCGTCGGATGGAGTCGTAGCTGGCATTCTCTCTCAACTGCAGGATAATGTTCTTTTCTACACTGTAGGCTATTTTTCAAAAACGGTGATTGATGCAGAGCAAAATTACATGACCAATGATAAGGAACTCTTGGCAATTTTCCGAATCCTTCAAGCAGTACAAAACTGAGCTACTAGGTGCCAAGAAAACGAACGTGTGTATACAGACCACAAGGCTTTGGAGGACTTCATACCAATAAGAGAACTCAAGGCCCGTCAAGCTTGCTCGGCAGAGTTTTTCGCCAAGTTCCATTTTGCAATTATGTATCAGACAGGTATTACTAATACTCTCGCCGATACGATCTCCCGTCGCAACAAAGAACCCACACCAATTAAGGCTAAGAAGCGGGCACACCGGAACCAACAGATGATTCCGGACGACAAGATAGATCCGAATATCTTGGAAGAACTGCGAGTGGCGAAAATTGACTGCCTCAATGACGTTGACTCTTACATCCATAGAGCCTAAGTAGATGCAGACGACAAGGTTGCGACTGATAACCCCTGATTAACAGTCGACAAAGAAGCTGCATCGCCTTTGGACCACCTGAAGGGGGATGATGAAAGTCATGTGATAGCTCTGTAATTGTATCACGTGTCTCGCTTAGTATTCCACACTTTCTGTAATTGTAAAGTGTTTAGATTTTAGAATTATGAACTGTACAAGAGTTGTAGTTATAATACACACAATAAATTCCACAATAAATTATATAATCAGGAATCTGATTTCGAGATCAAGTATGCACACGCAGCTGAATTTATAGCTGGTATGCAATATACTCTTAACTCCACTGTCGCATAAATTACAACATTGATGGTTAGCCACCGGACCCGGCCTCTATAGTGGCATACGACATTGATGGATACAATATTGTTGATTAGGTTATTGAAGCCAATAAAACCTCTCCTGGCTTGGAACCCCTTCGTGCGAAAGGTAGAGCGTACCACATGGATTATGAGCTTAACCAAGAGAAACTCTACTTCCAAGGACGCCTGGAGATACCCATAGAGCCTCCAGAGCTGCGCACCTCTTTGATCCGCCACGTGCATGCCTAAACGTGTGTGGCACACGCCGGAGTCAACAAGGTCAAGTTACAGCTCGGTCAGAAGTACCACTGGTCTGGTGTCACGGCGTAGAATAAGCACAAGTAAAGATACAGCTTGTATAACTAGATATTCAGTCTATTGAGCGAATACTTAGACAAAGAAAATAGAGAGAAAGATAACCTAATGACAAAAGAATCCGCGAGCTTTTGTGTGTGTCATCGGGATGTTCTTCACTGAAACACGCGACCTTATATTATCTCCTGCATCTCGAATCACCACCCCAAACACCTTCCTGGTCATCTGACATATGTAATGACATGGCAGAATGCCGTGCCATTAAATCTGGATTAGGGAATGATGTTGCCCGTTATTTTGCTAAATATAGCTATGCCTGCCAGAAAGCCCGATGGGACAAGACATCTGGCCTGTTACACACTCTGCCAATTCCTGCTCGACCGTACCAACACTTGACAATGGACTTCACTGGGCTTCCTTTTGATGAAGCGGGTTACAACACTGCCTTTGTGATCATGGATAGATTGACAAAATAACCCCTTTCAATTCCGTGCCATAAAATAGTCATGGCTGAGGAAATGTGTTGTGATAGGTCTACGATTTGGGTGTACATACAATTTGTGGGAGCTCGCTGCTAGTTATCAAAGATGGGCTGCTGGGCCGGACAGATCAAGAAGAGGAGTGGAGAGTGATCTCTGTAGAATGAGGAAAGACTGAATTGCTTGCTCTATCTACTGTGGAGGAAAGCTCTCTACTTATAGTCCCTAGACTATTGCTTACTAATTATACTCACTCAACGAGGCAGGAGCAAACAGAGCAAATGCATGCAGTCGCGTGACCATCATAACTGGAGCTGTGCACTGTAGCCATGTGGGTCCAGACACAACAAAATGGCGGGAATATTCCTTGTGTATTGTGTTGAGACCTAATAAATACAATATTATTATAGGTAAATAACGTATGGGCCACATATTTACCTGACTGTTAGTTGTCATCAGTTGGGCAGGAAGTCTGCATGACATGTTGTGTGTTGGGATATTAAGAAGGGATTATCACGAGAGTAAGATAATATAGACGGTAATATGGGATATGCAGAGGAATGTATATCGTGAGTACTATAGGTATAGAGCAATCAAGATGTGTTATGTACCAAGGATGTGGACACCTTGCACTTGACCAACTAGATGACTAAGCAGCATTTCCTGACATTGTGTTGAGGAAGATCCAGGTCACGTGATAGTGGCCTTCGGATATTAAACAAGAGGCAGGAAGACAGATCACTCGCTTCGTTCAGGACACGAGTAAAGGACACGAGTAGAAGACATTAGTGTTGGCTCTATAGAGCTGGATCACTCGTGGACTATGAATGGTGTATATATGACTGGAATTATGTATTGTAATTTTGTTAAGTCTTTATTAGTATAACAATTGTTATTTCATTCCAACATATTGGGCACGTCACTTCGGAATGCCCGACTCTATAGTCTCTGATCGTGGACCACAGTTTGTTTCAACTTTCTGGAAATAATACTGCCGGATCTTAGGCACTAAAGTCAAACTTACTACAGTCTATAACCCATTGTTGACGGACAAACTGAGGTCATGAATCAGTATGTTTATCAGAGACTACGCCATTTTGGCGCGTACTATCAAGATAATTGGAGCTCCCTATTGCCACTGATGGATATAGCACAGCTCATCTTGCCCCACGAGTCACTCGGCAATACAACCCCATTCCAGGTGCTAAATGGGTACGAACCAAGAACCTCGCACGACCTTTACAACCCGGAACCTCCCAGATCAGCCACCGAACAGCTCAGTTGTCAGGATGCCTTGGGTGTTGCAAGCTATAAGGAAATTGTAGGAATACTCTTGCATACAGTACCTTGATCTGCTTGGAGTAAATTTAACCCTGAGACTGATCAGGAAGGAGCTTCGGATTAGTCATGAATTAGTCATAGAAGGAAAGGTGGTCAGAGCTGAGATGGAAAACTATTCTGGTGTTGAGTTCCTATGGAAGAGTAGTCAGTGAATAGAAGTGGTTGCGAGATATATACTTAATATAATATATTTGTTAATTCGCCCCAAAGAAAACCTACAGTAGCCGTCGCTCTAAGATTTAAAAACAACGGAAATTGTTAAACTATCCTTTGCAACTATTGATGGTGACATGAATTAAGATGATGATTGTGATTGAGATAGATTTCTATATATTTTTATTATACATGATATGCTAAGGCTCTTATACCTCGAGCCAAGTAGCTAGATTATTTTCCTCCGTATCTAGACTCATCAAAACTATTACCTACTCAGTAATGTTCTCCTAGTCTCAGTTGTGTGTTTTGTATGTTGACTAGGGTTCTAGTAACTAGTCCATCACGCATCACGCATCTCTCATCACCAAGACCAAATCATGGTTGATAAAACAAGTACAAACAATGAATCGTGCCTATACATGACGTTGTGATATAGTCATGATTGTTTGAACAATATCAACACATGAATGAATCATGTCTCTACATGACACAACTATTGAAGGGTGGTGGTGTATATGGTTGTATACACTTGGTATCTTCAATTGAATGGTTGTGACTACTCAGGGGGCTTAGACTGTACTTGGGTGGTTATGGCAATAATGTGTTTGGGTGCGAATGGTATCTTATTGTGTGATGTCATGTTATAGATTATTTACATGATGATTAACCAATCCTACATACTTCCAGATAGCTCCTTAACTAGTCTCCTTTAGAAGTGGTCTACAGGTGAATTTAGCAATTGGGGGTATGTAATCTATCACTTATCTAGTTCCATTTCCTTGGCCCTGCATGCTACACTACGTGGATGACAATTTAACTACTAATTTTAAAAGCGCATTTACAACAACAACCTGTCAGAAGAAAGCGATAGCCTTCGTCAAGTCATCCTTACAGTTGCAACAAGATAAGATAAAGAGACTGGCCGATCATACCTGATGCGAAGTAGATAGGGCAGTGTGGTACCTAGTAGTCATTGACACTAAGAACCGAAAGCTGGACCATCCTCCATGAAAACTCTCCAACAAGTGGAACAGCCCAGTCAGAGTTCATGCGAAAGAAGGAGAGAGCTGGAGAGTCGAATTGCTAGTTTATTGGAAAATCCATCCTGTGTTTCATTCTCATTCCCTACGAAAATATATTAGTAACTACCCACCTGGTCAATTGTACCCTGCACAAGCGCCTATGCAAATAATATTGAACTAGGACGAGTGGGAAATTACTAGCATTATGGGGTCACGGGCGCAGATCAATATACTGGAATACAGGATCCAGTGGCAAGGCTCGGACGAGGATCTGGAATGGTGCCTGTCAGGCACAGGTTCACTAGGCGCAAGACTCGAGGCGTAGGAGAAGGCGAAGCGTACGATGTACTGAGGAAGGACGCCTGGTGGGAACGCAAAGGGCTTTCTAGAGAAGTGGTAAATGGGAAAGCGGGGAGTCGTTCTAGGTAAAGTGGCCGGAGGTGACGGTAGGTCACTATGGGTGGCAGAGGACGAGAGTGAGATGTAATTAGAATTATGTAACTATTCCTAAAGACAGAAAACAAAGCGTGGAGATCTCAGTCTTGGAAATGAAAACTACATAACTGTCCTCGCTAAGCAATAGAGCCTAGTAGGGCTAAATAAGGAACCCATAAATCCTGCCTGAGGCATTTCTCCAGAATCCTTACAGTGCCCCTGATCAGATGCAATGACTGGCCAACATAAGATCAAAGAATTTCATACCAGTCACCCACAAGCTAAAGGACCTCCAGGGGCTCTGCTGAAATATATAGAAGCTTACAATACTAGAATTCAAAATTACAGCGACTTGGAGGACAACAGACCAATGACCCAAACTGCGCAGGCGCAGTTTTTCAAAGGGGGGTAATGTTACGGCTTGAGTGTACAAGTGTCAGGAAATGCTGCTTAGTCATCTAGTTGGTCAAGTGCAAGGTGTCCACATCCTTGGTACATAACACATCTTGATTGCTCTATACCTATAGTACTCACGATATACATTCCTCTGCATATCCCATATTACCGTCTATATTATCTTACTCTCGTGATAATCCCTTCTTAATATCCCAACAACAAGTGATAGGTTTATGGTATCACGTGATGTGGAGTCTGGTTGAGTAAGCATTGGCCCCAGAAGCAAGTTGGTGGAGTTTTCAGCCCAGCAAGGCTGTAAACCTTCTCCTTTCCCTTTCTTTTCTTTTAGTTATTGTGCGTTGTGTTAGATCCAAATACAAAGCAGTTAGTCTTTTTTTTCAAGGGAATCTTCTAGTGTCAACCTGAGGTCAGTCGTTATTTTATGAGCTTGAGCGAAGATGGAGGTTAGAGCGAAATCAGTGTCACCAGTTAGACTGATACAGTAAATCTTATTGTAAGGTTAAAGATCGAGAGGGATTTCGGGCTGTTGGAGAGGAAGAAAAGGGTGGTATTCGAGCACAGGAACAGGTGAACGGGGCTTTAGATGTAAAGCTGTGGAGTTGACGAGAGGAGTGATGAATATAGCCTTCAGAGATATTCAGTTAATACAATGAACTATAATATTGGAGAGACTACTGTAATAGGACTTACCTTCAGAGATATTCAGTTAATACAATGAACTGAGGATCTCTGGAGGTAGGAGAGACTACATCTATATACAGGAATCAAACTTGGTATGACTAAAGTTGGGGAATTGTTGAGGTACGTGCCAATGTCTCAACTTGGCAGCATTATCCAAATGACGTTTTAGCCTTGTGTTTTAGTGAACCCCCGAGACTAAAACAAGAAACAGATGTGACTACATTAAACATGGAATCTGGTAACAAGTGAATTAAGAGATACATGTAGTAGTGCACAGACAGAGATCCTGCACCAATACTGATGCAGAACTGTTTTATTACAACACTTCCCCTCAGATCTGCATCAAAATTCGCTCTGTAAGAATTCTGTGAGAAGCTTTGGGTAGAGCTTTGGTAAATAAGTCGGCCAAATTATCGAAAGAAGGAACGTATTCGAGTTCAAAATCTTTGTGGATATGATCCCTAACAAAGTGATATTGAATATCGATGTGTTTCGAGCGTTGAGTGACCTTATTATTTCCAGAGAGATCTATTGCTCCATTTGAGTCGGCGTGAAGTATAGCACCGTAGCTTTGCTGAAGTTCTTTAATAGCTCGAGCGAGCCAGATTAAGTGTCGCGATGAAAGACAGATAGCCATATATTCAGCTTCAACTGTAGAGAGTGCGACAGCTTTCTGTTTCTGGGAACACCAGGATATAGAGGCTTCCCCTAGCCTGAAAACATATCCAGAATAGGACTTACAATCATCAAGGTTATTACCCCATGATGCATCAGCGTAGCCGTGAATTGTAGAGTCATGTTTGTTAGGAAAGAAAAGCGTATGGTCGATGGTGCCTTTAAGATATCGAAGAACCTGTTTAGCTGCTGCAAGGTGCGATGAGCCAGGACAAGAAGAGAATTGTGAAAGGTGTGTAATTGTAAATGCGAGGTCAGGTCGGGTACCAATTTGCGCATACATCAGTGAGCCTATAAGAGATTGGTATGTGCTGATATGGTCAATTTGATCCGCTGGTTCGACTCGTTGGAGGTGAGCATTCGGTTCGAGTGGAGTGGCAACAGGATGACATTCTAGCATGCCGAATCTTTGTAGGACTTTGAGGAAGTATGATTTTTGGCTAAGCGATATGCCTTGCGGTGTGATTTCTACTTCGATTCCAAGAATATAATGAGCTTGTCCTAGATCTGTGCATTCGAATTCGGAATGAAGGAATAGGCGAGTTTCATTAATAATCTTGGGATCAGAACCAGAGATCAGAATGTCATCGACGTAGACAGCAACATAGACGGTGGTCTTGTTGTGGACGAAGATGCATGGGTCAAATGTAGCTGGAACGAATCCGTACTTGGTCAGGGCAGTTTTTAAGGTGAGATGCCAGACAAGGGGGGATTGTTTCAGTCCGTAGATACATTTTCGCAACTTATATACCATATTGGATTCCTTAAACCCATCGGGAATTTCCATATAGATGTCGCGGTCTAATTTTCCATATAAAAATGCTGATTTAACGTCCATTTGTATAACTTCCCAATTGTTATGGGCAGCTAATGCGAGAAGCAGGCGTAGGGAGTCAAAGCGTACAACTGGTGCATAGGTTTCTTCGAAATCGGTGCCAGGAATTTGAGAGAATCCTTTAGCAACAACTCGAGCCTTGTATCTTTCGATAGAACCGTCTGCATTATGTTTCACTTTGAAAACCCAGCGAGATCCTACGACTGAGCGATCAACGGGTCTAGACACAACTGTCCATGTGTCGTTGCGCCGAAGTGCATCCATCTCTTCGTTGATTGCTTCTTTCCATCTTTCAGAATCACCAGCTGCCATTGCCTGCTTGTGTGTAGTGGGCTCCTCAATGACTGCGTGCGCTTTATAGTTTGCAAATCTATCTGGTTGTCTCTTATTTCTATTGCTCCGGCGAGGGGCAGAAGGAATAATTTCTTGTAGATTTGGATCAGATAAATTGATAGCAGCAGGCAGAGTCGAGTTTATGGGAGAATCAAAATACCCACCAGGCATATTAGTAACTTCTGGCGGCGTTGCTGAGTGATTTATCGGAGACGAAGGAGAAGAATCAGCTTTTGATGAAGAGCTTGGTGTCGTCTTCTCGGGGATATTAATATCAAGGGAGACTTCCCCTTGCATGGCAGGGGGAAGATTACTTGCCTTGATACTATTATGGAGCGTTTTGATGGGACATATATTCGAAAAATTTTAGTAGAGTCTGTGTATCCTACGAGTATACCGTCCATGGCCCTGGGCATCAATTTTGAACCGGATGGTCTGGCTTCTTCAGGGATGTGAACAAGCGCATTTGAGCCGAAAGGGTGGAGGTGAGTGGTCGAATTGAAGGGATGGCTAGTCAGAGCCTCAATCGGAGATTGACCATTAATGCTTCGATGAGGGAGTCTGTTATATAGGTAGACTGCCATAGAGAAATTTTCCATGGTCCATGAGCATTATGCGAGCCTTGGTAACAACTGTTTGATTGAATCTTTCCGCAATACTGTTAGACTCGTGTGAGTATGCAGGAGACTTTCGAAATATGATACCAGTTGCTGCAAGAAAAGTCTCGACATCTGAATTGATGTGTTCACCACCGTTATCAGTTTGTAAGAGTTCAAATTTCTTGGAGGCGCGCTTATGCGTAGACTTAGGGGTTTTGCGTATTGATTTACAACGAAGAAAGCGACGATTCTTTGGAGATCAGTGGATACTCCAGCGAGAATGGCAGCAAGTGCAACGTTGTTCCTTTTGTCGTGTTCTTTCTGTTGAAATAAAAGCGGTACATGACTGCATCTAGTCTAGTTTTCCATACAAATGGACACTTGCGCTATGAATCGTAATCGTGGAAGGATATTATGACTCATCAGCATGAATAATCTTCAGTAATCAGTGCACGGACGCACACTCTATATATGTAAAATTTTCTGTCTGTCATTATGTAGAAATGAACATCTCAATCTCTTTGAAATAGGAATACAATCTTTAAATTGAACTTCACAACAGTAAGAAAGACTCATTCTCTCTCATCTCGATAAGTACAAACCCCAACGTTCGTACTTCTCTCTCTTCTCTCCAACAAGTTTACTCTTCCTCTCTTTCATCTTCAAGTCAACAGCAACATTGCCTCTCAGTCATTGTATCTATTCTTTACAACAGGTTCTGGGCCCGGGTTTGACGCATTGAATAACCTTCGGATTTTTTTTTTTTTTCCATAACAGATAAATACAATCATGTCTGCATCGTCTTCCACAACCTCCATTTGCATCGGAAATGTTAGGGCAAACCTTCCAATCCTCACTGGCCATTCGAACTATCGTCGTTGGTATAACGCATGGCTAGTGGTCCTCCGCGGTGCAAAGTACTGGTCTGTGGTCAACGATGGACCTGGAAAGGAATGTCGCCCGTCGGCTATGAAGAACGAAGACAGCAATGAGAAAGAAGAAGACCTCCTCCGTCGGATTGAGGATTATGATGAAAGAAATGATATCGCTCATGCTGCCCTGCTCTCTGGGGTGTCCGAGGAACTCCAAGAGATTGTCGGTGGATGTGCTCTGGAACCTGAATCTGCGAGAGTTGCCATGCGGAGATTAAAGGCAAAGTTTGACCACGAGACAACAACTTCCACCCTCCACCTATTCAAAAATTTCATACAATTGAAGATGGATGAGGGCGACTCTGTATCAGACCACATCTCCAGATTCGAAACCTCCCTTGAGCATCTCTACAACAGATGTTCTATGTCCAGCCGCCCTGAAGCCGCCGCACTTCGAGCCTTTCTCTCTGTGGAAGAAGTAAAGATTATGTGCCTCTTTCTATCCTTCCCCCCTCTTTTGAGAACGTGGTTGATAACTTGTCCACAAAAGAAAATTTGAGATATGCTGATGTCAACAACCGGCTTCTTGACCTCTCTACGAACAAGTCATCCACCTTGTCCTCCGCTGCCTCATCGTCAAAGGCATATTTCACCGAAACCGCACCAGTAAAGCATGACAAGAACAAATCTTGTACATGGTGCAGAAAACATGGTGATCGTCACGAAGGTCACTACCACACTGAGTGTCGGAAGCTGAAGGCTCATCTCGATAGCCTCCCAGAAGTCAAAAGAAAGGCGAAGGAAACTGTACCAAAGTATGAAAAAGCCAATGCAGTTGCCAATACATCCTCACCTGAAGACTCCTACGCCTCCAACTACGCCAAAGCTTTTGTCTCCTCTTCGTCCCAACCTTCCCTCTCTCACTGGATACTAGATTCAGGGGCCTCAGCACACATAACATCCTGCAAGGAATTTTTCTCTTCCATGTCTAACCATACAGGTAATGTCACTAGTGCTGGGAGCGTAGATTACCCTATCCACGGACGCGGGACCATACAATTGGATCTTCAGCTTAGCTCTGGAGAAGTTACCAAAGCTACACTAGAAGACGTATTATATGTACCTGGCATGACAGGTGGAAATCTAATCTCTGAAAGCGTCTTGGATAGGAAGGGATATGAAATTGTGTCGAAGGATGGAACTCGTCGTGTTTTTAAAAATGGAAAGGAATATATGTTCAGCGCTTTGAATCAGTTTAATCAGTTTGTAGTTCAGGGAGTCAAATACAAGTCTTCTTTTGTCTCTTACTTGGAAGCTCATGAGTGCTTTGGTCACCCTGGTCAAAACGCTATGCTACATCTGAAGCGAAAGTATCCCAGCCAAATCCCAAACAAACCAGAACAGTTTCATTGTCCTGCATGTGTCCTCTCCAAATCAACACATGAAGTAGGAAACTCAAGGATTAAGCGAGCCGAAAAATTATTTGATATTGTCCACTCTGATCTCTCTGGAAAGTTCTCTGTTGAATCGCTTGGGAGAAAACAATATTATATTTCATTCATTGATGATTTTACACGATATGCATGGATCTACTTTATTCACAGTAAAGACGATACATATGATGCCATTCGGCAATTCATCAAACGAATTCAAAATCAACATGGAATTACTATCAAGAAAGTTTTCTCGGATAACGGAGGAGAGTACATTGACAGACGAGTTGAACAATTCTTTGGGAACCACGGTATCGATCATGAGTTCTCCCCACCCTATGAACATGAGTCCAATGGAGTGGCAGAACGCTTTAATCGGACAATTGTCACCAAAGCTAGGACTATGCTTCTTGATCTTCCCAAATTTCTCTGGGCAGAAGCAATAGCCACTGCCGTCTATCTCTACAACAGAACACCCCATCGGACGATCGATTACCAATCTCCGATTGAGTTGATAAACGACACACCAACATTAACACCAATGGTAAATCACCTCCATGCCTTCGGATGTAAGGTCTACGTTCACATTCCTGACGAGGCCAGATCAAGCGGATCAAAACTACAACCAAGAGCGCTGGAAGGTATATTCGTAGGATACACCGGCTCATCCCAAATTTTCCGGATTTATATACCAAGCAAACGTGCAATTCAAATCACTCGACAAGTTCAATTCCCGAACACAAAGTCAGGGGAAGTACTAATCGAAGTCTCGGAGCCATCTAATCTTGAAACCCAAATAATTCCACCTACATCTTCACCAGTTGTTACACACGAACCTCCCACATCTACTACAATCCCAAATTGTCCTTTTACACCTGTCTCACCGCATATTCCTGGAACTTTTGTTGAAACACCAAGGTCGCCACAGCCGCCTGTACCAGTCACCCCTCCTCAACCAGAATCTGAACCTGTCATCCCAGGTGCACATCGACCACATCTTCAGAACTTCATTGGAGAAAGGCGAGGAACCCGAGATCGACGACAAGCGGATCCTGGTCCAGGAATGGTGCCAAATTCCCAAAGGTACCAAGCACTTGCTGTCTCAATTGAACCAACAACGTACCACCAAGCGATGAAACATGACGATTCAGATCTGTGGAGGATTGCAATTGATGAAGAAATGAATGCACTACACCGTAACGAAACTTGGGAAGTCGTACCTAAACCCAAAGATCGAAATGTTGTCGGCAGTAAATGGGTTTTTAAGATCAAGCATAAGGCCGATGGATCAGTCGATCGTTACAAGGCTCGCCTCGTTGCCAAAGGGTTTTCTCAACAGCCTGGCACGGATTACGACGATACCTATGCACCGGTCGCACGATACGACTCCTTGCGCCTCCTGCTTGCCTTATCTTCGCATAATGAATGGACTCCAAGACAAATGGATGTTAAATCAGCATTTTTGTACGGAAAATTAGATCGGGAGATATATATGGAGATTCCCGACGGGTACAAGGAATCTGGCAAATGTTACCTCCTGCGGAAAAGTATCTACGGGCTGAAGCAATCCCCTCTTGTCTGGTACGACACGCTCAAGTCCGTCCTAAACAAAGAAGGATTCACTTCAACAAATTTTGACCCATGCGTCTTCGTTGACCACGAGAAACAGACCTATCTCGCTGTCTACGTAGACGACATTCTGATTTTTGGCCAGGATCCCAAGAAACTAGATAAGCTAGAAGATATTTTACATGCAAAATTTGAATGTACAGATCTAGGTACAGCTCACTACATTCTCGGAATCCAAGTCGACATCACAGAGCAAGGCATTTCGTTGAACCAGCAAACATATATCAATAAAGTCCTAGAAAGATTTGGAATGTCAAATTGTCATCCTGTTGGCACACCTCTTGACCCTAGTATACAGCTTCAAAGGGGGTGCCAGAGGAAGAAATCGACGATTCAACAATGTATCAATCAATCATAGGATCTCTAATGTATGCCTGCATCGGTACACGACCTGACCTCGCCCACACAGTTACCCTTCTTTCTCAATTCTCCTCTTGCCCTAATCAAATCCACCTCGCAGCAGCGAAAAGAGTACTTCGATATCTGAAAGGCACAGTAACTTGGACACTCCATTACCCTCGCAAAAATGATTCCATCCTTCACGGATATTCTGACTCTTCATACGGCAACTTCATCGACGATCGGAAGTCTTGTTCTGGATACGTCTTTTGCTTAGGGGAAGCTTGCATCAGTTGGTGTTCCAAGAAACAGAAAACAATTGCACTGTCAACAACTGAGGCCGAATACATGGCCATATCAGACTCTGCACGACACATGATCTGGGTCAAAGAAGCCTTATCAGATCTCGATCAACTCTATGAGGCGGTCCTTCACGCGGATTCGAATGGGGCTATTGATCTGTCTAAAAATCAAAGGATATCTCAACGCTCGAAACACATTGACATTCGATACCATTTTATTCGGTCTCATGTCGACTCTACGTTCAAGCTGGAATATATCCCCTCTGAAGAAAATTTAGCAGACCTACTAACGAAATCACTGGCCAAGCCAGCTCATCAACGACTCTCAGAAATCGTTAGATGCAGTCCTGAGGGGAAGTGTTGAAATAAAAGCGGTACATGACTGCATCTAGTCTAGTTTTCCATACAAATGGACACTTGCGCTATGAATCGTAATCGTGGAAGGATATTATGACTCATCAGCATGAATAATCTTCAGTAATCAGTGCACGGACGCACACTCTATATATGTAAAATTTTCTGTCTGTCATTATGTAGAAATGAACATCTCAATCTCTTTGAAATAGGAATACAATCTTTAAATTGAACTTCACAACAGTAAGAAAGACTCATTCTCTCTCATCTCGATAAGTACAAACCCCAACGTTCGTACTTCTCTCTCTTCTCTCCAACAAGTTTACTCTTCCTCTCTTTCATCTTCAAGTCAACAGCAACATTGCCTCTCAGTCATTGTATCTATTCTTTACAACACTTTCTGTTCTGTTGATCGAATATTCTTTACTTTTTCCGTGAAGCCTGAGTGGAATTTCTTTGTCATCAAGGTCCGTGATGACACCCCAGTAGTCGGATCCCATCAACACAACTTGCCAAGTCTGTGCCCATGTCCGATACTGGGACTGAGAGGACAACAGTGGAAGGTTGGCCTTGAGGGATCCAACAGAGATGGAGGCTGTATCAGTGGACATTGTTGAGGGAAGAGCTAAATCCGGGCTCATAACCTATTGTAAGGTTAAAGATCGAGAGGGATTTCGGGCGGTTGGAGAGGAAGAAAAAGGGTGGTATTCGAGCACAGGAGCAGGTGAACGGGGCTTTAGATGTAAAGCTGTGGAGTTGACGAGAGGAGTGATGAATATAGCCTTCAGAGATATTCAGTTAATACAATGAACTGAGGATCTCTGGAGGTAGGAGAGACTACATCTATATACAGGAATCAAACTTGGTATGACTAAAGTTGGGGAATTGTTGAGGTACGTGCCAATGTCTCAACTTGGCAGCATTATCCAAATGACGTTTTAGCCTTGTGTTTTAGTGAACCCCCGAGACTAAAACAAGAAACAGATGTGACTACATTAAACATGGAATCTGGTAACAAGTGAATTAAGAGATACATGTAGTAGTGCACAGACAGAGATCCTGCACCGATACTGATGCAGAACTGTTTTATTACAACAAATCTCATATGAGGTTGTAGGAGGTATTAAAGTTCTGGAGGTAATTGGATTGTTAGAAGTTAGCGTCGACCGTCAAGTCAATACTATAGGGGCTGTAAGGTATTGGAGATTTCAGGATTGTTACGGCCTTGTATTCCTAACCTTTGGGGCCTCTGATGCTATTGTTCTTTTCGGGTATTGTAGTGTGACCCTATATGCGCACGGACCAGTTGTATATTATGTATATATGTATATCTCTAGATACCTCTTGTTATCTTCTTTCCCTAGTTTAGAATCTTATGAATTATATTCCAGATCTTTGTCCTTGTCTGATTCGACTTGTTCATCTGCTAACCTGTGCTCCCTTCTGGTCGTCACAAGGATCAGAGATAAAAGGCTAGGATCAGTGTGGTTTTTGTTTAAAGGACTTATTTTATTAAAGTGTTCAAGAAAAGTATTTTAGATGTTCATCTACTAATAATCATAATCTATGTTCTACCTCGCTTAGGTAGTCTCAAGGCACTGTATTATCGGTATTCCGTAGGGTACGAGTTGGGTGCAAGTAGGTTATAGATGTGGAGGATAGTGGTGATTCCTAAGAGTAGGAGGTATAAATCAGCGTGAGGTATAGGGTTCACGGAAGAGGTAAAGGTAAAGTAAGTAATGGGTGAGGATGGTACAACAACGGCGGTCTTCTTTAGAGAAGAGATAAGTAGGTGAACAATAGGTATGAGTATAAACAGAAGACGTTGCGTGAAGAAGAATACTTCTTCACGCTGAGTATATATGTACATCAGATAATAGGACAGCCCTAAGCACTGTCTCGAACAGTGATACTACGTAATTCCTATGAAACGACCCTATGTTCCTGAGTATGTTCTAATTGTTTAGGAACTCAATCTAACACTGCGTTTTGTTTTGGCATGGAACTCCCCATGAAACACCACCCTAGCTTCTACTGCGTTTATCCATGAAAGGTAGAAACACTCTGTTCTGATTACGTGATGATACAACATTTCCACCACTGAGATCACCACCAGTCGAGACCTCACCTGTCACGGGACTAAGGGCTAGCGTCGTAGACTAGAACATATGTATAAATATCTCTTGTATTTAGACTTCTCTTCTCCTACTATTGCACAACACAGTTATATTTTCTTTGCTTTAGTACCTCACCCATGAGCCACTGTGATATCACCAAAGCTGGTAGTGATCAAAGATGAGTAGTTGTCAGGATTGCCTTCTGTATAATCTATATATGTAGAGATAACCTACTTCTAGTGATCTATGATTCTGGTCTAGCCTTTTGGCTGAGTGGTTATGCAACTATCTCATGCATGATGTAGGATGGCACCCTTTATCCTGAATTTCACCTCTTTGATCCAAATCTCTTCCTTGCTGTCTACATGCTGCTTTGACAATAATAAAGATAGAATATTGGCAGAAGACTAGGTTCTTGGTTCTTGAATGTCTAGGTAATAGTGCAAGACTGAAAGCTGGAGAGCTTTTGACATGAAGCTACCTCATCTACTTATACTTCGACACTATCCACTACACACTACAATAATCTAGTTCCAGCCTGATTCCTGTCAAACTCCTGAGAATGACATATAATCTGATCGAAGCTCAGTAAACTAGTAAGAGTACAAAAACCATCCCGGAACATCTAGAAACTAATTGCTAAAATAGCTTAGAATGACATTGAAGTAACTCAACACTATGAATCATCACCACATTAGTGTCAGGGCTCTCTTGGGACTTGGTTACTTAACTTGGAAATGGTTGGTGGGAAATCTTGGATACTTGATAATAAAGACAATATATTAACAGAAGACTAGGTTCTTGATTCTTGGATATCTAGGTAATAGTACAAGACTGAAAGCTGGAGAGCTTTCGACATGTAGATACCTCAGCTACTTATACTTCGACACTATCTACTACAGACTACAGTAATCTAGTTCCAGCCCAATTCCTGTCGAACTCCTGAGAGTGACCTAGAATCTGATCGAAGCCCAGTGAACTGGTAAGAGTACAAAATACTATCCGGAAACATCTAGAAACTAATTGCTAGAATAGCTTAGAATGCCATCGAAGTAACTCAACACCATGAATCATCTCCACATCAGTCAGTCCGTGACAATTAGTCAGTCCGTGACACTTTGGTGGGTACTTACGGAGGAGGGTCGACTGTTTGTGTATACAAACATAGCTTGTAGTGGTATTTGCGAATGAAATTGTAACAGTTGTGAACTGTACTAAGCATGCGCTCGCCTAATCATACTCATCTTGATCTGGTTAGGCTCGGCTGATAATCTTCCGGCCTCGGCACACAGTTTGTATGATAATTTCATGTACATAGAACTTTCTCTCTTTAGATTAAATATAGCTCATGATTCAGACCCAACTATATCATTCTTAGCTTTCCTCTGACAGAAATCTAAAGTATAAGTGCCTTAAACATCAAAAGACTCATCCATCATGTATACATAGCACCGGTCATGTGTCATAGCTTTATAGCAGCATACACATAAAATGATTTTAAAAAAAGAGATTAGCGTCAAAGACAAAGGATTTGAGTAAACAATACTTTCATGTAAGGAAGCTTTCTTGAATAATTCAATAATATTAAAGGTTAGTTGAATGATTTATAAGATTTACTAACTATGAAGTAAATTAAAATTGTGCCTACATTCTTTAAATTAATTTCCTCTAAGAACTACTACACAACTCCCAACAATATCTATCAAATAAAAAACATCATTTTTCACGAAAAGCGGCACAACGTTCCACGAACGTTATTTCATTGTTATTATTATTGCATTCTTCTTAATCAATCTCACTGACCTGATTCCCCGAATTTTTTTTGTTGTGCTTTGGCATGGCGAGATGGGGACCCAGATAGGTGGATTTTGGGGCTGAAAAAATTTTCACGGCACCTCAACCACCACCAACGGACAGCGGAACGGCCGCAATTACGGCTGTAGAGTCTCTCGCAAGCTCTACAGGCGTTAACATGGAGACATTAATGACAGTAGGGTTATTTTTAAACAAGGTCAGAGACAGACTGGTTATCGCAGGCACTGACAAATCTGCGACGCCGATGGTCGAAGTAGGTGAGGCACTTGATGCCTTCAAAGCCCACGCTACGATGTTAAAATCGAAGCTGAAGGCTTCACGAATGGAAGAACGCATGCTGGCCTTAGAGAAGGCAGTCAAGAAGAATCTCGAGGAGCCGTCGCACAAGACGGCTGCTTCGGCAGTACAAGGGATGGGAGGGCGACCCACATACGCCTCAATCGTCGCGCCACCAGCGACTAAAGCGGCTGTACGAATACGAATCCAAGGAGCAGAAAACATGGAGCCGGCAGCGCTCCTAGACAAGGCGAAAATACACATTGAGGGGGCATACGCAGTAAGGAAGCTGCGGAGCAACGATACGGAGGTGTTTGTGCAGTCGGTCTCTCAGCGAGACGCTGCCTTGAGTATGGCGCAGCCAAAGGAGTTCTGCGTCTTGAAGCAGGATTATCCTGTTGAGATTTTGGGGATCCCGTTGGGGACATTTATAAGAGGAGGTAAAAATCCAAATAACGGCGAGTTCATAAACCAAGTCGAGGCAGAAACAAAAGTTCGGATACCCGAATTAAAAATCAGCAGGGTGAGATGGCTTTTTGACGGAAAAGAGCACCGGTCGATGGGAGCTAACGGCCATACTCGAGGGTCAATCGTCGCGAGTCTGCCGACAGAGGCACTTCAACGCGAAGTGATAAGAAACGGCATTGTATACAACTCAATGCTATACACGGCCCAGCTCTGGTCACACCGAGCGCAAATAAAGCAGTGCTTCAACTGCTGTCAATGGGGGCATACCCAAGCCTCCTGCAATAGGGTAAGGAGATGTGGTGAGTGCGCGGGCACTCATCAGACCAGGGACTGTCCGAGGAAGTCGGTTCTTTGCTGCAACTGCGGCAAGGACCATAAATCGTGGCAGAAGAGGGCGTGTCAAAACTTCGCATCATACAAGGCCAGCGTGCAACGGGCACGGTATGAACTAATGGAGAGAACGGCGGAATACAGAAAAGGGGAATCATTAACAACGGCATCTACTACAACAACAGCGGCAAAACCTACAGACGACCAAGGGTTCACACTCGTGACCAACCAAAAGCCGGAGGTACAAAAGAGAGGGCCAGGACGCCCGCGAAAACAGGTCCTGGTCAATCAACCACCACAATTATTTGGACCATCGGGGTCAAACTCAAGACCAAAGTCAACTCTTTTTAGCACGCGAGGGCAGGGAAAGGATGGCAAGGTCGAGTATCATTTTAGCTAGTCCTGTCTCGGACTGATGGCCAATTGCACTTCCTGTAGGTAACGAAGGACTACAGATATAAATACTTTATAGGGGGAGGGGGTTTTTATCGTCATGGTTTCCCCCTCATGTAAATACATAGATAGTTTCATAGCCACCTGCATGGGCCCATAGGGCGCCAAATCGGGATAAATGAAATCAAATTCAAATATCTATCAAATATTTCGAACTTGCCACGGGTACTAGCGTTGGCATGGTGATACCACTAGTGTGGCAATTAGTTGAGCACGTGTACATCTAGATTCCGTAGACTGTTTAGTTTCTCCTTTATGCAACTACAAATATATTAACCTGAAGACTAAGTTACTGCCCAAATGCCCGTGAAAGTTAGTTGGATCTCTTTAATTGCACGCGCGCTAGGTTACTTTTTCAATCCAAGTCAAAAAAAAAATTGTTGCATGTTGCATGTCACGGCACGGCATTCTGCTCCGTCATGATATACAATTACGTAGAGGGAGGATGTGAGATTGATGGCTGATGCGGGAAGGAGCACGTGCGCGGCGATTTAGTGGAAACCCGCCCGAATAGGAATAGCCTCAGGGCATTTTGTAATTAGATTCTGTTCTTTTCCATACCTCTCCAGCTTAGTATTTGCTTCACAGACTGAATTATTGCCATACAAGCTGTACTTTCACTTGTGCCTATTCTGTGCTGTGACATTGCAATCCTTTCAATCTACAGCCCTTTTGTATTTTACACCGAGCCACCGAGTACCGAAATCAATGAGTAACCAAGTCGCCAAGCTACCTAGAATTTGAACCGAATAATTGGGATCGGGATAAAGATCTTATTCCTGTGAAGCCGAGACTATGGAGAATCCCTGAGGAGAAAAAAGAATGAAGCTAGTAGCATCCCAGCTCCAACTCAGCAATTAGAAAGTAGACATGACATAGCCTGGCGAGCTTTAGCTGAAGTGATGGGAAATTACCCAGCGCTGGGAGAAATATTTGACAGTGTAGGGTTTGAAAAACAAATAGACCTTTCAAGCTTGGCTGATGCTCTGGTCGAATTCCGAACAGTTTTTCACGAGATGTTCAGCCTTATTAATCGGCACTCTTCAGCAAACCAACAAGCTCTACAAGAAATTCGAGCTGCTTTAAATGACAGAGAAAAATCTATCCAGAAGCTTCGATCTTCTATAGAGAGAAAAAATTCTGAAGTAATATAGCTTCATAGACAACTATTCTCCATTTCAAATGCAAACCAAGCTCCTCAGCCACAAGCACCTGCACCCTATGGAACCACTTCACTGAGGCAGCTTCTTCGAACAGGTATTTATCTTGATAGGCCACCATCATTAAACTCATTCACAAGGGATCAAAAGAACGTTGTAAAAAGGTACAATGAGTACACCGCCTGGAAGTTCAAATTGATAATTAAGTGGAATCTGAATCACACAGCATTTGAAACAGAATTCAAGAAAATTTGCGATATAATAAATTGGCTAGATGGTGATGCTTATACCCGCCTCCAATCTAAGATAGGTGTGTTTTTCTCTGCGAATGAAAATCCAACAAACTGGCCCTGGGCTAGCTCTGGCGATTTTTTTCAAGAACTAGATCGTAAGTACCTCACTGTGGATATCAAAGCAATCACAGTAGGAAACTTCAATGAATTGAAAATATTTGGTAAATTTGAAGACTTCCCATCTTTTATATCAGAGTTTGAGAAGTTCGCCGATCAAGCAGATCTTAGCTCAACCATGCGTGTTTACTATCTTAGAAGAAAAGTCTCGGAACCTTTGCGAATCGCCGTCAAAAACCATATACCAGCACCACCTGAAGGTTCGATCACAGAATGAATCGACCTATATTATCAATTTTGGAAAAACCAGGAGGCCGATCGCCAGATTACGGGCAGCTCCGTAGATCTAGGTGTGAGAGACAGACCACACATTCAAGGACATAACGGTAATATTCAAACCGGTGATCCCATGGATTTAGATCGGATGCAACTAACTTTCATGGGCAGTTTGCCAGTAACTCAGTCTTCAGGGTAATATATTTGTAGTTAAACAAAAAACATCACCATTTCCAAAAATCGACCCCATTGATTTTTACCCCGTGAAGTTCCATGATGGTCATGTCGGAGGTCACGAGTAATCCTTTGAAGGATCCCCATCGTAAATAGTCACGAACGGACCACAGCGGCGAAAACGACGCGTCGAAGAAGCCACAAGAAACAGGTGCAGCCCTACAAAAGTTGAAGAAAGCAATTGAAGGCGAAGAGCTTTCCAGCAGAGCGTACAAGAAGCTGATATCAGAGGCCATTCTCATTATTGAAGGCCTTCACGACGCGAACTTCAACCCAGCCCCAAAGGCTAGTAATGAAAATACATATATAGCTAAGATCCTACAGGAAATAAAAACTATTAAAGCAGCAATCGCTCAACCCCAAGGCTCGACTCAAGGACGAGAACAATCATGGGCAAAGATAGCAAGCAAGCCTGAAGTTGCAGGTACTACAATTAGAATACTGGATGAAAATGAGAAGAGAGAAGTCGCAAAACTCTCCAGCGAAGAGTTAGTGAAAAAAATTGGTAGCAACGAAATTGCTGGAGCTAGGCAGATGTCAAATGGACAGGTGAAGGTTTACTACGCGGGCCAAGAAGCCAAAGAAATAATGGAGAGGAGAAAAGAATAGACGACGAATCTGGCAGCTACAGCACAAATAGCCCATCCTACATACCAAACACTAGTACACGATATTCCTCGGTCATTCGACCCAGGAAATTCGGAACACCTAAGGGAGCTAGAAAAATCAAACGCAGTTTACATACAAGGCATACAGATAAAGAGGGCTACATGGCTGAAAAAATATTCGCAGCCAGAGAAAGCTGCAGGTTATCTAATCGTCTGGTTTGAACAGGCAGAAATATCAGATAAAGCAATTGCAAAAGAGATAATGTGGAAGTATGAACTGAAAGCAACAGAAATTTTTCGGTCAGGTTTCCGCGCCATGCAGTGCTTTAACTGCCAGAGGTACGGCCACATTGCAAAGGTTTGTATCGCCGCCTCTAAATGTGGCCAGTGTGCCGGTAGCCACAACACCAGAGAATGCTCAGGTAACCCAGAGACAAGATGCGGCAATTGTGCAAGGCACCACCATTCGTGGGACTCTAGCTGTCCAGTTAGAATCTCAGTCAAAGCTAAAGCTGTCCTCAATAGGACACAAGACCCAGGAAGATTCATGGCGCATGGGAAACAACCAGAAAGTCAAGATATAGGCTGGCAGTTTGTAGGAAGCAGGAAAAGAAGAGCAGGAGTAGTAGGCTCACAAGTCGTTGAAGCCGATGGTGAAGTCATCGAACGCCGAGGTCCAGGAAGGCCTCGAAAGATCGTCGCTCAACAAAACCTGACTGCAACAGCAGCAAACGCTTCAAGCCTCAGGAGTATGTCGTCTTCGACAATTCAAGAAAATCCCCAGCCTGTGACACGGGAAAATGTAGTAGAGATTAGCGAAGTACCGCAGTGCACAATGAGCCATTGAGGGGCACAAATACGCTAAATATCATACAGTATAACGTCAACAGAAGCAAAAACATAGTACAACATCACTTTCTCCAAGCGTTAGATCTAACAAAGCACCATCTGGTGGCAATACAAGAACCATGGCGTCACCCAACAGAAAATACCACAGTCAAACATCCAGCCAACTACCTGGTGTTTCCAAGAGGAAACAAATGTAGAACATGCATATACGTAAGCAAACACCTCGCAGTTAACAAGTGGAGGATGGAAAAGAGCCCAGAGGAAGCCGATGGAGATATAACTACCATCAGCATTCAAACCAATGGAGGTCTGGTATACATTACTAATATATACAACCCTCCTCCTCTCTCTCATAGCAGCAAAAATCTAGGAACCCTAAAGCATCTCCCAGAAATACTCTCGAAAAGCGGTCAACATATCCTCATAGGAGACTTCAACCTACAACATCCTAGATGGGGAGGTCAAACGGTACTTAGCCACCATAAACTTGCAGATGACTTAATCGAAATGTTAGGAAGTAAAGACATGGAGCTAGTACTTCCTGAGGGGACAATATCCTGGAGTAAAAGGGGAAGTGAGAGTACTCTCGATCTTGTCTTCCTATCTAAAGAGCTAGAAGACGCAGTTACATGCTGCCAACCCGCCGTCGAGCTAGAGGCGTCCTCTGACCACATTCCGATTCATACGCAGCTGTCAATTAAATAGAGCCTTAAAGAAGCGATGGTTCCGTGTCGTCAATGGAAAAAAGCAAACTGGGATGAAGTCAACAAGATACTCAATGCCGAACTACTAACACTGACAGAAAATCATAGCGACCTTAACTCTCGCCATTCCATCAATCATAGGGTGACTTTGGTCACCTCAACTATTCAGAAGGTAATAAGGGACACTATACCTAACGCCAACCCATCAAGATACGCCAAGCTGTACTGGACCAACCAATGCTCCGAGGCGGTAAAGGAAACTCGAAAGGCAAGGAGAAAGTGGAAAACGTTGGGCACCGAAGAAAGCTGGATAGAATACCAGAAGTCCACTAGTGGGTAAAAGGCCCAAATAAAAAGAGCGGAGACCATTGGAAGGAGAATAGCGGTGGCAGAGGCGACGAAAGACCCTGGAAAAATCTGGAAACTTGCCAAATGGTCGAGAAAAGATCCCGAGGAGAAACAGAGGCTACTTCAGATAGTGGATATCAAAGATACTGACGGAAGAGTTCATACTGAAGCTCCGGAAATAGCCCGAGTCATGGCAGAACATTTCTTCCCCAAACCCGCGGTAGCAAACATACCAGAAATTGCAGCAACACTCTACCCCAAAGAGTTGAAAAATATCTCCGACACCATCACCAATGCCGAGGTAGAAGAAATCTTGGGAAAGCTGCCTAGCGATAAGGCTCCAGGTCCAGACGGGATTCCAAATCGACTACTCAATGAATGTAGGGCAACTCTGAGTAAATATCTTGCTGAGCTATTCAATGCTTGTCTTTCTATCGGATATCATCCAAAGGGATTCAAAGAGTCGAAGACGATTATCCTTCGAAAGCCACAGAAGCCTAGATATGACTCACCGAAGTCATATAGACCGATAGCACTTCTCAACACAATGGGTAAGCTTCTCGAAAAATTGGTAGCAAACCGGATCTCAAAGGCGGCCGAAGACTTTAACCTCTTCCCAGATGAGCAGATGGAATCTCGACCCAAAAGATCTACGATATCAGCAGTTGAGCTTATCACGGAGCAGATACACACTATTTGGGGAAGAAACAAAAATCAGGTCGCTTCCCTCCTTAGCCTTGATATCTCAGGAGCCTTTGACAATGTCTCCCACGAACGGGTAATCCACAACCTAAGAGTGTAAGGTATTCCAGGGTGGATCAGTAGATTTGTACAATCATTCCTAGAAGAGAGAACTACCTCGATAGTCCTCGGTACATACAGAGGAAATCAGATCCCCACCAGCACAGGTATACCTCAAGGGTCTTCTTTATCACCAATTCTTTTTCTATTCTTTGTCAGCACGCTCCTGCCGATACTACAAACTCCTTCTTCTTCTGCTGTGGGATTCGTAGACGATACTGACATACTAACATGGTCAAGTACCACCGAAGAGAACTGCAAAAAGTTAGAAGAACAGCACGGGATATGCGAGGCGTGGGCAGAAAAGAACGGTGTGAAGTTTGCGCCAGAGAAGTACCAGCTCATGCACTTCACACGAGCAAGGAAGCGACACAACCTTGAAGCAACTGTCAGCATACAATGACATCTGACACCTCCACAGTCCTCCCTCAGAGTCCTCGGAATCTACTTCGACCCTAAGCTTCAATGGGGCTCCCACATAAAGCAAATTGTACAAAAGTCACACACCCAAGTACAGTCGATAAGTAGATTGACGCAATCAACTTGGGGTGCAACATTCAAGAAATCAAAGCTTTTATACAGCGCGATCGTGAGACCAGCCCTGACCCACGGGTGTTCAATATGGGCTGCAGCTGGGCCAACTGGAAAAATACCAGAAAGGATAGTTAAACCATTGCGAAGTGTCCAAAGAAAATGCTTGAAGCTAGTCACAGGGGCATATAATTCCACCAGCAGTAGAGCTTTAGACCACGAATGCTCAATCCTTCCACTAGACATCTACCTCAAATAAATGAGAGTTCAACATATCGGACTTTCGGAAGGACAACCTATTAAGCAGACGATTCTATCCGCATGTAGTAAAATATCGCAGGCTCATAGCCTGAGCGAAAATAGCAACGCTAAAAATCGAAGCCGAGACACTAGCCAGTGGAATAAAATCTGCAGGAAGGAAAATGTGAGGCGTAGACAAAAAGAAGCGGGTAAGATAGCAGCATTCCAGGAGTGGGAAAGCGTATGGAAAACGTTTAAGGAAGAGCGACTATCTTCTCACCAGGCGTCGGCAGACCCAGAACATTGGAAAGCAGCAAGTATAAGCACCGACAAGAGAACAGGCAGAAAAAGAATCACCTACAGAAACACACCCTCTAACATCCACCGAAACCTAAGCAGGGCCCAAAGTAGTATTGCAATACAGATGAGAAATGAGTACATCGGCCTCAACTCTTATCTTTATAGAAGAAAGGTCCCTGGAGTGGCAAATCCAAAGTGCCAGTGTGGATATTCGTCACAAAACGTGAAACATATGGTCATGGCTTGTCCTCAATGGGCTAAGGAAAGAGGAGAGGTGCTGCAACGGGCAAAAGATAGGTCTTTCGAAGCTATGATGAACAGCCCGGAAGACATGAAGAGAATTACAGAATGGATACTTACAAACAGCTGGCTCGAACAGTTCCGGCTGGCAGAAGAAGTTGAGACAGCAGTCAGCGAAAGGATTGAGCGATCGGGAAAATGATAGGACGGTATTCACACTGGACGTACAGTGTAAACGCACTTCCTGTAGGAAACCTCTGAAAACAAATAGACACGAGATAGACAGTTGTAGGGGGTTTTGACCGAATTTGGTTTCCTCCTGTGTAAATATGTAGCTAGATATACCTGCATGGGCCCATAGGGTACCTGAACGGGCTAAATGAAATCAAATCAAATATATTTGTAGTTGCATAAAGGAGAAACTTAACGGTCTACGGAATCTACATGTATGCGTGCTCAACTAATCGCCACGCTAGTGGTATCACCATGCCAACGCTAGTACCTGTGACAGAACTATTACTATCTGGGTTAAGAAAACTTTACCAAATATTCTTGGTATTAGCTTTCTCTTTTTCGGCAAGCCGTTCAGGGAGCAGCAGCTGCTGCTTTTATTTTACAGATCCGAGACCTGGTACTTCAAAAATACATTCAAAGATTTTCTAGCATAAATTCACCAACTAATGATGACACCGCTCTTATCAATTCCCCTGTCTACCGCAAATCACCTGTCTATATTCTACTACGAGAGATCTGACGGAGCCCAGCCCATGTATAGCTGGACCGAGTACCCGACTGCTTAACTAAACGAACTGCCTCTGCAGACCTCCGCCGCTCACTCTTGAGACGTTGAAATTCTACTTACGTGCTTTAGATTCGGCAAAGAATCAAACTTGGGCTTGCTAGAGATACCATCCCCCCAACTTGGTCTCGAAGTTGAGGAGAAGACCTCGATGCAATCGACGTTATATTGAAAGCTGCTGTTGCACTGGCCATTAGAGACCGACAGACCACTCGCTCTCTTTAGAGTTTCTCATCTTTTCGGATTGTGCTCTTAAAGAAAACCGAGCTGGTGCCGGATACAAAATCTACCGAGCCCCCCGCAGAAGTTTAGGATGCCGAGGCATCCGGGGATACTGAAGGGCTATCAGTAGATCTCAAGTCCTATGGCTTACTATGCCATCAATGTTACGGTTCTCCTAGACAGTCAAGAGACTCATCCACGCATTCTTAAGGATACACCTATAGTAAAAAGATCCTGACGAATAGCTCATATTTTCCTGAACAAATTGAGCCCGCAGCTCAAACACCTTGATAGGGTCAGTTAGCGTACGATGATACCCAGGTCACGTAGGTATTATTGCACTGACTCAGGTGAATTTTTGGGAGATGAGTGAAATTAGGATTGCATACTATATTAGGAAATGGTGGAAAATAAAAGCTAGTGCATAGAAGTAGTTCATGGACTTTACTATCTCTTCACCTGTTAAGTTAAGTGAAATATATATCCAAATAATATCATACTTCACATCATCCATTAGATGATATTATCAATCGTTGGGATGCGTATCTAGCATGACCTTCATAGATCTCGATTGTCAGTAAGATTTCACATTTGATACCTATTGACACCCATTGGCCACAGTGATACGCACTCAGTATCCATCGTGCAATCTCCGCGACTCACCACAACACATGAGCCCGTACCACTCCACCGATAGACAGCAGAGATATGTAATTGCCATACACCTCTCAGTTCATAACCAAAATAGGTATCCCTTGCATAATCGGGGTGCATGACTCAGGCCCAAATCTCTCAACCCGAATTGCAAAAGTAAAGGGGGATGCAGAGGCACACAACTAGTCACATATCCTTGAATGCTGACAAATAAATTCCCCGGTGGGATTTAAGGAGCTTGGTATTAGCTCCTAAATGTTACGGTTTTACCGTTATTTGAGCTTAGGCGGATGCCTAAGCCTAATATTGAGAATTCTTATGATGAGGCTGTATGGGGAGAGATGAAGCTGAACGAAACGGCACTACTAGTCAGGAGGCGGAAACGTTATTACAACTTAGTGACACCTAAAAATACGTGGCTGGGTAATAAGTATTATGCCTAAGGACAAGTCACTAGTCTGTAGATTCACGAGGAGGATTAACGCCTATAAATACCTGTTAGTAGTAGCTAGAGTTATCTTTTCTCCTTATATAGTTTATTAAATCGATTTATTCATTACCAACTCAGTTTCCGTCACAATATAAACTATATCATTCAAATCTTTTGCCCGTCATTAAGTACATCGCAGTCGTAGATAACTGTGACTTAGGGCATCTTTAATTATTGGTTTTAAGGCACAGGGATTCTAAGAATCAACAATGGGTTCAGAAATGAACAATCTTACTATCGGAATGGACTTCGTGGCAACTGGTTTATCGAATCAGAAATCTATGCCACATGGAGTAATACAATCGGAAATGGAACGACTGGTCGAAGAAATGAGATTAAGGGGAATAGAACACAGAAGATACCTTGGGATTTTACAATCTCAGATGAACGAAATGATGAAAACGATGCAGGAACGATCGGAGAATGAGAAAAAAACTCACCTGCAACCGTCAAGAACTAATGTGGGCGGCCAATCAGAACGCAGAGAATGCTTCATTGAAGAGGAACCACTTAAATGGCCAGAAGCATACGACCACAAGGATAGAACTAAGTGGGCAATTACACATGGAATACTTCGGTACATATACAGGCGTGATGTGGAGGAGCAATGTATTCTTCAACCATCTGATTTTTTGATGCAACTATTTAGTCATGCAGTAACTGGAACAGCGAAAGATATGATCACAGGTCAGTTCCAAAATATGCTTGCAAATGGCATGGAATGGGATGCGCTAGGGCTGTTACGGGCTATGGATGATACCTACAGCGACAGAAACGAGGAACAATTGGCGGCCGCACTATTTCATGCATGTCGACAATTTCGGGACGAAAAACTATCGTCATAACTACCGCGCTTCCAACAGTTACTCTCGCGAAGTCCCAGTTCGAAAGGGAATGAGAAATGCAAGATTTACAAGTTACGAAACTTGCTGAATAAAACGACTAGAAATTACATGATTGGTAGTTTGCGACCTAGAACACTCCGAGAATTAATTGATTACCTGTCGATCCTGGGTTCTGAAATTGACGAGGTTGGTGTGGAAATTACAAGGGAGTACTTGCTAGGTCAGACAGGGTACTTCGACGATGGAACATAAGGCATTGCTGGGGGCAAATTACTGGGGGAAATCTCACAAGAAATTATGCACAACCCTTCAGCCAAAGCCAGCTCATACAGTAAGACAAGGAAGATTAGTATGAATAAAGTCCGTGCGAAGTGGGTATCACTTGTTGAGTTGAACGAGCGAAAAATAGACGGATCATGCTTGCGATGTGGGAAGAAAGGACACATTATAGCTGATTGTCGACTGCTTCCAGCCAAGCGTCCTGATACACCTGTCCAAGCAGCAACTTTTGTCAGAAAAATTTCAGATACAGTTAAGGCCAAAGATGCGAAGAGCGTGGTAGAAAAAAGATTAGATCTAGAATCAAATAGTCCTCAGTTGCAAGCAAATGGAGCGATGGAATTGATTATCAGCTCAAAACCAATTGGAGATAAAGAAGCTGAGGGCGCTATGAAATGGATCTTCTTTCATTATAGATACTGCGATTAACGGAATTTACTCAGTATCCACTTTGATCGACAATGGATGCGAATGTCTAGCCGCTGTTAGTAATTCATTAGTACAAAGGGCTAACCTGCCTCGGATAAAAATAAATCCACGCAAGCTCACAGAGGCAACAAAAAATCAGCACCATAAAGATTTTATCACGGAGATGGTTAGAATGGAGTTAGACATTGACGGATACCAACGAAGATTGTATGCGTATGTTATACCAATGTTGTCTCATGATCTCATATTGGGAAAACCATGGATGGAGTGTGAAGACGTTATCTATAATGCAAGGGAACGTTTCATGGACATCGGAGAAGCTATTGTAAACGATCAACCAATGAGAGTATGGGAAAAGGGTCAACAGGCAATGATGGATTCATCTTATTGAACGACAAATATTAAAAGTTTGTCGGCAGGGGTATTCCTTGCAACTGTTAGGAAGGCCAGGAAGTCAAGCGCTGGCAAAACCCAGCTATTCTCTGTAACACTGGCAGACATTCAGAAAGCGCTTGCGCCAACAAAGAAGTCACCAACAAATTTGGACAGACTCCCAAACTATTGTAAACAATTTGCAGACCTATTTCGGAAAGAACTAACGGACAAACTGCCACCTCATCGGCAAGGATGCGATCACGAGATTAGGCTCGAGTCTGACAAAAGCATACCATGGGGACCCCTGTATGGAATGTCAAGGGATGAGTTACTGGTGCTAAGGAAGACACTGACGGACCTTCTTGACAAAAACTACATTCGTGCAAGTAGTTCACCAGCAGGGGCACCAGTATTATTCGTTCGGAAACCAGGCGGAGGTCTACGATTTTGTGTAGATTATCGCGCCTTAAATGCTATTTCGAAGGCTGATCGATATCCTCTGCCTCTGATTAAAGAGACAATGTCTAAACTAAGTAGAGCCAAGTGGTTTACCAAGTTGGATGTACGATCCGCGTTTCATAAATTGCGCATCAAGGAAGGTGATGAATGGAAAACTGCGTTTAGAACACGATTTGGGTTATTTGAGTGGCTTGTTATGCCATTTGGGTTGAATGGGGCACCAGCTAGTTTTCAGAGATACATTAACGAAGCCTTACGTGAATACCTCGATGATTTCTGTTCGGCTTATGTGGATGACGTTCTCATCTTCACCAACGGAGACGAAGAGCAACATCAAAGACACGTAAAGCTGGTACTTGAAAAGCTTCAGAAAGCCGGTCTGGGATTAGATATTGATAAGTGTGAGTTTAGTGTCAAAGAGACAAAATACTTGGGTTTTATAATATCTTCAGAAAGTGGGAACTCCTCGGTCAAGATGGATCCAGCAAAGGTTCGGGCAATATCAGAATGGCAAGCACCCACAACAACAAAGGGACTGAGAGGTTTTTTGGGGTTTGCAAATTTCTACCGTGGCTTTATCAAAGGATTTTCAAAAATTTGCGCACCTTTAACATCTCTAACAGGCAAGGGTACACCTTGGAAGTGGGGCTCTGAACAAAATGATGCTTTTGAATTGCTAAAAGAAAAGTTTGTAGCTGAGCCCGCTCTAGCCCAATGGGATCCCGATCGAGAAACAATGTTGGAGGCAGATTGCTCTGGTTTTGCGCTTGGTGGTTGTTTGCTGCAGAAACAGGAAAACACCACATGGAAACCAGTAGCATACTACTCTAGGAAGTTAACTGGAGCCGAAATGAATTATGAAATTCATGACAAAGAACTTCTAGCTATTGTAGCGAGTATGAAGGAATGGGACGCAGAATTGAGAGGTTTAGCACAGGCTTTCACTATCCTAAGTGACCACATGAATTTGAAATATTTTTTAACTACAAGACAGTTGACAGAACGGCAAACTCGATGGGCTGAATTCTTATCCAGATTTAGATATACTCTGGTGTATAGGAAAGGTGCAGAGAATGAACGTCCAGATGCACTTTCAAGGAGGGATCAAGATAGACCTAAGGAAGGTGATCCTCGACTCTTGAGTCGCGAGCGCCAGGTCTTAACGCCTATCCATGCGTCAAAGTTGTGTGTCGGCAATATTAATCTAGCGGAAGGTCATGAAATATTTGTCAACGAAGATTTACAGGAGCTTTGGGACCAAGCAATAAAAAACGATGAAAGATATATCCAAGTCGCTAAGGCGGTACAAAGCGGAGAGCGTGTATGGCCTAAGGATATCAAGTTGCAAATAGAAGGTTCAAATGAGCCTACTCCGATTAAAGCAACAATTGCCGCTTGCGAATTTGACAATGATATTGGGGTAGTTCGTTACCAAGGTCGGATATGGGTGCCTCTTTATGAGCCACTTACAACGGCGATTATACAGAACGTTCATGACTCAGCCGTCGCTGGCCATCCTGGAAGAGATGCGACGCTTGCCCAAGTCGCTAGAGAATACTTTTGGCCAGGAATAAGCAAGTCAGTCAAACGGTTTTGTAAAAATTGTCACGTGTGCGGAAGGTCATCAATCTGGCGACACCAGAAACAGGGACTTCTGTAACCGTTACCGGTACCTGATAGATTCCATCAAGAGCTTTCCATTGACTTTATGGTAGAACTCCCTAAATCAAATGGTGCAACAAATATCATGGTGATCACTGATAGACTGTTGAAATCAGTGACACTGGAGGCTATGGATAAAATGGATGCAGAAACTTGTGCTAAACGATTTATAGAATGTCATTGGCGTTATCATGGATTCCCAAAAGCATTAACTAGCGATAGAGGGTCAAATTGGACGAGTAAATTCTGGAAACGACTGTGCGAGTTAGTTGGAATTGAACAGAGACTGAGCACAGCCTACCACCCTCAAACCGATGGAGCAACGGAAAGAATGAACCAGGAAGTTCAAACATACCTGCGAGCATATATTTCATACACCCAACACGATTGGTCTGATTCACTTGCTGCTGCTCAAATTGCGATAAATAATCGAGATGTTGTTTCCTTAGGCGGCATAAGTCCATTTTTTGCGACACACGGATATCACGTGAACCCTATTCAATTTGTTACTGATCAGTCAATCATTCCAGCATCTACAGGAAAAGAAAGGGCTGAACAATTTGTCGAAAGGTTAGAAAAGGTCACCATTTTTATGCAATCTGCCATGGCAGCCATTCAGGAACGATATAAAGATTTGACAGATAAAAAGAGACAGCCAGCACCAAGGTACAAAGTCGGTGATAAGGTTTGGCTGCTATTACGGAATATTAGATTGGAAGATCAACCTTCAAAAAAGTTAGGCTGGCAGCATGCAAAATATACTGTCACAAAAATAATTTCGCCTGAGGTTGTGCAACTGAATACACAGGGGAAAGTTGTAAAAGGACGAGAATCACGGACGCTGCACGCAAAGGCTGCCACAAAATAATCTATATTTTCTATGAAGGGAACACTTCAGTGGGACAGAGCCAATGTAAGGTGTGTGCTGACGACCACCTTACCTAAGCGCTTACTAAGCGTCTAACCTGTTGCAATAGACATATCATTTGCCACATCCCACTTACATGCAAGGCTGGGCCCGTAAGTCAGCCCAGCCAACTAACACCGGGTAAAACCCGTAACAAAAGTTCATAATAAATTTCATGTGGATTTGCTCATACCGGCAGAAGAAAATCCGTTGCCATCACAAATACTAGAAGATGAAAACCCAGGTCCAATAATTGATGTTGATGGCGAAGAAGAATATCAGATTGACGAAGTCCTTAGATGTAGAACAAAAAATGGTGAGCGACAAGCTTTAGTAAAGTGGACTGGAATGGCACAGCCAGAGTGGACATCGCTCATAAATTTGCAAGATGCCACAGCTCTCGACGATTGGGAGAAAAAGTGGGGTTCTGCAGAGAAAAATAATGGGCCAGCATTGAGGAAAGAAAAGAGGAGAGGGTAAATGAGGGGGTAATGTTACGGTTTTACCGTTATTTGAGCTTAGGCGGATGCCTAAGCCTAATATTGAGAATTCTTATGATGAGGCTGTATGGTGGGAGATGAAGCTGAACGAAACGGCACTACTAGTCAGGAGGCGGAAACGTTATTACAACTTAGTGACACCTGAAAATACGTGGCTGGGTAATAAGTATTATGCCTAAGGACAAGTCACTAGTCTGTAGATTCACGAGGAGGATTAACGCCTATAAATACCTGTTAGTAGTAGCTAGAGTTATCTTTTCTCCTTATATAGATTATTAAATCGATTTATTCATTACCAACTCGGTTTCCGTCACACTAAATTAGAATCTCTCCAGAATATGCTTACCTCGCCGCCGCACGCTCGGTCTACTTTACGTAGCCCGTATAGGACACGGTGACTTTGCCGACTAACATGTTGATTACAGTGCGAAAATCACCTATTATAATGCACCTCGATGGAAGAAAAGTCTCTCGGCCATTTATTTTTCTGTCAGCTCGCCCATCACCGGGCCTGACGCGGCGGGTCCCGACACCTTCCTATAAGTATCTGTATAATTTCAGGTTCAAGAAATGGCGCACTCGCTTTTCGAAAGTGGGTGAGTAAAGCTCTGTTTTTCGACAAAATTAAAAACCGCAGCTGAGCATTGCAGCTCAAACTTAATCGCTGAGCCGCCCTGTGGTAGTCTCCCATCTAATTTTGTAATATCTTATTTGAAAACTACTTCTCCGCTCGTAAATCCTGTAAATAATACTTTCTACTTCATAAACCTAAGGTGACTCAGTAGAATAGTTCGCTGAATTGTATATATACGTATAGGAAAGCACTAGATAATATGTTCTAGGCCTTAAAGGAAATACCGGGAATCTAAGGAGGCCAACGCTTCGGGTAGCTTTCTCCTAGGCTGAGCCAACCGGCACATGATAGCGTAATACATGCTGCACGCAAGCACGATATTAAGTGTTGAAATATCGTATATCCTGGAATGCCAAGAATAACTCATTTGTAAGTCCGGCTAATTAGGTTATCATATTCACCTTCCTATATCATTGTCATCAGCACATTCCTCGCGGAAAGTTTAATGCATATTGGCATTTATTTCACACTAGCATTCCATCAGATGATTATGTATCAAATGCAGGTTAAAGGTTTCTCGGATCTATTACCGACACACATGTATTTAGCTTTATATTTCTGGCTCATATATCTGTACGTATATAGACTTACATCTACAGGGATCATAACTTATGATCCATGGAGATTGATAAATACTGGTCAAAAACCTCAGTTGATAAGATATGCGCACACGCAATCTCACTCTTATCAGCTCAGTTTACTCAGAACCATACATCTCAATACACTTGTTTCCAGTCAATTCTTCCTTCTACAACTTCATACGAGACTTACTGTATCGGTCTAACCGCCGACACTGATTCCGCTATAACCTCCATATTCGCTCAAGCTCATAACTTTAACATTAAGTACTTTAAAGGTCAGAGAGACTTCGACTGATATAGCTAAGTTTCGGAATAGTTCAAGTGGATGGATCTTGTGTCAAGCATGTTGTAACAATATTGATATCAAATTAATTCTCGTCTACTCAAATCCCTCCTAAAGAAAAACTAATATTTACAGATAAGAGACATTTGCTTATTCCAAGCGCTATTCTAGATAAGGAACCATTCCCCCACTAGTTCATGTTATTTAACACAAAAATGTAATCAGACACTAAGTTCTTCTTTTAACATCGTCTGTAAAACGAGGCCCTTCATGAGGCTGAGGATCGTGTTTAAATTATTCTTCGAGCACAGGATGATAAAACACTGGCATTCTTTTGTCATTTCTCCTGGAACGAAGTTCAGTCATCTCCCAATGGTCGAATCAATTTTTTCCTGGCTGAGATTCTTGTCAGAAAGAGCGGTGCTGAGCTCATTTTGGTTGGAGCCCCCGGAATATAGAGGCTTTCAAATACAAAAATCACGAAGATTTCTGCGTTCTCAAAATATATTTTGGTCCGAAGCTATACTGAGAATCTTAAGTGAAAATCATACTGCTGAAGATAGAGAAACAAGGTCATGTACTTACTAAGTTAGTACAATCAATGTGGGGATTCACCATACACAAGGAAAAGATCTATATAGCACGATTATGAGCCCGAGCCTAGTGGCAAAATACCTGAAATGATAGTAAAATCTCACAGAAGCTCTGAAAGGAAGAGCCTCGAAATCTTCACGGAAGAATATAAGTCGACCAGCAGAAGAGTATCCCGAAGTGAAATTGCCACCTTACTAACAGAAACATGTCTGAAGCAGCAACGGCCCCAAAACTTTGACCGCTCGAGCAACTTTACAATTTAAAATATCACAGAATCTGCCTGTTGTAATATCGAACTGCCTAAACAAGACAGAGAAGACATGCAAGCAAAAAATAGATTAGACCTAACGAATTTGGAGGAGATTTGCGAGGAATACCGGTCCAAAAGATGGTAGAGAGAGGCGGGAAAGTCGGAGTACGCCAAGAATGGGCCAAGTCCTGATCAGAACAAAGTTAGATCCAAGAGCCTCGAACATTCGCTACTGTCGGTCATAATGCCCGGAGGGTAGTCTAGTTCTATCGAAGCCGAAAGCCTGAACGGCAGAAGGTTAGTCTCCAGAACTGACCATTTCACCTTCACCAAAGCCTAAAAATGGCCCGTAGTTGTCTAGCAATGCAAATTCGAAGCGAGCAAGAGGGGTTCAGCTTGCATTTCTGTAGAAAAGCGCTAGGAGTCCTTATTACATGCTGTCAATAAGACTACCAATTGCAGAATCTCAACCTAATTATTGTGTCATGCCCTCGATGGTCGAATGGTAGAGAGACTTGGAGACAAACGAGGATCAGTGCTACGATGCTATGATGAATAATCCTGTCGATATCAAAAAGATCACAGAGTAGATCTAATTTATAGTTGGAAAAAGCAATCCTAGATAAAAAAGGCGGCGGAAATAATACTGAGAGAAAGAGATAGGGTGAAAAATCTATGGGACCGATAGAGAGGACGTTGGTGGCTTACACGGACGGCACTACTACCAGGTGTTGATAATCTGATTAAACGATGATTAGAATATTTCACTGAACCAGATATTGAGAGAAATTAATCGATTATCCTTCAAATGAAAATTTACCATCCAAAAAAAATATCAATCTTGCCAAAAAGCTGCGAAGCGTTCCATGCTGTCTTTATCATCAATTTGAAATTGTGGATCCAATATCTATATCTCCTTTAACCTCCTCCCATCAATTCGCTTTCCGTGCTTCAATACGGTAGCTGTAGATGCTAGTGTGGGTAAACCTGCGACTTCGACGCGTCGTAAAAAGCGACGATGGCCGCTAACAACAACAGCAGCGGAGCGCAGACAGCTTCAAAGGACAAGAATTTAGAAATCTTTGGTAAACTACTTAAACATGTGAAACTAATCGTGATGGGAGAGATGGATGAAGAGGACTTACCATGCAAAGATGATGTTAACGAAGCCATGAAGGCATTCAATGCTCACAAAAGGTCCTGGACGGAAATATCCCAGAAGATGCCTACAATTGAGGAGATTATAATGGCGTTAGAGGAAGTCGTCAAAAATAGTCTCGCGGATCCCGCTCGAAAAGCTGCTCCAGCAGTGGCTTCAGGCGTGCCAACAACAAGGAGCTACGCGTCGGTTGTAGCTCCGCAAATGACGAAACCGGCGATATGAATCAGAATTGACGGAGCCAATAAAATGCAGCCAGAAGAGCTACTATCAAAAGTAAAAGAACATATCGATGGCGTATATGCGATTCGAGAGGTGCGGAGCAACGACACTGAGGTTTTCGTCCAGTCGGTATCCCGGAGAGATGCGGCGCTAAACATGTGACAACGAATAGAATTTAGAATATTGCGGTAAGACTTTCCAGTCGAGGTCAACGGTGTCTCATTGCGGACAGGAATTGACGGGAGCAGAGATGCAAGAAATTACGCTATCATCCTGGAGATAGAGACGGCAACTAAGGCTCGGATTCCAGGCCTTACGATCAAGAGAACTCGATAGTTACATCACAGAAGGAAACACCAGCGGTCAAAGAAAAATGGCCGCACTCGTGAGACAATAGTGGTTAGCCTCCCATCGGAGGCAATGTAAACGGAAGTAGTCCATAATGGCCTAGTAATTAACACCATGCTCTTCATCGCGCAGGTGTGTGTGACTTCACTTAGGTGATGGTAAAAATATATATAAAATAACTTGATTCTCTATTCTATCCAACGAAAGCTAGTAATACATATTTGAGTCTTAGTAATCAAATCCATGCTGTTTACATAAGCAGATGCGCCGGTACTCCAAACACTGTCAATTACATGAATATCCAGAACAATAAATTGATTGATTAGAACGACAGTGTGGTCACCAAAGGCCCAACTAAAGCATTGCTTCAACTGCAGCCAGTGGGGACACACACAGGCCTCGTATGGAAAGACAACTATTTGGGGTGAGTGTGCTGGTGCTCACCCTACCCAGTTGTCCGGGGAAAAGAATTTCTTGTGCGAACTGTCGCAAGAAACACCGTTCATGGCAGAAAGTAGTGTGTCGGATCTACCAAGTTTATGAGTGAAGTGTGGAGAAGGCTCAAATGAAGCTATTATTGAGAACGGTGGAAAGGTGGAATAAAACCCCTACAATGGCGCCAAAGCGAACAATCGGAACAACTGATGATCAAGGATTTACTTTTATCACCAGTAAAAAGACTGAAGGGCTCAAAATGGGGCCAGGACGACCGTGATAGGTAGTTGAAACCTCAGTGGCACCAACCATTGGAGTCAAATCTTCAAACACTTAGTCGACCAATGCCGTGTGAGGAGTTGCCTTCTCTCTTCAATTTCTCAATTTAATAGTCTGATCGAAGCAGGAGGTACCGAAATGTGTGGAAATTTTATGGATTTATGATTGGAAGAAACGTCCTTAGCATTAAGCCGGGTCGGTTCAGAGTGCCAGGTCATCGGACTTTGTTTTTTAAAAGCTTTTTCCCTAATCAAAGCGGCTTACCGTCTTCTGTTACGGGCCCAAGGGTGTGAATTTCCTACACAGTACTTAGGGGTTCCACATTTCATGTTGATCTTGTTGTAAAAATCTGAGTTCATAACTGCACACACCATCAGGGGATAACCGTGCACCAATTAAGTTAACCTCTTAGAATCTGATCACTATTGCCTCCTGATTGCTACACACTAACATCAGCGTGTTCACTATAATAAGGACACCATTATAGTTACTCTAGCTATCATAGATAATAACATATGGAGGAACAAGGGTTGGAACTCCTGTATATAGATAGGACCTTTTTACTCTTAGTATCCACATCCACATCTACAATTCACTACCATTCAATCATCTTACTCTGTCCAAGTGATCAATTGAATTCTCCCATACCTATCAGTATTCTACTCATAAGGTGACGTCTCCCTATCCATCGCCCTCAGCCTTTCAACAGATCTTAGGAGACGCTAAGTCCCCCTTTGTAAAATATCCATGTATCATAAATCCTTCGCAACCGCGTCGTGTTTAGTACTTTTGTTATTATAATTTTAGAGAATCAGAATGGACTTCGATAACTTCGTTTGATTGATCAATCACGACTCCATTTCGTGACATATTCTGATTCTCTAATTATATTCAGTCACACCTGCGACGTCTCGCGGTATCGTCCCTCTTCCATCACCTCCATCCTATTCAGGCCCAATTTATGAGCCTTGAAGATATTGTCTCAGGTCTGAAGGACTTCCAGTTCGCCGTTACCGCCAGCACCACAGCCTGCCGAAACCTTGCAAGCACCCCAGACTCAAAAAACCATGACAGGAAACAAATCAGAATCCACTAAACCCACTATCAACTAGCCAAAATGTTCAGGAGACCCCGTAGATTTCCCTGCCTTTCAAATCAGCCTTGAAGGAGTGGCAGAGGAAGGCATTAATCACAAATCCTTTTGCTATTCTGTCTTTTCTCAATCCCTGTTGGAAAATATACTCTGAACGATATGATATGGATATATATGATGAAGTAAAGAAGACTTGATATTTTACAACTATGAGAACATTGGACTTATATGTACATCTAAGGGAAAAATCCCCAAGAGTCTCATGTGCCTATCAAACCTAGTGGTTACCAGCCACCTCTCATCTACCATGATGAGCTAAGATACACTGTAGTACGTAAATATCCAAACGTATATGCGACAGTAGGCGCGATTAGCGCACTCAAAGCATGTGTAGAGAGAGTCGATCTTGTCGGGAACCTGAGACGAAAGAGGTAGTGGTTGAGTCCTAAATTCGAGAGTCAGAATTTCCAACAATCCCTCCCCGCTGAAGCCCAGGGACGAGTAGCACCATGGATGAAAACTCAAAAAATAGCAAATGACTGGAGCAGTGAGAGGCTGATATCCCACCTGGAAGATGTGTTCACCGACAAAGATGCGGCGACAAGAGCCCAAACGAAAATTAATGCCCTTCATCAAGGACCTCGACAAACTTTCGCTAAGTTTAGATCTGTTTTCGAGCAGCTTTGTTCTGAAGCCGACCACCTTGTTCCAATCGGTGCATCAAAGGTTAATGCTATGAAATTTGCCCTTGCATCTCACCTTCGAAAAGGCATAGCCTACCGTCAGGGAGTCTTCGAGACAAATTATGAGAGCTTCGTCAGGGAAGTCCAAAGCCTCGCTAAAGAGTTGGAGTCCATACCCAGCTTTCGAGCTATCCGTGGGTCTGACAAAGAGTTTTTTTCCTTTGATAGCACACCGCAAGCTACTCAATCGACTGTAGATATCGATCAGTCAACCTACCGAACTAATCAATCATCTTCAAGCAGAGCATACCAGCCTGCAGTTCGATATAACCAAGATGGCAACGTTCAGATGGCTGATATCAGCTCGCTCCAAAGCCAGATTCAGGCTCAAACAAATGCTATATTAGCGATGCTGAAAGGCACAAAAGACAAACCGTCAAGCAGAAATGTGCGAAAAAATGATCAACGCCCATTCCCACCAGAAATATCCCAGGCCGAAAGAAATCGGCGCATTGATAGTAATCAATGCGAAAGGTGCGGTAAGTCACCCTCTCATCGATGGGGTGACTGTAAGTACCGGAATTTTCGCGAAAATCCCACACCGAGAGGTTACAGCTCCTCTCTCCAGGCGGGAGTAAATTGGATAGCAAAGGAAACCCCTGCAAATGAGTTTGCTTCGGACTCGGAAAACTGATAGCCTCTGAACAAAGTCGTGTTCAGAGGCCAGTAGTGTATGATTCTTTCGGTGTGAATCTGAAGAAGGAGCCATCAGCCAAGGAAATTCTTGTGGCAAAAAATAGGATGGATAGTAAGCCCTTTTTAGTAGAATCGTTTATAAATGATTATTTCTTTCTGCCAGCCCTATTCGACTCAGGTTGTCTTCCTTACGCTGCCTTCAGTGAAAACATCGTCAAGAAACATAAACTTTCACGCATTCTGGTAGAACATAGAAACCTTCAGCTTGCAAAGAATGATCAGAACTCCCATAAAATAAACCAAATAACATATGTCACCCTTGATATTAATGGCCGACGAGAACGCTTGTGGGGTTACATTATTGAAGGCTTACATTATGATTTAATCCTTGGTAAAGGATGGGCCGAAAGAAACAACGTAATATATGATGCCAAAGACCACGCACTCTATTTTCAGGAAGGAAATAAGCGATCGAGAATACTAGAAAAAGGCTGGATGGAGAGCGAGCGCACCAAAAATAAGACCAAATATATTCAGGAAGGAAAGCTCGTTTCTGCTCTTATATTCTCTGTTTTCACAAAGAAGGCACAAAAGAGTCAGCAGGGCCTTATATTAGCGTCTGTTTCAATTTCAGATATCAACAAAGCATTACAGAAGTTGAATAAAGAACGAGGGAAACCTACCATCGAATCGATCGGTAAAAAACTTCCCATACAGCTTACTGGATTTGAAACCATGTTTTTGGAGGATGAATCTAGTGAGCTGCCTCCCCACTGAATCGGTCATGACATGGAAATAAATTTGGAAAAAGATGAAAATGAGAATGAGAAAAAGCCGCCTTACGGGCCTCTTTACGAAATGTCAAGAGAAGAACTGCTAGTCCTCCGGAAAACTCTCGCCGACCTCCTCGACAAAGATTGGATACGAGCAAGCTCTTCACCAGCCAGCTCACCCGTGCTCTTCGCAAGAAAACCAGGAGGTGGTTTACGTTTTTGTGTGGACTATCGTGGCCTGAACGCGATAACGAAAAAAGATCGCTACCCGCTACCACCAATTCGAGAGACATTACGGCAATTAACTAAAGCTCGTTGGTTTACTAAAGTAGACGTTCGTACTGCCTTCCACCGTCTACGTATCAAAGAAGGGGACGAATGGAAAACTGCTTTCCGCTCGTGGCAGGGCCTATTTGAATGGCTAGTCTGCCCGTTTGGATTATGTGGAGCGCCAGCAACATTCCAGCGTTTCATTAATAGCACCCTATGAGAATATCTAGACCTTTTTTGCTCTGCGTATGTCGACGATATCATAATCTATTCGGACGGAGACTTAGAAGATCATCACGAGTAAGTATCTAAAGTATTAAGTGCGCTAAATAAAGTGGGCTTACGGCTAGACCTAGAAAAATGTGCTTTCGGCGTGACAAAAATAAAATACTTAGGCTTCATCATTGAGGCTGGGGTTGGTGTTAAGGTAGACCCCGACAAAGTGCTGGCAATTTCTGAATGGGAGGAGCCAAAAAAAGTCTCAGAGGTGCGCTCATTTCTTGGATTCTCCAATTTCTACCGAGAATTCATTCCTTGTTTTTCCTCTATATGCGAACCATTGAATTACCTTACTAAACGGGGCGTAATTTGGCAATGGAACAAGCCACAAAAGGATGCGTTTGAGCGGCTCAAAGAACTACTAATAAGCGCACCAGCTCTCACAATGTTTGACCCAGAAGCCGAAACCATATTGGAAGCGGACTCCTCAGGTTATGCTGTCGGAGGAGTCTTGTCACAGGTGGATGAGAAAAGCCGCCTTCGACCCGTAGGCTTCTTCTCTAGAAAGTTGTCGCCCGCAGAGGCTAACTATGAAATCTACGACAAAGAAATGTTATCTATCATTGCCACCATGAGGCACTTTAGAGGGGAGTTCAGGAGTGTTAGTAAGCCTTTTTTTGTTCTCTCTGATCATCGCAACCTACAGTATTTTATGACAACACTTCAGCTTTCAGAACGCCAAATTCGATGGGCAGAAGAGCTTGCGGGCTTTGACTTCAAAATAAAATTCAGACCCGGTTCTAATTCAGCAAAGCCCGATCTTCTTTCTAGAAAGGCCGAATTTAAACCTAAAGATTTAAGCAATAAAGTTTTTCAAAATAGGGAATTCCAACTTTTAAAAAACAGTTGGTTGACTGCCAAAAATGAAAAAGAGGAGCTATTATCTTCCCTAGGCCTCTCAGTAGTAGTCACTAGGCAACAAGCCAGACCACCAGAAGCACCAAAATTTGAAGCCCTATCCAAACCTATCGACCAATCGCCTAGTATCTCCATCTCCCCCACTGGTCCACCAAAAGGTGGCCAATTATTCGAAGAACTTGAAATACAAAAACTCTGGAACAAAAGAATAGAAAAGGATCCTTCTTTTCTTGATGTTTATAAAAGCCTCCAAAGAGGCGATCGTGCACTACTGCACTCTATTGGAACCTCAGTGCAAATGACGGACTGTTCCTTTGACGAGTAACATGCTTTAGCTTATCGAGGAGCATTGTGGATCCCAAATTGGGAACCTCTTTGCACTACCTTAATCCAGAAAGTACATGATTCCCATATGACAGGTCATCCAGGACGGGAAATAACACTTTCCATACTTTCACAAAGTTTTTTTTGGCCTCAGCAATATAAAGATGTTCGAAGGTTTGTCAGAAATTGCCACGTCTGCGGAAGATCTAAAGTTTGGCGACAGTCATTCAGGGGCTTGCTACGGCCACTACCAGTACCAGAACGATTCCACAGCGAATTGGCCATAGACTTCATGACCGATTTACCGTCAACTAATAAAAAAGAAAGATTCCTGATGGTCATATACAATCGGCTTTTCGGTAGTGCTACATTGGAGGCTATGGAAACAATGGAAGCGGAGGCTTGTGCGGAAAAATTTGTTCTAAGCCACTGGCGTTACCATGGTTTTCCAAACTCTCTAACATCAGATAGAGGCTCTAACTGGGTCGGTCACTTCTGGAAAAAGCTTTGTCAGTGTGTAGGTATCCAACAACAATTGTCAACTGCATTTCATCCTCAAACAGATGGAAGTACCGAGAGAATGAATCAAGAAGTGCTAACCTACTTGAGAGCTTACATCTCTTATGCCCAAAATGACTGGGCGACACTACTCCCGTCCGCAATGGTTGCTATAAATAATAGGACCAGCTCACGAACCGGCTTCAGTCCATTTATTTTGACTCACGGTTATCATCTCGAGCCTATAAAACGACGCTACTCACCATCCAGCTCAGGTATAAACCCAAAAGCAAGAGCTAACGCCTTCATAAATCGTCGACACGAAGGTCAAGAACTTGCAAAAGCTTCAATGGCAACAGCACAGCAAATCATGGAGCACAATGCTAATAAGGGACGAAGACCGGCTGAAAAGCTAAAAGTGGGAGATAAAGTATGGTTGAATTTGAGAAATGTCACCACCCCGCAGCTCAAGAAAAAATTGTCTTGGATAAATGCCAAATATAAAATAACGCGGGAGATAGGCCCTGATGTCTACGAACTAGATGTGCCAAGTAATATTCACCCCAGATTCTTTGTGGACTTACTCCGTCGAGACTCTGATGATCCACTACCCTCCCAAATTACTGACGAAAGTCAACCTCCACCTCTTCTTGACGGAAAGCACCCGTTATATGCTGTAGAAAAAGTTCTCAGAGCTGAATCATTTCGAGGAAAAAGATTTGTCTGCGTCAAATAAAAAGATTACAAGGAAACCTCCTGGGAACCTCGAGAAAATCTTGTCCTCACTGACGCTTTTAAAAGCTTCATCTAGCAATACGGTGACGGAGACAACGCTGGAGATCCCAACACAGGCAGTTACAAAGGTTCTAGAGGTAAAAAGAAGCCATCTCTACAAAACAAAAAAATAACAATATAATTTTAATTGTATGCACACCTTCACTGCGGAGGAAGGAGGTGATGTTACGGGCCCAAGGGTGTGAATTCCCTACACAGTACTTAGGGGTTCCACATTTCATGTTGATCTTAGGAGACGCTAAGTCCCCCTTTGTAAAATATCCATGTATCATAAATCCTTCGCAACCGCGTCGTGTTTAGTACTTTTGTTATTATAATTTTAGAGAATCAGAATAGACTTCGATAACTTCGTTTGATCGATCAATCACGACTCCATTTCGTGACATCTTCATGTTTCTATAAATTATACCGCATGGGACGTAAAACAAGATCAATTCAATTCAACCATGAAAAAACTATCTTTTCCTTATTTATATTGTTCGGATTAGGTCCTGATCAACGATGTCTATCCTAATCATGCTATGTTGCAGGCTAATGTTCGAATTATTCACGGGGTCATAATCAGGGTTGTGAGTGTTAAAGTTATGAGCTTGAGCGAATATGGAGGTTATAGCGGAATCAGTGTCGGCGGTTAGACCGATACAGTAAGTCTCGTATGAAGTTGTAGAAGGAAGAATTGACTGGAAACAAGTGTATTGAGATGTATGGTTCTGAGTAAACTGAGCTGATAAGAGTGAGATTGCGTGTGCGCATATCTTATCAACTGAGGTTTTTGACCAGTATTTATCAATCTCCATGGATCATAAGTTATGATCCCTGTAGATGTAAGTCTATATACGTACAGATATATGAGCCAGAAATATAAAGCTAAATACATGTGTGTCAGTAATAGATCCGAGAAACCTTTAACCTGCATTTGATACATAATCATCTGATGGAATGCTAGTGTAAAATAAATGCCAATTTGCATTTAACTTTCCGTGAGGAATGTGCTGATGACAATGATATAGGAAGGTGAATATGATAACCTAATTAGCCGGACTTACAAATGAGTTATTCTTGGCATTCCAGGATATACGATATTTCAACAGTGAGCAGTTTCGGTTTGGTGTGGGTTATTAGGTTGATACCTGAGCGTGTATCATAGTAGTCGCGCATGCGCCTCAAGTAGCAAATACACGGTAAACTTCGACCACAAAATAATGATACGAATCAAGTTTGATATGCTAGGTCCTGTATGGCAAGTGTGGATGGAAAATGGGGGATATACCTGTAGATAGATAAAGACGCTGTAGCCCTCTAATAGTTGGGACAAGTATTCTACTAAATAATATCGGAATCAATCCTAGCCTCTCATTAAGCAATCGTATGAATTATTTCCGTGTCTGTCATTACAGACCAATATATAAAGTCGACGATCAAGATTTGGATAGTCGATAATAGATACTTACCTGATTTATATTCATGATGCGAGAAACTTCAATCACATGAGATGGAAAACTTTAAATTATTGCAGTTAACTCTAGTTGTGCATTGCTGATATCTGATTGGTAGATCCAGGCACATAACAACACCTGCTGTGTAATATCGCTTCCCGAGGAACAAATGTGAGAATCAAAGGCAACAAACAGAAAGGTCGGGGGGCTTTTAAAGGTTTTCTACCATGTAAATATTAGAGTTGATCTATACTTTCATGGGCCGATAGTGTCAGGTAACTGAGAGCCTTACCTGTGATAGACGAAGTGTATTTGTAATTAAAGAAAAAGATAACTGGGTATAAACCACTTTATTCCTATTTCTTCTGGAATTCTAGGACTACATACACTTATCATGATTGATATAGTTTCTTGAACTCTGAATATAGGCATGCGCTAGAAATAGATAACCTGCGGTTCGGAGTACAGAATACAAGCACCGACCGAAGCAGGCAGTCTACGTACGTATGGACAGTCCATACTTTTGACCAGAGATATTTCCCTGTCCAACTTCTTCGGTGGTTATTCTTTGCCTTCGACACATAGGGCACCAAATCAGGATCACAAACTTAATTTCAAGTCAAATACAAAATCACTTTGATACTACTGAATCATCTTTACATAGTCATTTTTCTATACATCAGGTTGTTGCATGCATGGTATACTAGCCATCTGACAACAGAATTCTCGCACCATTTATATCTTTTTACGTGGATATAAATTTCCAAGAGACCTGCATGGACTGTAGAGCTTCTAATCAGACTATTGGAATCGATATTAATTAGATTTAGATGATGACAATCCTATCATGTTGGTTCATTGGATCTGAAATAATAGGGGTCGATTGGAATTTGTGATTGGAATTCGTTCGGACCAGTGTTTGATAGGCTCTAGCCCTCTGTTTTAAGCCCCGATTCTTTTTACTTCGTGGCCGAGGAATACTTTAAGATACCTCATTACTAATTTTGTACCAAGTCATTGTAGAATTTTCAATATGCTTTGATTAACTGGTCCAGCTAATGCGTGTTTTTGAGAAGCACAAGAATATAGGTTAAGGCTCGCGGCCACAACAAAACCCATTAAGGCTGCGAAGCTTGGTACCCATGCTATCTGATTTTGATCTTCACTCCAGAGAAAAGTAGCTCGAGCTAGACATCATGCTTCCATACAACGAAGCCCGGTATGATTTCAATGAACCGGTGATATAGAGTAAGATTTATGGCTATTATTATGGTGTTCTGGATGGAGATGATAGGTAAGGTCTTCATTCGTGAAAACTGATAGTCGACAAGGTCCACGCGGTAACTTTGAACCTCCTGAGCTGAGCCCCCTGCATTTACATCAAAATATATACCTCTTAACATCGCGAAAGATTTGAGCAATTTGGTATTACCACGTTCGCTGTAAGCCAAGAACTAAATCATAACCTTATCATTATTTATATCCAAGTCACTCCAAGTTTCCAGGGATGAGATAGCTAGCCTATTTATCGAAACTTCTGTCCTTATAGGTATTAGAGGAGTAATTAGCATAGAACTGCTGTGCCGATTAAGGGTTGGAAGTTTGTTATCATAAAACCTCATTAGTTTACTCGCTATTTTTCGAACTATATGAAGCTATTGTTGTAATTAGGGGAGTAACATGACTGCATTACAATAAGCTGTTCACATTAGATTAATGTGCACATGCGCAATGATAAATGATTGACCTAGATCATCGCTCATTGGTATGACAAAGTATTTCCCAATGAATTCCTAATGGGATCTATTGGCGCAAGGATCTCTCACATCCTTCCTTTCTTGGTTAGACAAGGAGATATGTTGGAACATCCAATACTGGGCAGAAACCCCCTTATCCATGTATATAGAGGAAGGTCATGTCATGTAGATATTCTAAACAATCTATACAATAGGAAATTTAAACAAGCCCCCCATTATTCACACTCTTGAGAGTACTCGGGAATATCCTGAAGTTCGTCCATTGATACAAGTCTTAAGAATATAGCTCACGAACAAAACTTCTCTTAAAGCCATAGCTACCTCCTTTCATAGCTTCATCATAACAGTACGTCATTCTAGCTCAGCATAGCCTTTGAATAGCTATGAGCACGACCCTAAAAATCCAAGACAAGACTTGCGCTTAGTGTTGTATTTTGGAAGACTGCACAAAGATTAAAAGAAAAGCTTTGTAAGAACGTCTTTCATGCTCGGGCCTGACGGTATATACAGGATTTATTCTCTTATTCATGTTTGTACAAAATCATCAATGTACTATGTTAAGAATCTTTAAGGACACTTTTGCAGGATTTGCTCTCATATTTCATTCTCTCGTATTATGCTATCAGAGCTTGAAGGTCTTGGCACGAGCTTAATGAGCCTGTCAATCATCCTCTCGTAAAAGCCCTCGCCTACTTCGGCCGATTCTTTCAGCTAAGCTCATGCTGTTTGCCTTCTGGTTGAGACCATTGACGAAGTCGCCCTTATCGCCATAACGTGTTGTTCTTGCTCGTGCTTTTTCCTCTATTTCACGTTGGGTCTTTTCTTGCTCTGCAAGAGCAGCTAGCCTTCTTTCTCGGTCTGCGTCAAGATTCGATGCATCCTGCTGCATTTGCACTAGTTTTTGTTGCCGTTGTACTTCCCCATCTATAGGTGAGCGAGGAGATGTAGGTTGTTCCTCTGATTTGCTTTTTTTGATTTTTTGATTATTGGACTGATGATATTTTTCCCGATTATCTTGATAGTTTCGTCTGCCATATTGATTTGAGTGGGAATCCCATCTCCTTTGGGAATCTTGTCGCTCGTGGGGAGACCGTTTTCTTTTTACACTATTCTCAGTTCTAACGCTTGACCTGGGTCGATAACTGTTATCCGGTGAAGTAGACTTTCGGTAATTTTTATGAGAGTCGTGACTTCTGGAATCATAGGTTCTAGAATGTGAATTTCTGTCATGTTTATTTGTGTGATGAGACTTCTTCGTATCTTGATCTTTATGTTGACTCAATCTTCGTTGTTTATCTGAAGAGTAATAGCCTTGTGTATTTCTATGGTCACTGTGGCCATCTCTCCGCCTATGTCTGGAGCCCTTCTGATAGTCTTCATCATGAGTGTTTTTGTGATGGGAATGCCTTTCAGATCTCTTTTCGGAGGCCAACCTATCCTTATAATTTTCCTCAGCCTGACCTGCAAGTGCGAGTAATTGTCGACGCTTCGTTGGATCATTTATCATTGTTTCATATGCAGCTTGCTCCTGTCTTTTGATTGCTAACAATGGATCCTCCCTAACTTTTGTGGCCGTATCTCGTGCGGTGTTTGCAGGATTTGAAGTCATGTAGCTTTCTTTAGAGGCTTGCTTTTCTAGGTTTCTGTGGTCATTACCCTTGATTAAGCCATCAATTCGTCGTTTACCGAGAAGATATCCTTCCATTTCTTCTGTTGTTCCTGTCTGGCCAGTCGAAGGTCCTTGATACATCCAATCAACACGATCAATTCGCTTTCGGCTGCCAGCTGCTTCCAGCTTGGTTTGAATCTCTTCCTTAGCACGCTCTTCTTTTAACTCCTTGATTCTTTGTTCTGTACGCTTCCGTTCATCTAACGCCTTTTTCTCCTCTTCCCATACTCTTTTCTGATTGCTCATTAGGACAGGATGCCATGATTTTTTCAAGTTTAGATCGCCACCCATATTGACGATAATCTAGAAAAGGTGAGAATAATCCAAAGACTGCTTCAGAAGCTTTAACTCAAGAGTAATTTTTGTGGCGCGTCTAAATGTATGCTAAATAAATTAGCATGGAGTAACTCGATGAGAGGTAGTGGTCAGCAAATTGTTAGCAACATCCGCATAGATAATGGTCTGTGCTGAGATTTGTGGGACAACACAATGAGCAACCTTGACTCTAACAATACCCTTATTATCGAAAGCTTTCTGTCTGTAGATGTAATGATAAGGATTAGCCTAGCTCTTATCATAATAATCTAGCTTTAATTGGATTTTCCTAATAATGTCAGACGATAATGACTTTATGCAAGATTCAGATGAAGGGTTGGTGCAGCTGTCAAAGAAGCCTTTTTACCATGTGGCTGACAATTTTAGATATGACTTTGAGTATGAGGACGATGAAGAAGATGATGAAGATGTTGACATCGAGAATAAATACTATAATGCAAAGCAGATCAAAGCTTCTGATCCCGATGCAGCTCTGAAGGAGTTCCTGGAAATACCCGCACTAGGGAATGAAAAAGGGGATTGGGGCTTTAAAAGCCTTAAACAAGCTATTAAGCTAGAATTCATGCTAGGACGTTACGATAAGGTATGCCTTTGGAAGTTTGATTTTGAGCGATGGCTAATAAGTAGGCATCTGAGCACTATGCTGAACTATTAACCTATGTCAAAAGCGCTGTAACCAGAAATTATTCCGAGAAGTCAATTAACAACATTCTTGACTTCATGGAAAAAGAGTCCGTCAAAGATGATGCTGTCAAGTGCATGGAAAACTTTTATTCACAGACTCTACATTCGTTTCAGAGTACAAACAACGAACGACTATGGCTTAAAAACAGCATAAAGCTTGCAAAGCTATTCTTAGATCGTAAAGACTACGTCATGGTGAAGAATAAAGTAAAAGAATTACACAAATCTTGCGAGAGGGAGGATGGAACAGATGACCCGAGTAAAGGAACGTATTCGCTGGAAATATACGCTCTCGAAATTCAAATGTATGCAGAAATGAAGAGCAATAAACAATTAAAGAGACTTTATGAAAGGGCGCTACAAGTCAAATCTGCTGTTCCACATCCTAAAATTATGGGTATTATTCGCGAATGTGGTGGTAAGATGCACATGAGCGAAGAAAATTGGAAAAATGCACAAATTGATTTTTTCGAATCATTTCGTAACTACGATGAAGCAGGCTCTTTACAACGTATTCAAGTACTAAAATATTTGGTTCTCACCACTATGCTGATGAAGTCTGATATCAACCCATTTGAATCTCAAGAAACCAAACCTTACAAGAACGACTCACGAATTGCTGTAATGACAGATTTAGTTGATTCTTACCAGAAAGACGATATTCACCGATACCAAACAGTCTTGAACAATAATCCAGACCTACTGACAGATTCTTTTATCGCAGAAAATATTGATGAAGTAACGCGAAATATACGGACCAAAGCAATTCTTCGTCTAATCGCACCATACACACGTTTTCATCTGCTTTTCATCAGTAAAATGCTCCAAATCCCAGTATCTGAGGTTCAACATATTCTCAGCCATCTCATTGTTGAAAAGCAGGTCCTTGGCAAAATCGATCAAAAAGAAGGCACAGTACAACTTGACGACAATCATGATGATGGGCGCCTCCGAGGAATGCTTGAATGGGGTTTGGCTATTGAATCTCTATATCATACAGTGTTTTCAGAGAGCGAGGGCTTCCGAGCTTCTGAAGTTCCACTAATTGAAGAATCAATTTCTCACGAGCCGTCAGGATCCAGGCGAAATGCAGGAGGAAACTCTGTGTACATAGGAGAAAACAAGAGGCGTGGAAATGCAAAATAAGCTTAGAACAAAGACGCAGAGTGAGAAAATGCAGGCTTAGTTCATACGGTTTAAACGAAACTGTGACTAGCTGGTGAAAATATGTTTTGTCCGATAAGGATGCTGACGGTACACTTATGCATGGATAGGAGATGATGACAGGGATCACCACTTAGTTCATTCAACTTCTCGGGATCAAATTTCTGACATGGCCATCATTACACGAGTTGAAAGTAATCTGCGTGGCATGATTAGAGTCGACTGGGTGATTTGGTTCCAATACTAAAACATACATCTTAAACTTCTAAATCTGCAAATTAGTTTTACCTTCACAATAATCAATGTAGCAAATACAGCAAAGCTGAAAGCTCCAATAGGTGGCTCGAGAAACTGTGGACAGGTAACATTTTGGTTGCATGCTAAAGAGGGGGACTTAGGCTGACCAAACATTTTTCAACGCAATCCCTTGAATGTTACGTGATGGATCATGGTATTGGAGAATTGGAGAATATTTCAATCCATGGAGGTTAAATGGATAGTTCCTATGGCAATGATCTGATTCTTGACAGCTTTTTGTGCAGGACGGGCGGGTCGTAGGATTTCATCTCTTGACAACATTTTCGTCCATGCTTGCAAAAACCATACGCTTCATGTTCCTAAAAACAAAACACGAGGGGCAAGTAAGGCCGGCAAACCGCGTAACGGAACTGGGGGACTAGCTTAAATTTCCTCTCTTTAACGGCTTCCCCGCAACGAGCCGCTTAAACTTCCCTCGCCCAGCCAGTTGAGACATGAGCCGTAGTTTCTAACAGGGCTCGACTGGATGGTTGGCCGCATCTCCAGGGAAGGGAGCGGGGAAAAATGGGAGGTTCGTCAGTTTCCCAGGGCCGGAGTTTCCTGACGGGAGCTTGCTGGTGTCGTAGACGAGATTCGAACCTAAACGTGTGGGTCGCTCGATAGACGCCATAGGCGCTAATAAACGCGTAGGATAAAGTATGTTGTGGATTTATTCCATGTGGCAGGGGCAGCAACGCCCCTCACTTGCAATCGTCCATACATTGAATAGCCCGGGCCGCTGCTCAAAGATGGAGACTTTAACAGCAACTGCTATTCTTCCTGGAAGGATAACCATGAAGATCTCGAAATAGTGTCCTCCGGCTCAATCAAGCCAAACTTACTTGATCATGTTGTCTTGTGGGTGTCACTTTAGTCTCGCGATAAGGTTCTGCGAGCATGAGGATTTAGAATTAGAGCAGGAGACGGGCCTACAGTTTGATCAGTTTTCTAATATCTAGCCTGGCGATGCAATGCTTGACACACATACAAACTACATTGCAGCCATGATAATTGTATAGACCTGCATCACCGTCAAATTCCCCTTTTTTCTCTTGACCCGTCTCTATAATATATAGTGCTGTACGAGAGGAGGAGGCGTGGTTTGTCTCATTAGTTCTGTCCATTCAACGGGTCCTACACACATTTCTAACACGTCCTTCTTTCCTCCATCTAGCGTGTCTAAATCATCTTAGAGAAATGTCTCAATCATGGGGATTTCAAGCGTTAGTTTCACCCTGTTCTGTCGCGGCCGCGTGGTCGGATGCCGCAGAATTTAATAAACCATCCTCGGCCCAACTGACCCCCGACACTAGAGGCTCAGCTATCGCTTCGCACAGTAACTACCCCAACTTCACCGACTATTCCATCCACTACAATTCCAATAGCTACAACACCTACAACAACTACGACCACCAGGGATACAATCTATTCGGATATCAAATGACCATCAGCGATTTAGAGGCCCAAGCGGCCCTAGCTATGGACTTCTTACCATCATTGGAAGTATGTTTATACGTAGTCTTTGCGCAACCTAAGAAAAAATACTGACAGGCGCTCAGGGTCCACTCGTCGGTCAAAAAAAAAGCAGTCATGTCATCACTGAAGAGTATGCAAAGGCTGATCCAGTATACGTTGCAAAAACCGCCGTCAGTAATATAACGAACCTCCACTTTTACTTTGTCTGACATCAATATAAAGGTTCTCCCACAGATGTACTCTCATTACCGTCCGATACTTGGTGACGGCAACTGTGGATGGCGAGGTTAGTTCAGATTGCTTAATTTGCTTTCCCATCCGATATATTTACGAGCACTAACCCATATATTTATATAGCCCTCGGATTTGCCTACTTTGAGACACTTTTACGATTGCAAAATAAAGCTCGTCTTGAAGCTGAGATAGCTCGAATGAGCTCGCTAAATAACTTACTCATAACTTCTGGAGGTTTTGAAAGCTGGCTATTTGAGGATATGGCAATGGAGACCACCAATCTGCTGAGGGATCTTGCAGACTACGTTGAAGTCGATATGCAAAAGGCACAGAATATCTTACTGGAACGCTTCAACAATAACGAAGTTTCTAATTCTATTATATATCACTTTCGACTACTAACCAGCTCTTGGCTCAAAGCTAACCCGGCCATGTATGAGGGCTTCATCCTAGATGGGAATGGTGTCGATGCCTATCGCAAGAATTACATTGAACCTGTAAATTTGGAGATCGAGCATTTAATTATGTGTCTCCTTATCGACGTTCTCCTGAAGCCGATCGGTATTACGGTCGAGATCGTATACCTTGATCGAACACCCGGCACCCAAGCTAACACTCATTTATTCCAACCAGAAGACCCTGCGGGCGTCCCTACCAACCCTGAAGGTCCTGTCATTCATCTCCTGTTTCGGCCGAGTCATTACGATATTCTTTATCGTGAACAATCAGTGCCGTCAGCTCTTTTGACTACTCCAACACATGTTACCGATATACAAGCAAATCGTGCCTTTACTCAACAGCATGTGGCCCAAAACGTCATATCTAGCCCAATCGAGGATACTTCATTAGATACTTCGCTTCTCTCTTGCTTACCAGGATTTTCAATGCCGTCTCAACTCCAGCGTCGTCACTTAAATATATACCCCAGTCCACCCGAACGTATATACAACAATGTACCGGTTGGTATTTCCCCATTATCTCCGGATCCCTCCACACAGCAGTTTTCTGTTGATTTTCCTTCCTATCCGATGCAACTACCACTAACGACGCCTCCAACTCTTCATTCGCCTGTTACGACACCTCTACCATCCCAAGTTTCTCTTGGCACAGATAATTCTTCTTCCTACACCTCACCAACTTTTCCATTCTCACCAAAATTACCTTCTCGGAGCTCTATGTCTAGCTTTCGTCCTAGTAAGTATGAATGGGCCGCTGCGTGTGATCGCAAGGAAGGTGGACACGTCGCGTTCCAATCTCCAACATTTAAAAATAGTCATTACAATGCTGCACACTATAATAATGTCAATTTTCAACCTGAGCAATGGGTACCCGACGCAGATGAAGCTTCTACAGTGTGGAGGAGAAGCTGTAGCTAATGATTCGGATGAAATGGAAGCATGGTGATTTCAAATACTCAGGCCCAATCTCCGAGTCCCAATTTTCATTCTTTGAAATGAGTACAACAAGTATTAATTACTTGATTACCTGTCGAGCTTGTTGTAGCTGGGCTACCGATCCACCATTCGCCCGTGCAGAAAAAAAAGCCTGCGGGTAAAGTTCCCAGATGGCTATCTTGGAATAAAGCTACGCCTTATTGAGGGGTAGCTAAAACCAGGAACATCTTGAGAAGTTGAGATAAGTTCTTTTGGGCAAAACTCTCAAGTATCCAATAGCTTCACGGCTATCTAAAAAAACATAGAGATCGATCTTTGTGTATGATGAATAGAAAGTTGAACAACTGGTGAAAAATAAGTGGGACGTGTGGAATGACAGCAAAAATTGGGATATGAGAATCGGTGTGGTGAGTATACCCGGACTTGTTATTCGAATCAACCATAAGGTTAAGTATGTATCATGTGAATCACATTAGAGTTCAGAGGGACCTTTTTACACTTGCCACTCCTGTCAAGCCTGTGTTGGTTCCCTAAAAATCTAGGTACTTCAGGCTTCATTCACACAAAGCTAGACGAGGTGATCTCGAGCGCTATTTGTCATTAGCTTGGTTTGAAGGGTCTTGACTGTAATAAGTATGAGGGGAATTAATGATGTAATTCACGTAACCAACCAGAGAGCTAGTCTATTTTTTCCTATGACTGGCAATTTATGACAGGTGTAATTATTAAAAATTTTGATGACCATATCCCTAGGAAAACTTCTATAAGATCGATCCCACTTCGCACACTATGTATTTGTGATTTTGAAACTATTGCAAAACCATATGACTGTTCCGATTATACAAAGCCAAATTTTTTTAGGCTTTTTATCACGAATGTTAGCAGCTGTGAAAGACAAGACCTTAAATTTGATCAAACCCTGACTCAAACTCAGCCTGCCTATCTATTAATCAACTGGCAAACGTGACTAGAATGTGACTTGATTTAGTTATCTGCTGCAATTCATGACGATAACAAAGACAGCGACTTATCTCGCACACTTAGTAAAGAAAATTGGAGCTTGCACAGACGTTAAATAGTATTGTGGTAATCGCTTTTCAATAAAAACCTCTAGTATCCTGAGTGAGTATCACACAAAATAGGCCCATCTCATTAGGAGTAGGCCGTGGCGAATTCAAGCTTTACAACATTTACTTTCAGGATACAATCCATATAGAATTTGGAGTCATGGCAGCAGAAATTCTTGAACAATCTCGCTCCTATACGATCGCGGCTGAGAGATGCCAAAGATAGCCGATAGTAGTCGGACAAAAGAAGGTACATGGTGGGACCTTTGCATGTGGGAAAAAGAGGCAGTATTGGCACTCCCTCAGACGCACAGGCCGCAGCAAAATGGCCTTCAACATCCGAGATCATTCGGTGGGTCGAATCTCTTGCTCTGTGTCCCGAAAAGCAGCTAGCTATGTGTGCAGGAGCGCGTGGAACTTATGATCTTGGGGTCAACATACTTCGATATGTTTCAACCGTTAATATCCGGACGTACCCGGTCTAGTCACGTGATCAGGATTACCGAAATGCATGGACTCTAGTGGCACCTGGCAGGCATACCGAGTTATTTCCAATGATAATCGAGAGATTTTCAGTGGAAAAGTCGCTTGTTGGCATGGGTTCCCATTGTTCTTGCAGGGGGTCATAGTTTTTGGGGGCTAGAAGGTTAGATGGGTGGCTGGTCTTCCCCGCCTCCGTGCCGTGGAACTGCGTTGACGGTAGGCCCAAACGCCAAGCAAGACGACGACAATCTAGGGTCTGAGAGGCTTCCTCGGGCCAAAGGAGAGAAGGATCAGGCGGGCAAGGGATTTGACTAGGTGTCAGGTCGATGAGCATACGCAATAGTATTTCAGGGGACAGGCGCCAGGGCCCCGTCACGATTGCGTGCGTTGCGTATGGCAAGGCTTAGCAGGGTACACCGGCAAAAGTTGGAGGCTGCAGTACGGCGCTGGCCACCTGAGCTCGGCACAAACAGGGCGCAACGTGGTCAAGCACACGGGGCATTGGCTTGTTGGTCGGGATAGCTCAACAGAAGATAGACCTCCCATTCCACCCCATGGAGCTGGTCAGAGGCTCTGGTAGAGTAGAATATGCAGTCTGCCTCGGACGAGTGACTGCACAAATAACCTGCGGGCTAAGTAGGGTAAATATTCACCCCTCCCCCAAAGATCGACACTATTGATCTTCGCAGACGATGGAGGCTTACTCTTAGACTGACTTGTCATTACAATTATTACTATGCGTGCTGTCAAGATCATCTCGCGCCAGTGTAGGTTTGCAAGAGGCACTCAACGAATTATTTTTCGTACTACCGACAGGGAGCCATTCGGACCAATAGGTGGGCTCCAACGTCCAATACCAGCGCATTTGCGAAAGCTTGGGCGAGACATAGCTTCATTCTGATCGTTCATTTCAAGTAGGTCTTTCAACAGCTCGTCCCCATTGTCATTTTTTTCGTATTTTACCGGAATATCTGATGTTATGTTCATGTCGCTGAGGTCAACTTTTTTAATATTCCGTGTCCATTTAACCACAGTCCGGGGCACGTTCATGTACCAGATCATACGCGTTATCTCAGGCGGAAGGCCCAGCTCTTCCACGTCGCTATTCTGTACCCGTGGCTCTGCAGGTGTTGATGCAGAGTCAAGGGCCTGTCCATACAGTAGGTTGGCCATTTGAGAGACCCATACGTTGGCAAACTTGGCCGGATCTATATTTTTACCTGTTACTTCATTCACGCTCGTAGTTCCCTTACCCTTGAGGCCACATGCCACAATTCGGTCATAAAATCGGAGATCCGTACTCAAGTTACATGCGACGCCATAGCTACTGATATTGCGGCGGAGATGAACGCCGAGGGCAGCAATCTTCTTTTGACCTGTACATTCCCAGATACCTGGATGCCTGGTCTGTCTGCTCTGGCAGTCGAAATGAGACAAACTGCGAATTGTGCAGTTCTCTAGCAGGCTCACGTAGCTCCGCACATCCATTGGTCCACATCCAGGCCATGCCGCCTTGAGATCAATTATAGGCCAGATTAAGAGCTGACCCGGCCCGTGGAAGGTAGTCTGCCCACCACGCTGTGCTTCGTGGATGAAGGCTCGGCATGTATTGGATCTTCGCTTATCTCCAGGTATTCCTGGCATTGGCGATATGAGAGCTTCGACTGTTGATTTGGGCAGCGATGCAAGTGAGTCTCGACGGCCGAGTGTATAGACGGGCGAGGTGGTAAAGGTTAGGATAGTCGGTAATGGTGGTTGGTATGGGTTTTGGAGAGGCGCCGAGGAAGACTGTGATGCCTTGTATTCTAAATGTTGGGCCGCCACATGGTTCTGGATGCTTGTGGCAATATCGTATTGGATAGGCCGACGTAACCAAACATGTCGGAGAAAGCTGGAGGGCGTCTTTGCCGCCATTGCATCGCGTCTCAAAATTTGGCGTGCAGCCATGATGGTTGTTCTAGCGAGGCTATTGAAGGATGCAGATGGGAATTACAGCACTGGTCAGATGAGGCTACCATGCGACGGTCCGCGACGCAGGCGTTCACCTTTATAATTAACAAAGCTCGACCCAAAGCAGGCCTGCACAGTTATATTCTCCATTCCCGTCTTCATTAAAATGAAACAGTGAAAAGACGAGGCTAGAACACTTAGTTTCAGGATACATATTTTTCCATCTATTCAATACCAAGAAGGTTAAATAAGTGTGCATTGGTCGTCCTGCATTCTGTGCTCGCCTGAAAAAAATAGAGCACGGCCCTCAGTGGCTATCAGGACACATTGAAGAGATTTGACGTCTAATGTACTATACCTAGAGCTTTTGATACTGCTTTACCGGTTCCATGTTCTAATAAACCCAGCAGATTCTTGAATTCTACCTTATTTTACTAATTCTTACTGAAGCGAAATTGGGCAAGCCTTGTCGGGGCTGAATTTTGCTTTTCTGTCTTGGGTGGTATGTGGAAGCACGACCTGGGTGGCTTACCGCTGCACCATCAGACCTCATATTTAGTTATTAGCTCTACAAAACTTGTCTCATTATTCACAAGAAATTAGTATATTTTTCCGTCTAGTAGGAACAAACGCTACTATTACTTGAGCTTTGTACCATGTTTCACTCTGCCGGTTGCTAGCACTGCACGTGCCTGGCAACATCTTGACTGAGGATCTCATTACTTCCCTGAATCTTTATTCACTTATTGATGATAATTAACTTCGTGCCTGCACACAGCACGTGAATCCTTTAAGTACTGGTTAGCCCAAGCCTACTAAGTTTACTCAGCAGGCTGTCATATTTAACGAGTACTTCCCTCATAAATCCTAAGATTGTGTACCCCTTACCGGATAAAACTTAGGTAACCCATTGTAAGAGCTCGATTTTTGTAACATTTATATTGAAAGAAAGACGCTAAATGGTATGTTCTAGACCTCATAGGCCTCCCTGGTGAACCAGTAATAGGAATCCCACCATTAAATGGAGGAAACCCCCAATTAGAATGAAAAAGAAAAGCCGTATTTGAAAAGTCTGTTCAGTAGAGTTGGAAACTCAAATAGGACATAAATGTATTATTATTAGACCTCATAGGAGGTATGGGTCTTGGGATGCCAAAAAGCAGGGTAGCCTTTTCCTCACTGAATTAACCGTCAGGTGATCTATTAGAATGGGTGCTGCGCGCAGGCATGACGTAAAGTAATAGATATAAAACCATCAAATATATTGGCGTCTAGACAAACCCAGGCTTTTAAATGAAAGGCTGGATCTCAAACTCCTTTGCCCAAAAGCTGATCATGATTCAATCCCAGCCTGTCGACGGACCTGGTATGTTAAAGGTGATCTTAAAGGAAGAGTAAAATTCTATTAAATAATGAGAACCTCACGGATCCCATAAATGGCCTGCTGGCCCAATGGCAAGGCGCTTGACTACGAATCAAGAGATTGCAGGTTCGATCCCTGCGTAGGTCACAGACAGACGAGTCACACAAGTACACGTGTGTAGACTTCGCTTTTTTGACCCAGTTTTAAAATGAATTATGTAATATGAACCAGCCCAGTGACCGGATAATCTCTCTCCTCTAGAGCAGCGAGCATAAGGTGAACTGAGAGTGAAATTTTATCTTATTCAGCTGAGCCTGTGACAGCCTGAAGTGGTAAAAGGATGTGTGGATGGAGGATATCTCTTGCCTACACGAGCAGGTTAGACTTGCATTTTTGCGCTGAATCTCTGGATCTCAATTATTGGCCGTTTGTAGAGCGTCCTGGTGGGCTACGCGATGGCGAGTGTACCAAATATTGGAGTTGCCGATACGCGCTACTCGTTTTGGCGTGGATAGTGCTATGCTATACCATCGGGGCAGCCACATCGTCGTCTTCTATACGGCAGTTGGCTCGATACCGCTCGTCTTTCTGCTGGATTGGACTTAGTGGACATGTAGCAGACATTTTAGGCCTTTCGGACTTTTTCCCTTGTAGGTTTCCGTTGTTGACTAGACGGTGCGTGTCCCGGCAGATAAACCTGGACAGCGACTCCAACGGATGAAGGCTACTGAGTGGAGTTAACTTAAATGTAACAGCTATTATTTGTATGCAACACCTGGGGATGTAGATGACCTCTTCTGGTGTCCTGAGGGATGAAGTCCAAGGGCGACAAACCTTGATGAGCCTGGCACAAATAATTCCAATAAATTCAACAAACAGACAAAGATTTCATTCCTTGTCAGACCCCACTTACATCCCAGCAGAGAAATCTTCGAGCGACGGAATGGTAGATATCTACACACCCGGCCAGAAAATTTAACAGAGCATATGAAAAGAATCACGCGACATACAGCAGTGCTCGAATCGTTTACAGTCCTAGCGGATTGGAGACACGGCACTAATAGGAATCCTGGCGCGCCAATGACTCGCTACAACACTCACTTAGAGGAAGCCGAAACATGGGCTAGAGTAGGCCTTAGTAAGCCATTGTTTAGGGCACGGCAGGAAGTGGATCCTTTGCAACTGCGCTTCTGCACACAACACCCGGCCCGTAACATGGCAATTCCCACTACCACTCGCACTCAGAATTGATTGGCCACCCATGGAAGATTCGTCTAGACGATAGCCCTTGAAGTTTGATGGGGTCCGGTGCTTATCACCTACTTCTACGAGCTTAACTGACTGCCCGAATCTCGAATCCCGACACTAGTGTTTCGAGCACGAAAATCAAATTTCGCACAAATCTTCCTGATTCGGCCATTCGAGATCGCCATCACGGTAAATTTCAGAGCGAGATCAAAGACTGCTCAAAGTCAAGTGATTCTAAGTGCTTATACAAATACACCGCATCTTTCTACATCTTCACCGAACTAATCCAAAACAAGACGGCCTCACCGCTGCTCTGTTGCGTGTATCCGCCCGCCTGCTGATATTGCTGCATGTACTGTGCTATGCCGACCACTACTCGGCTTTATCAGGCGCACTCAGAAACGCGACAAATTATAATGGATGTGCGGCAATTCAAAATATCCTTGTCACAGACGTCTCCAGGCGCATTAGTCGCTCATTCGTCATACTAGACAAGATGTCATTGCTTAGGGCCTGCCAAATATACGAAATGAAGATTTGAAGCCAATCAAGAATCTGTTTCCTCTCATCGTTCGGCGCCAGCAATCTTTTCCAGCTATTTCATCTCCCAATCCACTCCGTCTTGTCATATGTGATATAATTCGGGGCTATTATGAGAACTTTGGTAAAAAAATGAGGAATGTTAGTTGAACACGATTTCTGAAGACTTGACTTCAAGGGTAAAATGTTGTGTGCTGTACAAGTAGGGTATCTGATTTTTAAGGCCTCTTACCTCGCATTATCATTGCAATAATACACCCTTTCATTCCTTATTATGGGTGAACTTGATAGAAAAAACGAGGCAAGCGAAATATGAAAAGTTCGGTAGTCCTCTTGCCTGGATGATATGGTAGACTACATGAAGTCTCAATTCATTAGTCTGAAGCTGAACTTCTCATTCTTTGCGCGTACGATGCACAAAGATGCAGAAATAAAGAAGGGAAGAGGGGTTTCACTGAAGGTTCGCGTTATCAACGTGTTCTGCTGCTACCCGCCATAATAGCCACTGTCTCACTGGTAAAGTCTCATAGGAAGTGGTAAAACTCGGACATGCCATACTTCCGAGATCTTATGATAGGGGATAGCAGCGTACATGATTCGAGCAGGGGTGAATTTCCAGACCATTTTAATTCAATGGGCCCTTGTGTGACGCTTGAAGCGACTTGTCTCGCTGAATATTTTAACCGGGAAGTTTTATTTCTCCGCAACTACTCGGCATAAACGCAAATAAGGATATCAGAATGTATATGCTCAGGCCGATGCCTGGACGCAGCGATACTATCAATGCATTTGTGGGATTACTTTCTCTGCATCAAATTATCCTAGGGTTCTCATTGCAAGAATGGAAGATGTAGTATAGTATAGGAGAAGAACAGGGTACTTTACAGCGTGCTCTTCACTTCCAACGTCCTTACCAGTTGCAGAAACGAAGCGCATCTGACAGGAGATGAATATCACGTATACTGACCCCTAATCGACTCTCATCTGAAGATCTATTGCAAGTTTACTTCAAACCATAACTTATCCGTATCATATTCTACCAATTATTCTCGAGTACTCATGGGTTCTGTGGGAACTTGACTTCTGTGCCGGCATCATGATGATTTTGCCTCAAAATTTTTAATCATTTGTGCGTGATGATGATGCTGATCTTTTTTAGTACAAGACCATTCGTATGCTGGACTCGCCTTCATGGCAATCATTGCAAACAACTGCTCTACCATATGCGGGTTTACATAAAATCTGTTGCAATTTTCCTTGCGAATCGTGGCGGAGTAGTCGCGCATACACAGTAGTACTCTTCTGTTTTGCAAGCCTATTCATGACTTACTGCATCAACTGCTTTTCCGTCCATTCCGCCTGTGCTTGCGTTTGCACTGCATTCAAAAATATCAACTACGGCCATCAACGAGAGTACATATCTGAGCCTAATAGGCATCTCTGTATAAAAGCTAAAATATTCAGTATTTGTAGTCCATCATTTTTATGCGAAACGAATATGACGGATGCTGTGCTGTTGAAATCATTCATTTCATGTTAGGTAGTCCCACGTCTCATCCTACGTGACTGTTCATTCACGCTTACGCCCAATTTTCCGCTCATTTTGCATTATTAGCCTCTAGTAAAGAATGGTCATCCGTTTACTCAAGGTGAAGACAACGAACGATTTGAGTGTATGCTTATCGTTGTCGTTATCATTACAACAATTAAAAATGGAACGAATTTGCGTCGATGCCTAAGGCAGAAAGCTGAAACATTTCTATGGTTGAGTTAGAGACGCCCCCCCTCGTGGTTACATTTTACAGCAACTAAATCTGTTCTTTGTTTCGTGGACCCTTTTAAACTTGAAAATACGATACATCGACCCACTACCTCAATATGTGATGGGTTATAATCTACCCCAGTCAAGATGAGAGATTCCTGCGACAAGATAGAATAATATATGCTTAGTTTCGGCAACCACTGGCAATTACTTTAGTGATGGAGAATACATTATTTACCGTTCACAAGGCTATTCACGATGAGGTTTTCATTTTTTTCGGCGACACAGGAACCCTGTGTCGCCACGACAACCTACTTGCCACGCGCAACTAGTGTGAGAGTTATAGTTGTCTCGGCAACATCGTATGTGCTTCGTGACTAGCGCTGCTAAGGTAAGGATTTCGTGCCGAGGATCGACCCCACGTGCAAATGCGTCAACTGAGATAGAGATTGGCATGCCGACAAGTGATGTGCCCCGCCTAGGACAGGATCTGGCGCGTGCAGTGCCGCCCCTTGCCTACTCCCCGCCGTGCCGCTTAAATGCACCGAGGCCCGCAGTGGGTTCGTGATGGCGACCAGAGCCGAAGACATGCGCGTATGCAACCCCCCTATCCGCATCAATGACGGTGCTGCTTCTATCGATGCTCGATATGAAAACTTTGCATGCCATGTAGTAGTGCGGGACTTGTCCGCAGCGCCTTGCTTTCGAGCGCTCCAGGATTAACAAGAGGAAATCGAATTGTCCACCGCGAATGTCGAGGATCAGGCTGTGTCTTGCATCAGCCACACCTAATTTTATCCAGGGATTATCCTAGTGTACACCTATCAAGCCTCGGCTATGAAAGAGGCACGTGCTACCCTAGAACACAGGTCGGAGGGTGAGAACCCGTCGGCAATAGGTGCCGCCAAGGCCGTCTCTGGTGCCGCTGCAAATTGTTAAGGCAATCATGAGTAGGTAGATGATGTTCATGTTGTATTGTGTTTGGCTGCCCTGCAGTTGGCCGAAGTTTGAATCTCAATGCACGACTAATTCAACGGCGCCAAAGTCTCCCCCTGCTGGCGTTACTAGTACCACCTACGCGCCACGGTTCTCTTTCCCGTCTTGCGCTATGCTATACCAAGTGTCTTCGGATCACGGCAGAGATTATTCCACCACGTGCAAATTTACGTCTCAAATCTTGATCCAAAATTTTCATATTGTTACTCACTGCAGGCTTCATCTGGCCAACTTCGAACGGGTGCTCAGCAGACATTATTACTCATTTTACACTTCGCAACGCTCCCTACCACCTTGAAATCGAATGAATGAATGGATAGCCTTCTCCAATAGATCCATTTATTCAAAACTCCAGCGAAATATTTCTTATAATCATTTGAAGCTTTTGGTCGTGACAGTATTGAATGCTAAGTCACTTTAGGTGCTGCCGTCTCCATTAGCATACCTGCCTGCGAAGAGACGTTGCTATAGAGAGTTACTCGAGCGAAAAGACGAAGCCTTCGCAACTAAGAAAGAGTTGGGATTTTTGGAGATGAAGATTTCGTGGCCCAATTTAGACCTCATTGATATGAACCTGTCCGCATTCTTCAACATAATTGTGTGTTTTCTCGCTGCTTAACGAGAACATACACGAATATCAAGAGAGATCATCGCAAGTATATTCATCACTTCTTATCACTCTAGCAATATGGTTTACTTTCTTGCGGACACGCCACACTTTATATTGGCGTGCGTTATTTGCGGTCGGAGAGAGTCGCCTTACCCTCATGGCTAGAAATTAACACTTGATCCTCGGTTCAAGCATACGAATTTTTGAAGATTTGAACAAGATCACAGTTGTTTTAAAATATTTCTTGCAAAAAGAAACAAAATAATCAACTTGGATGAGATCTGTTGACATATCATCAAATGCCTAATGACCCGCGTCCATGGCCTTGCACAAATTATCTCCAGAATTATGCCATCCGATTATCCAACATCAAAACCACCAGATTGGTCACTACGGTACTCCCATACCACATAAACCTTCCTGAAGGTGCCATGTATTCATCAAAAATCTTGGGGTCGATATTAACCGTTTTTTATCATGATCATCAGGAATCAAGAGACAATTATTTTATTGCAATTTTACAGTGCATAATTCAAGTTGCCTTCATCAATAGTTGAAATTTCAAATACATCAAAAGCCACTAGATTCTTCAACTCTGGGCCTGGGATGATTTTATTTTAGAATTAACATCAGCCGTAATTCTAATTTGGATACAAAGTTGAGCACTTGCAAGATCAGCTCTCTCGAAAAAATAGCCACGCATTAAATTATCTAAAGCTTCAGACTCAGCTCAATTATCATCTATCGCACTATAAAGGGGAATTTTTGTTCCGCAAATGTTCACCTACAAGTTGTACATCGCTCACTGCCAAGATATCGACCAAAAATTTAACACTTTAGATGACTCAAAAAAATAATAGCGATTACTTGATAATTTGGGTTGAATACCGTGGGAAAATGTTCTTTCTTAGGCATTCAATATCATAAAACTGCATGGCCTGACGTGGTATGGAAAGTATGAGCAGATTATGTGTTTTCTCTCTCACAGACTTCTAGAACAGAGGAGCGAGATTGATGACTAAAATAAACAAGAAAATTATAACAAGCCAAATTTAGATTTACATACCTGATTCCTCCCTGGGTATAGACAGAAAACTAGATAGTTCATGGATTAAATACTGATGGAATACAGCAAGTTTCTTTGCCTAGATGTGGTATTTACTGGGGAGTTTAGAGCATGCAAACCAACTCAAGTTAACTTCAGCAAGAGACTAAAGCTCATTCAAACTCCAGATTTTTTTAATTTCCAAAGCAGCTCCTAAATCTCTATCACAGCTATGTCAATTCCACAAATAGGTGACATTTTATATTGCTATAACTGTAGATGAGAGGCATTAAAAGAACTAATAAACTTAATCAGATACAAAGATTATGAATTTGTCTACAGAGATTCGTAAGTAATTGAGACACTAGCGAACAATGTCTACTCCTATCGGAGTAGAGTAAATTTACTATCCTTCCATCTTGTTAGATGTGAGCTTACAGAATTTTGCACCACAACAGAGAATTTTTGAAAGATAAGGCTGAACAACTCGGCTGAGAGTAGCCTCTTGGTTTTCACGGCAGGCTAAATGTGAGTGTTAAATTAATGCGATATAAGAGTATCCAATATTACTGTCAACAGACCTAAGAAATTAGATCCTCGGCACATTCTCTCTATCGTCTCTCGCTGCGAGTAAATTTATGTAGCTGCATCAATCCTACAACGCTACCGTTCAAAATGACAAAATTTCTACCAGATCAAAGTTAAGGCTACTGCTGTGTTTGCGCAAGTTATGGGTAGAGGAAAGCGTATGAGATTAAATTTGTATAATATTTGTATACCAAAGTGCTGGATTCTTCTTCATGCTCATAAAACTGTGCATGTGAGCCCATACACAATTGCAGTAACTATAAGAAATACTGGTTCCTCTATTATGAAGCTGTACAGTGTATCTCAGCAATCATATATAAGGAGAGAATTAATAATGTGTATCTATCTAACGCAAAGTAGAAAACTTGACCTGATGAATACCCCCAAATGGTATGTTTTCCAATATTCAATAGTAATGTCAATGGATGTATGTAAGATCTCCTTGGAAAAGTTAGTCGTTTATGATCACTGATCATTGGATTTAGTAGCATCGGTATGGAATATTTCGATAAAAATATGGCCGGCGAAGATGAATTCTTCACCTTCCAGTAGTGACGGTGTAATCACTCAGTATGCTCTGCATATCTGGGATAGCCAAGAAGAATTGCATCTGAATCGAAGTCGAAAGCAACCCCAAGCATATCTCCATTTCACGAAAAGTCGTCAAATATTTGGCCTATCATTTTCATATGAGTCCTTCACCTTAATCTTACTACACTACCTCGCCTCAAATATCGATAATGGCCTTACTCCAATTGCAATTGGGCATTTGCCTCATCAAAAACCGGCCAACTCCCACTACAAAATTACGATGCTATGTATATCCGCGAGGAGGAAATTAAGTCATAATCTACAAAGCTCGGGTCTTGGTCTATGGGTGACCGTTGCTCTAACAGGGCTTCACATCTTGAGGGAGAACGGGCAGCTGGGACGCAGGACGTGGGACGAACTAGTGAAGTGATCATAAAACGGTATGCTGGTACGCACATTTTTCGAGTGCTTCTGACTTAAGGGTATCTGTGGATGCAGAGGCAATGATTTCGGATAGTGAAGTCGACACTCTAAAAACAGGCAACAATGGAAAGTGTTTTAGTCTGCCTTCTGGTCGTCATCTCCTGGAAGTAAAGTCTGGATAGCCTAGAGGCCTACCTCACTCGAGAAAGGGAGGACTGTGAGGCCACATATCGCGCGACGGCTATATTAAAGATGACAAAGGCATCTTAGAGTAGCCAAAGGTTTTTCCTGTTTTCCCGTTTTCCCTTTGGTAGATATTGACGGTCGAGGAAAGGGTGAAAGTCCACAGAACAAAGGACCCGAGTGGTATAAGCGAATGCACTCACTACTTGAGTAGCCCAAATTTCAAACTGAGTTACTGTCGTATATAGTCGTCAGGGAAGCTAGTCTTCTCCGCGTCATGCTATCTAAGTGCAGGGCTTGTGCCCGTCACGAAAAAATTCATTCATTCGATAAAAACATGCTAAGATAAAAAGCAACGTCAACTTTTCTCCGGTTAATGCCATCTAGGAGCGTCTAATAGAGCCTAAAGTCTATTTCACTAGCATGATATGGAAGGATAGATATTCTAGTGGGTTGGAATGTTAATTCAATTCCATGGCTATAATATTTTATCGATCGCAACATGTTCAAATATTACGATTGTAACTGTCGCGTTAATGCTGCTTTCACTCAAGGGTAGCTTGCTCCGAATTACTGAAGCAGAAACACAAAACAATGCCCGCTAAGGGAGGGAGGATTGAGCTTAAACTTTCACTCTAAAAAGCACAACCCTGACTGCATTTTATATTGCCGTTATAATGGCTGTTCTATACCCTATCTATTAAAATTCAAAGTCAAAAAAATATTATATGGCATTCAATATTAAAAACCTCATGCCTAGTCATTTTAAATTTTGTGGTACCCGTTAAGTTAAATATCAATTACACGAATTGGTAGTAATATATTGTGAACCTCTCTTTGCAGGAATAGCAAATTACAGTGGATCAAAGTACTTAAGTCGTGTATGTTGAATGCTAAAGAATAGTGCACATATCTAAAATAAAGGAAATCTCTCTTGCATCAGTTAAGTTGTAGATGCCTTCAAGATAATGAAGGTCTCGGAAAATAAGCAACTAAAGTTACATACAACTCTTGAATCAGTTACCTTTACTAAACTCTACTCGCTATGTGGGCCAAGGAAAAAATCAACAACCTAAACATCAGCTCTTAACGGTTCACGGGAATTCGGTCTCTTAATGACTGACGCAAGATCCATCAAGATATTAAATATTAACAAATATAGCTAAGCCTTGAAAAATACTAGAGCTAAGATATTTTTCTCTTAACAAAAGGTACCTACCAAGTCGAATTTCAATGGAGGAGCTATCACTAGAATACAGCTATCGCATGATGAAAATTTTGAAGCTGCTTAAGTTCAAAGTAAGATGTTTTACATATCCTCATTCGTATGATTTTCATCACCAGAGTGTCTAGCTACCTTTCGTTAATCATTTACTCTGCGCCGTGACTAAGCCTCTGTTGGCTACATGACTATCAGAGTCATCGAACTGCTGTCACTAGTATGTTCAGAACCAGCCAAATCTCTAAAGATTTCAGCGCGCCAAAATCTTCAAATCATCGGCATTTGGTAGTATGTGGTTTTCAAGGATTTCAAAGAGCCAGTATACGTTGCGTCCAACAACTCCACAAATACGTGAAAATAACCCCATATTATCCTGCCGTAAACCCTGTGCAGCTCTATATTTGCCATGTCCCTACAGCTCCCATACCATTTGCTTAAAATCGATGCAAGTAAGCTGCTATGATGTATCATCTTTCTGTCCGAAAAATTTGGAGCAAGAAGACTTGTCCTATTAATCTGATTGATTAGATTGCCATCTTTCTTTCAATGATCCCTCTTTTGAGGATGTTCAAGACGACTTGAGAAAGGGATATGTAAATGTAACGGCTATCTCAGTAAAGATCACTCGATACACCTGGCTCTTGGGAAGATGGTCATACATTTAGATGGAAGATAAATATAGAGATCATCACAATACAATCATCGCACCCAGAATTTGCACATATGCACTAAAGCTCTGTCAATACCTCACGCTCATATGTTATCGACTCATCCTTCTCATAAAAACAACTGAGATGCTGATTCACGGGTATAAATATAGAGTGGATATAATTCGCATATCGTAGAGAAAGAATAATGTTTTGAAGAGGGGTCAGTTAAAAATGAAGTATTGGAATTCTCCTTCAAGCACCAATCTTCCTCCCTTTGGGCCTCAATAGAATTGATCCATAGATATTTGTTAATAAAGGTTTACCCTTTCACCATATAGTTTAGAGATATATGCACTTTATATAGTACCATCAAAGAAAGTGCCAATATAAAATTTAATCCTGAACAACTATCCTGTTTAGATTTTACTTACAGATCTATAAGGACGAAAACAATATTACGAGACAAATCTCTTGCAAGCAAAAAAAAGCTTTGTACTATCGCTTTGAAACTATCTAGCTTGATTTTGATGACTTTCTCTAGAATCATTCTCTTGTTATCATTTACGTCTATTTTGTAACTCCATATCTCCACTCACTTACAGAGCAATACTCAGGCGAAAATAAAGAGGGAGAGCGTTGGCTTAGGAGTGTTTTGGGAGTTGGACCTGATTGTAGAACTTCCATCGACACGGTATTGAATGAAATGTAGCCACGACATCCCTCCGTCAACGCCCCGTCTACCATTTTACCTGTTAGACACTGAGGGTCAAATGAAAAATGTAAAAAGTGTATTGATGAAATCTCTGCTCCTCAACTCCTTTCCGGTCTTGATGCTGTATAAGCATCAAAAACCATTTCCGGGCGAGAATATCTTCTCCTCGTTTCCCAAAATTGCTTATGAAATATATTACATGTGTTGGAGATAAAAAGATATCAAGTTGGAGCTTTGACTATGCTGACCATTCTGAAAATCCTGATCAACATATCCTTAGTGAGATCACAAAGCTCAAGAGAGTTAGTCGTAGAAGATGTGTCATTCCAATATACAATGATTCTCATTACTATATTTTGTAGGTCCCAGAATATCAGATGTTTGACATTACCAGTGACAATAGTAGGGCTCTAATTATCAGTCGTTCTGACTGTTTGTGTTGCTGCTATGGCTGCTTTTTCCGACCATATATCTGGAGTTTGGGGTAGAAGCTCCATCAGACCTCTCTTCACGCCTCTTTGTAGACCTAGTAGATTCAACAAGTGGCTGTTTGCCATGAATAGCGCTTCATGCCGCAATTCGCATAGATATCTTGACCCTTGGGAAGTTCCAAGTTTGGTGGGCATAAGTGCACTTTTCGAGCCGAGTTTTCCTCGAACATGACGCCTGCAAGTTTTCTCACTAGCTATATTCAGTGAATTTCTTTGGCTAATCCTATGGTGGTCAAACTTGCGTATTGTTGGGCATGACACTAACAGCAAGGCCATGTGGAACCACTTTAGCTTGCATAGCTTCGAATAAGAGACTAGCTATAGTTAATCTAAAGCAGTCATTTTTTTCTCAACCTCCTATTTTCTATTCAGTCATATGGTCATCGAACTCTGTAAATCAGTAGTCTAGGAATTCTGGCTCCCGTCGCTGGCACAACATTTATGATGGTACTCCTGTCGCTAGCATCTCTGGTCCCTTCAACTCATATACGTAATGAGACTTGGGAATTACTAAGTATAAAGTCCTGTTGTAAGGGTTTAAGCCCCGTGGGCAGCGTCATGTTGCTGTGGGACGTCGACTGCAAAGTCTCAGTCTCGATGCTTCGAATTTGGTATATTGCACGGACACTTTCATTGTGTTCTCTTGTCTTCATGAGCGTTATTTTGGCAGAAAGATTTTAACTCTGGCTATTCTTGTGCAGATTGCTCTATTCGTTATTGGCGGCGCCACGACACATACGTACATTGGGCCGGCGTCACTGAAACCATCGTTGGAATGCCCTTGAAGCGGGATCTACGCGGCCCTCTATGCTTGCCTTCTTTAAACTGATCATCTTTTTATATGTTGCGTGTAATTTTCTGTTTGATTTATATCGATTCCTTGTTATTATTGAATACCTTCACGGCTTGCTCAACTTCTTCAATTATGTGTATCTCTTCATTATCTCCCTTACTTAGCCTCATTTAGGAAAATTCCTCAGTATTTCGAACATTATTCTTGGGGCTATCTGCGTCCCATTGCTTTCAGACTTGATTACTACTATCGTTTCTCGCTATGCGTCGAGACCGCTGTAGTTACCTACGCTAGTTTTCGTCGCAGCCATTTCGTCGCACAACGGATTTCGAGATGGAAATCGAGTTAGTTTTAAGTTTAAATAAGATTCACAGTATCAATTTTACATCAGAGACTGCGTCGGACGCTGGCACGAAATAATTTTTTGGATCAAAGGTTTTTTAATCATTCATTGTCTATTCAGCTATCTAGCTATGACACATGACCGGTGCAAAAATTCCTCAATATTAGTGAGAGAACTGATGAGATACCCCATTACCATTACCGTTCCCCTCCGACTCGCATACTTTTATAATAATTCGAATTCTCACAGTAGCAAGACCTCGGATCTCCAATATGACTCTGGGGCTTGCCAAATCATCGCGACCTATTTGCCTTCAAAGAACCATTGATAGAGCGAATACCAGGCTGGAAAATCGTTTGGCAAAAAAGAACATACTATTGAGCTCGATAGTCGGGCAAAAAATGGAGTTAAACATGACCAAAAGGATAAGAGCCTTCGAAGAAGATTCTAACTCCACAAACCCCGATGTTGAAATGGGTGATGCGGTTATAGACTGATATATTATGGAGGGGCTTGAGAGCTCACGATGGAATATCAATGAACTCTAAGACGGTCAGATCTCAGTGGCCCCCATTATTACAGTCACGAGGAAGATTGCTGTGCCGGCTATGAAGCGGACAGCTAATGTTAACTTAAAAAAGGCCGACGAAGCCACTCGAAATACCATTCCGAGGGCAAGTGGCAACAATCAGACTTCTTGCAGCGATAGTAGCTCCAAGAACAATGTGACTTGTTCTCCTGCGCTTCGAGCCATACTTGAAGCCGAATAACAGAGAGCGGGCCAGACCTCAACTAACCTTACATTATGTACAGTTGCCATCAACGGTATGGAGAATGCGCTCTCACCTCTATCCAAAGAGCCTAGTGTTCAATTTATAGACTCCATGAAAGTCTACCTCCCAGCCGCAACAGCTCAATTCATGATTTCAGGACTAGGAACAGTCCTTCCCAACCTCCCTCCACGACCAAACTGCCAGAATCATAGCGGAAAGATCGTGGAAAAAACGATACAAAAGGAGCCAGAGCAGCTACAAAAAGAGAACCAGCCGAGAATAACCTCAGCCAAGCCTTCCTGTGTGACAGTTACCCGGACTGGATTCAAGGCGCCCGCACCACCAGTGAAAGACGTTTCAGTCCACAATTAACCCTCAGTATCAACGAAACCTTCAGAGAAGGCTTCGAAAGCTGCCCCCAAAGATGATCATTTGTTTCTTCGACTCGGAAAAGAACATGCTTGGCACACACTATCGCCGGCTGGTGTGCGAGATGCGGCAGCAAAGTGCTCAAGCTTTCCTCATAATACATTGAACACGTATACCATGTTCCGACTGGCTTCGCACTTTGGGCAAAAAAATGGGAAGTACAACAGCTCCTTATAAACACCGCTGAATCGTTCTTTCAGGTAGACGCAAGAATGGAGAAGGCCTCAGATTTGGTGGCCCTTCGTATCGCGACAATTTTAGTCGCCAACCTTACACTTCTGGCAAGAGTAATTATCACCGACAAGATGGTGGTAGATGAAATCATCCGAGCCACTAATAAAGTTCCGGCAAGGGTCCGCCCTCATGGAAAAGGGAGAATCGGAGCCACCTACCAGACATGGGTAGCTCATTTTGAAAGAGCTTCTGTCCCTCGACTGGTCTTCTGACTATTTAAAGACTCGGGAATCCCTGCTACACATTAGCCTCGCCAAACTATGGGCAAATGAAAGCGATATCTCCTATAACACGACACTCAAAGTTGCTCATGCACCCTGGTATGCTGGAACTGCACCTCAATAATGCACTCCAAGTCGGAATGCAAAGAACAGACAAAGTGCCGCGATTGTGGAGGCCCCACCGATAAGACAGCCAAGATTACCAGGCTCACCCCACTAAGTCTGCAATGGCCTCGAGAGAAAATCTTGTGACTATCAGGCAGGCTAATCAATGCAAATATGCTGCGGTGATCCGAGTATAAATAGCCGTTCCATGAATAGAGGCCGCTATCAAAGTAGCCACTGAGATGGCCTGAATAACTTCACTGAACAATTGCTCTAAAAATAGCTATGAAGTTCTGATGATGGATGAGACACCAGCTGTGACTGAGGTCACAGAGGCAATCATCCAGAAAAATCACTCACAAAGGGCGTCTAACAGGCCTATTTTCGTCTCCATCTTACGCTAAGTTTCATTTCGATAAACGTAGGTAGAGGAGGTCCGACGCAAAGTATTGCGCTCACCCGAACATTCGAGCTGAGTATCGACATTTGTAAGGATTCCTCTTCCGATCCTCCCGATCCTTCCGATTTTCCCTTCACCGTATAATTTTGCCCTTCTTCCCAAGTTGTTAGACAACAGTATAATCCTTTACATATGGGATCATGTTGATATTAGGTTAATGTCTATGTTATGATGAGCTAGTGGAAGAAAGCCAGTATATTTAGGACGGCTTGGTCTGTAGCTTCAGAGTTCTTCACGCTTAGTTTTCTGTCATACCCAACACCTTCGGATTACCTCGGATTACCTCTTGTACCTTTAGTTACCATTAGTACCCACTCAAACCTTTAGACCTCTTAGCCATTTATATTACCCATCTTTCAAACCTTTAGTTCCTCCTAGCTATCTCCAGTAGACCTTCAGTCATCTCTTGCGACCCGTCCGACCTCTTCTCACCCTCCAATTCCGCTTCAGGTCAAACGCCTACGCTCCAATCTGACAATATTGTTTTAATCTAAGAACCTCGGTGAAAGGAAAAGACGATGTCGCATCCTGGGTATATTTGCCATTTACCTCATGGTGGCGAAAAGGTCAGGTCAAGGCCTGTGACTCACACCCGGAAGGATGATAGGACGATATTAGCGACGCATCTCTTCCCCTGTGCTAAGCTGACGGTTAACTATTGCTGGGTGCTTGTTAATGGAGTCATCTTCATCAACGTGTATAAGGCGCCTAGAAACACACCAGCCATACAAACGCCTGTCAACTGGAACCTGCCGTCGAACTCGGTCGCTGCGGGTGATTTCAACTCTGTATACTGCGCCTGGCAACCAGGAGTCACTCGCCCCTACGGTCAATGTGAAATGATTGAAAGATGGGCAGAAGATTACAATCTAACCTGCCTTATTGTTGGAGAACCCACACATCAAGCTGGAAACACCCTGGACCTTGCTTGGACCAACATTAACGGTAGCCGTGCATGGGTAGACCGTGATGAATGTGTCACCAGCGACCACCTCCCTATCCGAAGAGTAATCCATATCCAGTCCGCAGTATTGAGACCCAACTTGGGCAAGATTCGAGTGACGAGGGGAAAATTACCAAAACTAGCGCGAGCTGTTACTAAATTGGTCCCTCTACCATCAGTTTTAGATACAATTGAAAAGGTCAACGACTACCCCTAGGAACGTTGCTCAAAGCTTAAGACTGTCATCAAAGCAACAAGAACTCGACCCAGAGCAAACGGTGGTAAATCAGCCCCGTGGTGGACCCCAGCATACAAGGAGGCACGGGCTGAATATCGAGCGACTGAATCACCCCTTCAACGTGCTGTGTACGCCAAGAAGCTTCGAACAGTTCTTAAAGCTGCAAAAATGGGATATCAAGCACAACTGGTCGAAGACATGACCATGCCGAACGGAGTATTTAGCTTGATTATAAAGGCTAGTCCTAGACAGACAAGCATTCTCCTAGCTCCCAACCACAACGGAATTCTTATCTCTGATCCGCTAGAGTGAGCCACAGCTCTTCGTGACTCTCTCCTTGTAAGACACTAAACATTGAACGACCTGCCGCCTTGTACCACCACGAGTAACAACCGGGTACAATGGAAGGATAACATCCCCGAGGAAGAAGTCCAAGCTTGTACCATTAGCTGTAAAAATACAGCTATGGGAGCAGATGAAGTCCCCGTACAGCTGCTAATGGCCTGCTGGAAGACAATTGGACCCTGCATAGTCAAACTCTTCAGAGCCTGCATACAGTTTGGTACACACCCGAATTGTTTTAATCGGCCGAATTAGTACTTTTATAGAAGCTTAAAAGGGATCCAACAATAGTCAAAGGATGGAGATAAATTTCCATCCTTTCTTGTCTTGGTAAAGGGCTTGAAAGACTTCTGGCAAAACGGATGGCGCACTCAGCAGTGATCTGTGATGAAGTTGGTCAGCGGCAATTTGGCCCACTCTCGGGACGCTCAAAAATAGACCTAGTCTCCTGTAAAGTAGACGATGTCGAGGAGGCGCGCACACAAGGGTGGGCGGCCACTTTCGTCACCTTAGACTTACAAGGTGCGTTCGATGCAGTTCTTCATAACCGTGTAGTGAAAAGGATGCGAGAACAAGGATGGCCCGACTCAGTTCTAAAGTGGACAACTTCGTTCCTTGCACAACGAATGGTACAGGTCCGACACTCGGAACGAGTCATGACAAAGCGACAGCTAGTTTGCGGGGCCCCACAGAGCTCGCTGATATCGCTGATTTCGCCTCTTCTCTTTCTTCTATACATGGTAAAGCCAATGCGCAGTGGTGCAACTAACCTGAGGTTTAGCTACACTGATGATATCGATATTCTTAGATTTGTCCGCACCACTGCTGAGTCTGCTGCAGCTGCTTAGAAAGAAGTCGATCACCTGTTGGAGTGGGCTCAGAAAAATGCCGTCCAATTCTACACAGAAGACCAGAGGTAGTACAATTTCCACCACAGCATCGCGAGGCAGCTGTTGGTATCCACGTAAATAGCACTCTCATAGATACATCTCAATAATTTCTCTGGCTTGGAGCTTACCTCGATCCGCGTATTAACTTCAAACATCATGTGATGACGTGGTCTGGAAAAGCAATAAAATATGCACATCTGATGCAACGCTTCCATTCCACAACTCGAGAGGCCGTACCAGGGGCGCTGATATGAGCAGTAAATAGTTGAATTGTTTCAATCACGGCTTTTGGAGCGGAAGTCTGGTGGCTCGGCCTCAAACGCCCAATGAGAGCAGGAATAGCAACGCCAGCTACCGGGAGCCTCTGTACTATGATCGACAAGGCCATCATGATGGGTCTCCGATCTGCACTTCCAGTTTTGCGGACTGCTCCTAATGTAGTCCTGCACAGGGAATGAGGAATCTCTCCCGCAAATATTATTCAAGAGGGAAACCGGCTATAATTTTCAGCCAGAATAAAAAGCCTCGATGATCGGAACCTGCTGAGATCTCGTGCTGCGATGTGCCCAGACATTGGGACTCGGAAGTACAAGAAGAATCCACGAGGATTTGATAATGTTGATAGACAAAGAGCTCTTTCACAGCGGGCTTATCGACAATTTCCGGACTCAGAAGCTTCGACGCCTTTGCCGCCACCATTTTACTCTGCCAAGTCTTTGACTAAGTCAGAAGAAAAAGAAGCGAAGAAGCTTTGGATAATCAACGTGCTCGCATCGGAAATTTGCACCTACTCAGACTGCTCATCGTAGGGAAACGGACGTTCAGCATGGGGTTTTGTTGTGAAGAGATATGGTAAAAATCTTCTCAAGGAGAATGGTATCCGATACGGAGGAGAGATCTTTGACATAGAAATCACATGAGTGCTGAAGGCTCTTGAGGTGACGCTGAGAATGAAAGAAGTGCAACAGCAGCCGGGGAAGACGATGCGGCGAGTGAATGTGTTTCTGGATAGTCAGCATGCTGTAAAAGTATTTGATACGGGCGTCTGTTCAACCAGCCTCAAAGAGGTACGTCAGTTTTGCATACTCTCAGCGTCAGCTGCCGTAAAGATTAATAGGATCCCCGGTCACTCTGTAACACAAAGAAACGAAGAAGCAGACGTAACTGCGCGTCTCGACTTACGAATGCTGCCCAGTCCGGACAACCAATCAGGATCTGTTTCGTTAGCATACCTTCACTGTCTCATGAATAACTGGCTACAGGCTTTGCTAAGAAATTAGGGAGATAGAGTGTGCCATGTTCGGTATTAAAAGCTAGATCTGCTCATGAAACGGCGCAAGCCCCCTGAACTAGCCCTATCAAGGCATCTACTCCGCGAACTAAATGTAGCCCGTACGGGCCACGGTAATTTTGCGGCCTATCATTGCCGATTCAACAATGTAGACGTAGCCAGTGAGTGCACGTATAGAGAGGAGATTTACCCTACACACTTTATACACTGTCGCCTCTATTCTCACGAAACACATCGAATACGAGGTCTAAAGTCCCACGACAACTTTATATATGAACTTCTCGGACCCAAGTGCCTTGAAGCCTTCAGAATTTTTGCACAAAAAACCCGATGTTATGAGTGATCAGCTATAAGCTGGACCTCTGCTCTCAGTGAGGTCCATATAAATTAGCCATGTAACATGACTCGATCGGAAGAAGAACGAGGCGAGGAGTTTTGCTTCCCAACCACAAGTTCTGATTTTAGTTGGAGCTCAAAGTTTAGGAGCCTAGAGTTATGTTATGATTTCTATTTTATGTATTGCTGCATGTAATTTAACTAGCTACTATTTGTGTAGTGGTTCACGCGGTGGGAAGAAGTTGGGCATGTCATACATATGATCTTAGCTGTAAACCCCGCTCTTAAACCCTCAGGTGATAACAGGTATATCCTAGGCCTTTGAAATAAAAAACAAACAAACATGACCGGTGCTATATAAACAAATTTGATTACTCTTGTAACGTTAAAGACACTCATACTCTGGCCTTCATTTGCAAATACCACTATGAGGTATGTTCGCTTACACAAACAGTCGACCCTCCTCCGTAAGTACCCACCAAAGAGAAATTCAAAACCTTTGATTATCCAAGCATTCCTTCATCATCCATACACACCAGCGCCGCGAGAAATGTAGTTAAGTTCTGCTGGATTCGAACCAGCGATCTTCTGTCTCGAGTGGGATATGTGTCCTAGCTATCCAGTTTCATGGAATAATAACAGGGGTTAGAATGACGGCTTACTAGTAGTAAACAAACCTTGCAGGACTGAGTAGGGAAAGGTAACGTAACAGTGAACTACGAGCATGTATATAATAAAGCGTAGTCTACAGTCGAGTTGCGTTCTTCACGCAACGTCTTCTCAATATTATTCTCATTCCAGATATTCCCTCTCTTCCTTGTGAAGACCACTTCGAGCCCATAGTCGTATCAGATCACGACGTGCCCTCTATCTCTTCTTGTGGAAGACCTTGACTCTCAGTTCACTGACCCTCTTCCTCTCCTTGTGGAAGACCTTGACCCCCTATTTACTCACACTTGTACCCTGTGGACAAATAACATATACACTCCTCGAGATCCAGACCTAACTTGAGAAACCGGCCAAGATGATGTACTACCGCACCATCCAGCCACGGCGGTGTTGATAGTGTCGCCTGCACTCTCGCAACCGAAGACTTGGCACACGCACAAATCTCAATTTGAAAACTCGTTGTCAAAAATCTAAAATTCACGCCCGTCGAGATTGTAGCCATCCGCTACATCATCTCGTGAACTTGTCCTGATCCCTCTCACGTCCATCCCAAAGAACTGCCTCCCGTATTTGCGTGCCACGCTTTGCTTCGTCCAGCAGATACAAATAACGGCGTGGACGTGTATTTGGTGACCAGCTGAGGCCAGAGAAAGTCAACAAGAGGTGTGATCATTGGAATCAGGATGTACAAAGTCGTACTTGTAGACTTAATGAGGCATAGGCAAGATTTGATCCCTTTGGAAGTGGAAAACTGATGTAGTGGAGTAATTTGAATTATTGCCTCGGGGGCCAACTTCTATCGTATTGCGAAATTTGACTGAACTTGGCTCTGGGAGAATATTTCACTCTAAGGTTCGCAGAGTACACCGCGAACAGGTGTTCAATCTTACCCCCCAGGTAGTCTCAATTCACAGCTGGTAACTCTAGTTGTTATCTGGCCAGCCTAGATCTCATGAAATTATTCGAAGCTCAATCGCGCCCTAAGGCACCCAGGGCCGATAAGGTGTCCAATCATCTCCTGACCACTCCATTGATCATTGTAAACACGACGAAATTCCCTCTACCAGGAATTTTGAATTTGTTATCATTTAGCCCAATTTGGCGCCCTATAGACCCATGCAGGTGTCTACGAACTCTAATATTTCTAGAGGAGGAAACCTTATGTTAAAAACCCCCTCAACTTTTCAATTTATATACACTTTAAAGTTGTGTTACCTTGAAGAAGTTCACTAACACTGTTATGCCCAGTGGGGAAGAAAATAACCTAATATTTGCGGCATTAGGGAGGTGGGTTAATCAGCGCGGCCAAGAGCTCATGGAAGAGTGGTGGCAGAAGTATCAGCCCAGACGATACAAAGATCTGGAACTCTTCATGCGCTGCAAACGGCCACCGGAACTCGCTCTACTAAGATGGGCGTACCACCGTCTGATTACGGCAAGAACAGGCGACGAGGACTATGCCGACTACCATCGACGTTTCAACCCCGAACATGAAGATCTGAAATGCGTTTGCGACTGAGAGAAAAGGTCATGGCCATTTTTCAGAGTGCCGACCTGCCTTGCAACGTTGGAGGAGCTGTGAGAAATTGGCCCCGCCTGGAGCCAAGGAGATGATTGGAGAGAATGGATGGCAGAAATTTATCCAATTCCTAATTACATGCAATTGCTACAGTCTACCAAAGAATTAACAGGGTGGGAGGTGACTATGCTGAGATTGCTTCTAATTCAAATGGAGATGTGTTTGGAAGAAAGTGATGCGGCGCAGGGCACCGCAACTTGGACACTTACTGTACCTTTTTTTTTATTTTTTGTCGCTTCTGGCTTTATCTCTGGTCATGTAGGTAGCAATGAGCTCTCAGAGCCCATCTACCCGTATCACGTCTAAATAGATGTAGGATTCTTCCTGTCACGTAAAGGATTTTAAATTCAAAAATTCAAATTCCATGGTATCCTAGAGATAAGTTAGAGAGTTGTAATCTATACATTAGCTTTGAACTTTTGGTAAGCTCGTACCAGTGAAGAATACTTCTCTAAAATGCCTCGATTTCGAGCAGAGCTTTCAGTCATCGAGAAACAAGAGATTTGAGGTCTTATTTACAAAAAGGACCTTCTATAATTATCTAAATTCAAGACTCATTACAAAGCGAGATATGACAATTCAAATTATCATTATTGATGGCTAATTATTGACAAGAAGGGTATCAAGATTTCAATCGTACATAAGAGAGAATATATGAGATCCGATTGGTACCGAAATTTAAATAAAACATTTTATTCACCCACGAAGTCGTAAGCGTAAGCCTTTCCTAGATCAGTTAATTGTGCTTCAGCATTAATTAATTGACCTGTGAGGGCAGAAGGATCACACCAGAACCATGCGTAGCGTTCGATGCGGGACTGAGCGTCCATCCAAGGTATAACGTTCGTTAGAAACTCAACTTGTTCGTTCATGCTACCACTTGCACTGAACTCAGTGATCCAGAGGTTTTTATCGCCAGCTATAACTTGAGCTTTACCTAGGTAATCCCGCAAATAAGCCGAGTTGGATGAGCTATCATACCAGTGTACAGGCACGAAGTCAATAGTACAGTCGACACACAGATGTAAGAATTTATCAAGCCAAGGAAGTCCATTGGCACTATTTGTCACTGCTGGCGCACCAAGACGGAAATCATTAGCAAATGGCTGTATATGCGTTAGGTATGACGTAACTGCGGCTTCAGGCGTCATGCAAGAGCCACCTCCCTCACACGCATCGGGCTCGTTGAAAGCGAGAAGATGCGTTGAACCCTTTTTCCGGGCTCTCTCTACATTCTTGGCCCACTGGGGGTTATTAGTTTTATGCTTCAAGCCAAGGATAAAGAGTAAGAGGAGATACATTCAACGTATGATCTGGAGAGTCACCCCAAAGCATTGGAACAAATTCAAGGTACTCCGGGAAACTGTCGTCTGTATTTGAGTACCAGTTGTAGGCCCAATTGACTTGGCTACCCTCATCGTTGAAGTCCTGAACGTAGATGGGTGGATCGTGGAATGATAGACCTCTTTTGAGAGCGCTTGAGTCATGAGCGGCAAGATGTTCGGGTATTAGATGTGCGTAGCAGCATGGTAAAAAGTTAATGATTTGGAGAGCAAGCCATATGTACGTCAGAGTCGTGATTTGTAGCGAAAATAGAGGTAGGAACATCTCGGTTATCCGTGCAAAGAATTTCCGGCTAACAGAAAATCAAGCGGTTGATTAGCTTACTTTAGACTAAAGCGAAGAGATTTGAAATACAAGGCGATCCATAACGTTCGGTGTAGCAAGAAACATGATGTTTAAGTATTTGTTAGGCTACCCTATTCCTGTCAGTCTGACCATACCAGAGCCGAAATAAATATCAATTGATCGTGCCATGGTGGCGCCAAACAAGAGAAATCGCAGACATTGGGTGCAACTGTGCAGTAGCTTTTCCGACCTCAATTTTTGTGGTATTGTAGTTGTGGTTGGTGTAAAGGAAACTCGATGTCTTAGTCGTCTTACCACTCAGAGATGGTGGCGAAAACAGGGATTATCACGTGAGACGACAACCAGAATTGAACTAACACCTATAACGCAGTTAGGGTACGTGAGCTGCTGATATCAGCTAGTATATAAAATTGTGAGTCAGAGAGTTTTTAGGTGAGAAAGATAATCCCAGGTTGAGTAAAGATGGCTTACCGAGAGCCACAGGATCTTATGGCATTTTGTACGAAAATTTTGAATGGAAATTTTGATTAGCAATAACTGACAGATGTAAAGTTCTTCCATTGAAAGAGCTTGAGTGGGTGAGTAATAAAAGGATTGATCTTGATTAGTCCATGATAATTTAAACGTGGTAATATGTATTTATGGAAATGAATACACGTCGTTTCCCTAAAACATAATGTTGAAGACTACGTTTCAGAGACATAACGACTAAGTTAGGGGAGATAATATGAAGATATTTCGATTCACAAAGCCCTGTGTCTTCAAAACGAAATTCTGGTACTCCACACAGGCTTATTGATATAGACAGGAAATTTTAGGATCGTTTGAGAGGAATTCAAATAGTCTGCACTTAATTTGTCGGCAATGTTTTTTTTGCTCCTAATTAGGCTTCTACTGAATATAAATCGTGGTATGAAAAGCACCTCATATATCTGCATCTCTTCATTGGCTCCATAATCTGTTTAGTCCGTAAAAATTTATCATTATACAACATTATTAAAACAAGGTGTCTCTTTAATTCAGCTGTACCCTTCCCGATTCTGTGCCTCGATTACTATATTATGTTTTAGGAAAAACCGTAAGCGACTACTAATGAATCGGTGAAAAAGCTAACATTTCCAATTCAATATATTTTTGGGAAAGGCAAATATGCTTTGGCGGCAATGCGGTCTTTTAAGGGGGGATTTGACGATATTTGTGGAAGGCTACGATGTAGCAAGGAGTCTACTGTGCGTAACATGATGAGGAATGGATCCCAGTCTTCAATTTAGCTTCAATAGCTATGAAGTTCCAGGAAGAAGCTTAGAATCTTATGTCGTATGGGGCTGCAGCATCCATAATGGAATTAGTGACTACATTAAAGCGCATTTTGGCTCATTTTTGCCACTTTTTGGATTCACTTGTAAAGCTACTCGTGCCGCTTCGGTAAATACTTCATTGACTCCTCGGTTGCGCATGGCACTGCACTCAAGGTACCTCAGCGCATTTATTCGTCGGGCAACGAGAAGCCCTTGTTCGTAATTAATAGTTTCTTTCCTTTCTCTGGTTTCTCCATCTTCTTCAGGCTCATCTTCAAGCTCGCGTAGGTCACATTTAAGGGCAACTAAAACCAGGTTGACACCTTGGCAATTCTCGGCAATTTCACGAACCCATTTAGACTCAACGTTTTCGAGAGAGTCTTTGCTATCAACGGCAAAGCAGAGCATGATTGCATGTGTGTCATCATATGAGAGTGATCGAAGGCGATCGAATTCTTCTTGTCCGGCTGTGTCCCACAGGGAGAGTTCGATATGAACATTATCGACATAAATATCTAATTGCATAATAAGCTTCACACGTACCTAATCGAATTAATTGACCTACCATGAACATAGTTTTCAAACACCGTAGGTTCATACACCGTTGGAAAATACCTGTGAGAAGAGTCAGTTGTGTCTCATAAATTCGCCATCGCGTTTACCCTCTAGTAAAGACATTTAATAGACTCGTTTTACCGCAGGCTCCATCGCCACTTCAACCAACAAGTCAGCCCGGCACTAGATGATAGGCGCTTCCGCCAATATGCGATGCGCTACAAACAGAACTATTATGATACATACAGCAATACCAATTTTCGGCAGGCGCTTTTACTTCCCCTAATTCCACACATCATCTTGATTGAGATGATGTTAGCACGTCTTAGTAAGAAGATAAAAGCTGCCGGTTTTGATAATATGCCAATTAGAAATTTCGAAGTCTGATCCCAACGCCAAGAAAATAATCGAATTCGAGTGAAAGGAGGGCTGTGTGTTCGAGCCTCAAGTGATGCGGATCAATAATCTGGGCGAATTTGACTCGTATTATTGACCTCTCTATAATTTTCAGGTAAGATTGGTATTAAGTGGGAGAAAAGGAAAGAACGTTGCTTATCGCGGGTGATGACGCAAGCTGGGAGTGAACGGATGCAGTGTGAAATTTCTGCTGCTTATCGAGATCGATGGAAAGAATTGATGGTACCGCAAGCGAAGCGCGATGGTTGTAGAATTCCCAACTGAGTAGGAAGTCTTGGTAGGTCGATGTTTCTATTTCTTTCGCAGGTCTTGGCGACTAATGAGCAAGGCACATGACATGCGAACATAAAGTTTGATTTGAGCTATCTCGATTTGATGCATAAAAAATAACAAAAAGGGCTTTCTCAATTGCTGAGAGAGAGAGACGTATGTTTATTGTACTACTTAAATCTTAGACTATCTAGCACATTGGGCTCCTCTCTGGCCCGGGCCATACCTTGTACAGTGCGCCTGTCCTCTTTAGTTACCTGTAAGATCATTGTTATATTGCCCGTGATGAATAGCCACTTAGCTCAGTATTTACCCGTGGAATTCAGCCACCTTTTCCATGGAGCCTTTTACTCAAAAAAGGGTGAAAAAGTCTCAAAAAACCTCCAGCCCCAGCCAGGCGAGGCCTAGACACCGGAACCACATGAGGTGCGCAAATTCATCCAAATCTCCCTTATAACATTCGAGGCCGACTTGATCCAATCCGACATTGCTGTATCGGGTGCTGGCTGTGCTCCCAAAACTCATCGGATTATTTTTCATCTATGATTCATGGTTCGTGATAGGAAGGGCTCCGACCCTACCATCTGATCTGATTGTGGTTAACTTCATAATAATAGTGACAGGGGGATTTTTTGAGGGATCAAGACGACACAGACGGCGAAAGAGATTGGGAATCATCATAGAGGTGAGGATTTTGTTACTCAATCTTGGCCGCAGGATATTCCAACATGATAATTGCGTGATTTGAACAATTCGATTTATCAATATCAAGTCTACCGAAAAATCTAGCGGGATACTTCATCATGAGCATAGTTTATAATTTACTTAAAGTCCTCACTGAGCCTATGACCATGGAGAGCTACAAAAATTATCTTAAAATCTTTAACATAATTATCCTAAATATACTTGATCTGTTAAGTATGTTCTGATAGACACTTAGATTCATGCTCTGAATTGACGGCACAAGGCTCAGATCACAAATTACACATGTGGGTGTATTGCAAAGGAATTAATAAAAAATCGACGTGGTGGTTTCAGATTCATGCCATATCTATTCTTATTAAATACAAATAAGATACGGTGGACTTAATTCAATAGAAGGTAATTAAAATAAATACCAAGAGAAAAATTGCATATACACTTTCCGCAATGATAGTGTTTTTATATTAATTCATAGTGTATTCAGTTATCTGGCTATAACACATGACCAGTGCTAGATAAATATATTGGATGACACTTTTGAAGTCAGAGACACTCACACTATGGCTTTCATATGCAAATACCACTATGAGGTAGGTTCGCTTACACAAACAGTCGATACTCCTCCTTGAGTACCCACCAAAGGGAAATCCAAAACCTTTGATTATCCAAGCATGCCTTCATCATACATACACACCAGCGCCGTGAGAAATGTAGTTAAGTTCTGCTGGATTCGAACCAGCGATCTTCTGTCTCGAGTGGGATGTGTGTCCTAGCTATCCAAACTCTACTTGAGAGACCGGCCAAGACGATGTACTACCGCAACATCCAACCATGGCGGTGTTTATATTATCGCCTGCACTCTCGCAACCGAAGTCTTGGTGTGCGCAAAACGTAATATGTAAAAGTTATTTGCCAAAATTCGAAATTTCACGCCCGCCGGGATTGTACCTATCCTCTACATCATCTTGTAAACTTGTCCTCATACATCTCACGTCCATTCCAAAAAACCGCCTCGTAGACTTGCGTGCCACGCTTTGCTTCCTCCGGCGGATACAAATATCGGCGTGGACGCGGATTTGGTGACCAGCTGAGGCCAGAGAAAGTCAACAAGAGGTGTGATCATTGGAATCAGGATGTACTAAGTCGTACTTGTAGACTTAATGAGGCATAGGCAAGATTTGATCCCTTTGGAAGTGGAAAACTAATGTAGTGGAGTAATTTGAATTATTGCCTCGGGGGCCGACTTCTATCGTATTGTGAAATTTGACTGAACTTGTCTCTGGAAGAATATTTCACTCCCAGGTTCGTAGAAGACACAGCGTACAGTTGTTAGACCTTCATCCTTCCATTAGAGAATGGGGAATTGACGTGTCTAGTGCGTTTCACCATTAATTTCGTTTTTGCAGTTTATCTGGTAGCGAAAAAGCCAGGGAGGTAGAGGTCTGAGTTGTAAACTAGATAAGCCGTTTCAAGGAAAGGAGAGTAAAAATCAGAGATAGTCATAATTAACTAAATTGTATTCTAATGTGCTCAATACATGCTATGCGACCAATAGAGCCGATACAGAGTCAAGCAACTACAACACATGGAAGTTACAATACACGTAATGCGAACCGCATTCCCTGACACCACTACCACTACCCTGGCTGGCTGCAACTCGCACCCCGATGTAGGTTGGTGCATCCTGTGTTAATGAAAAGCTAGTAATATGTATTTTATTTTATGTTGGATAATGTCAGGCAAGTCAAAGCGAAGGTGGAATGGTCAACAGGATTCGAAAGAGCGATCAACGTGACTGAAAGTAGTTGAACTTTCATAATACTCCGAATATGACTAGCGGAGCAGCTTATTCCACTTATCGCCCAACCATTTGAAAGTAATGAAGTAGTTTTTAGGGTGAATGAGTAGCCAAATCCACTCCGCTGGTTTTGAGGAAGATATCTGAATAAAAACTAATTGCCGTTGCTAGGTATGCGAAACTGATGCACTTGTACGTTTCCGCATATTTTGCAGGCAAACTGGGTAATTTGCCTCATTAATATGCTGTCCTACTACTCTTCCATTGATCTATGCACTAGCCATCCCGTAAATAGAATTCACTTTAACTGATAGCTAGATATATTGATAGGCTGTACCTTAATCAAAGGGTGAGATGGTTCGACGATTATTCTCGCCGTGTCACTCTAGACCCGATTGGTATCGAGATCATTTCAACTTCCGCATTAATCCTTTAGTTTATTCTCACAATTGAGAATGGTTAAAAACCGTGGAGTCATGACAAATTTTGTTTACCAAATTATCCGGTTGAAATCAGTTCCACTAGCATAGTTGTCATTCACGGTTTATTTGTCAAGTGATAAATGAAGCGTGATGAAACAAAACATCACTGGTTAAATGTTGAAACTAGATAAATCATCCTATGCAATCTATTTCGTAGCTACCATACCGACGATCCATACAATGACTAATTGGCGCTCTTAATAGTCTTCGCGTTGGGATTTCTAGGGTCATTTTTGAATTCCTCACCTGCCAAATCAGTTAGTACTCGGCATAAATGTCGGACGTGCCCGAGATAAAGGTTCAGTCAATTACTTACTGTTCATCATGGCGTTTGCGAGAGAATTGACACCGTAAAGTACAGCGAGCCCTGTGTGCTTGTTAGCACTTGCGCCATTATTGTAGAGCCAAAATCTGAAATCAAATAGGATTTCGCTTCATGTTAACGGTGGCTAGCAGGACAGACCGGCAACGTAGAAAGGTGTCATTGGTTTCGCTAGAAAGATATCAGCGTCTCCTTTAAATTAATTGCACTGCCAACTGACCAACAGGTGCTGGAAATTTTTTGCCCAAGAGAAACATGATTGTTGTAGGTTATGAGATTTGCTTTCGTTTGCTTACGTGATTGGATGGGAGTAGTTATGTGATTCTAAATTTGCGGTAAAGGCAATATAGCACATATTGCATTACAAACTTCGGCATTGCTTATTCATCAGCACCCCTTGTAAGATTCCCCATAAATTTGCGGGGTTGAATCTTATTCTGTTTCCCAACATAAGCCAATCACCTGTCACGAGGTTTAATTTCAATCCGTCCTTGTCAGCTATTGTCGCATACGTCAGGGCTTGGTATCAGGGAGACTGAATAATGAGAATAGCTATCCACTCCTTCTTCAACCTGTGCTGAGGAGACTGATATGCAACGCCAGCCTCCCCTCATGACATTTATACGCTGCTGCTCACGCAGTTTCGCCTGTAACATACCCCCAGCGAGAGGGCTACTACGGAAATTCTCTGGAACTGCGATAGCAAGTCGTGGAGCGCCAATCCTCTCTGAAGGTACGGCAGCTGGAGTCCAAAGTTTTGAGGAAAAACGAAGGGCATTCCGCGCACGATTATCGGAGCTAAGTAAGTGAGAAAAAGGCTAGTCAACTAATGATTTCGGGGAGTTTGCATCTTGCCCCCCAACATACTATCTTCCCTGTAAAAAGACTGAGAAGTCTAGCCGTCCAAATTTTAATTATTCTCTAGGATCTGATGAGTTCTCCGAATCAGTGGCAGAAGCTACCCCTCAGGAAATTGAAGGAACTGAAGGGAAACTAAGTTCCCTGATATATGGCACCAAAGAGGGCCGCGATCTAGATCGACAGATTGAAGCTTCATTTAGTCAAATAATCGCTCGCGGAAAATATGTACACTCGATCGTTTTCCACGAAGTCAAACCGGACAAGGTAGATGAATATACTGAATTAGTCGGTGGCTGGTACCCAAAAATGGCTGAAATGGCCGACAACAAGGTCAATCTAGTAGGTAGCTGGCGGACAGTGGTTGGAGATTGCGATACCTTTGGAAAGTTTCCACATTCTCCGGAAATCCTTCCAAACTAACTCGCAACAGTTCATATCTGGGAATACCAACGCTATTCGGGTTACCACGCTTCTCTTCACTCCATTGCTTCCCAGCCCGGCTCCTATGCCTTTGATAAAAAGCTTAAGTCTTTAATTACTACCAAAAAATCTTCTCTGATGCAGGAGTTCTCTTTCTGGCCGACCACCCCACCACGTCAGCTTGGAGGTGTTTTTGAATTACGCTCTTACACACTGAAGCCGGGCTGTCTCCTGGAGTGGGAGAGCCATTGGCGTCGCGGTCTCGAGGCAAGAAAAGAACTGATGGAGGGAGTTGGTGCTTGGTTTGTGCAAATCGGGGCTCTAAACACAGTGCATCATCTCTGGCAGTACGCAGACCTGGAGGAACGTAAGATTCGCCGGGAGAAGAGCTGGAGTGTCGAGGGTTGGGGAGAAACGGTTTATAAAACGGTTCCTTTGATTCAAAATATGCAAAGCCAAATTTTGATGCCATGCGAGTGGAGTCCGGTGGCTTAGACTGGTATAAATTGGTGATAAACTATACATATTAGGGGAGGATTATATGAATTACTTACGATAGCATTTTCGCTAAAAGTTTTGCCTTATTTAACGACCATGTGATTTTTTTATGCGTGTATTTGGAGAATTTGTAACATTGTTGATTTCACACGAACGAATTTCAATTTGGATATAAGAAACCCCTAGACTTCGTGTGATATTCGACAAAAATGGCGAAGTAAATAAGAGCCCCAGTATTCACTGTACCCGGGAAAATACTGGAATCACGCCTACTTCGACTTAAAAGCTCATTAATCTTGCATCATGGATTAAAATAAAGAGATTGTTCATAATCTTGGGTAACTATGTCTTTAGCTCTGTCTTTTGTTCAAGATCCATGACTACCCTCAATGCTTCTCGCGCTCCTAGTACTGTTCGCTCTAGTGCCTCTAACTTTGATGCGCAACTTAGCAGACATGGATCTGCACTACTCTCGACCCGGTACTTTTCTTTGACACGCACTGACTCCCCCCTATAGGTGAACTCTTTGTTAAGTTCGTCATGTTCAAGTGGACGCTGTGCACCGATGCCGGTTAGGAAGCGCGACCCCAGAGTGGGCTGCTGCGCGCAAGATTCGAGCACGCGAATCGTAACAAGTAGAGAGCATTCATGAATGTTAACGTTGAGGACAACGGCTGAGGGTAGCTCGGGCGTGAAAGAGATACATTCGGACTCTTCGCTATACCAGGCGGCCGCTTCGTAGACTGAGGGTCTGCAGGAATTAGATGATGTCAGCGGAGGGCTGGATCCTTTTAGGATACTGAGGGATTCCTGAAGAAACGATTGCAGGAGGCGCAGCTGGGAGGCGAAAAATTGGGCTGCGGAGTCTCTGGCGGCCGCAGAGGCACGGGGCCCGGTGAAATGTGTCATGTCCAAGCAATCGAGAGATTTCTGCAAGAGCATGCGAAGAGCTGTGAGGGTTGCAAGGGGAAACCCCAGTTCCGGGAGGGTAGTGCTTGACGATTCGGTCGAGCTGGTCGAGGCGACGGCCAGATTGAGCGGGGCGTGGGATCGGAGGCGAAGAGAGAGAGTCTATTCAAATGGCCGAGTTAGCAGTGAGCTTCGCTCCCACGCGGCAAAGCCTTTCCTGGCCGAATGAGCTGGTGGCGAGCAGACGGCAGTGCGTACCCCTCTCACGATCGTGTGTCCTACTCGCGTGACGTGTCCCTTGATGCGCTCACTTCGAGGGCTACTCAAGACGAGTGTCGAGCCCGGTTGTACGGGGGCGAGGAGCGTCGCACATTCTTCCAGGCCAATTCTCAGCGCCAGCAAGGTTTCCTCGAGGGAATTGAGGAGCCAAGAAAGCTCATTCGCCTGCATTGTCAGTAATGGAGGAGAAGCGATCACTTCCAGTACTCACTGTTGATTGCGCCTCAGCTTCTCTTCTCTGTTCAACAGGAAGATAAGGATAGACGCTTGTAGACATTACGTTCAAAGTGCTGAGGCTGTAGAGCGGCCCCCCACGAACCACATCACTAGTAGATGAGTCAGCAACGTCTCGTTTCAATGACGGCCGCGGTGACGAACATCGACAGTCGGCGACCGACCCCTCCTCAGTGGCCCTCATGACGTCCCCTCGCCCAAGCCCAGCGACGCCGCCAAAGCTGGCGCGCCTCCCAAAAAGTAAGTCGGTTCCCTTTGTCTTTGAAGCTTTGCGCGCACTGATATCTTTCTTGCGCAGACTACCGCGTGCGCAAGCGACCGCTCCTCCATGCGCCCCTCGCGCCGCCGCGCGCTGGCGCGGACGTACCCAAGGTTATATACCTCTCCAGTCGCAGTTCCTTCGTGGCCACAATTAAACGCGTCCGAAGTCTTCTCAGTCACGTCGAGTCACGCAGCAGCGCTTCAGATGCCGCCGCGCTTCTGCAGCGGGATCCACGCTCGTTTATGCGGTCTGTCGCGGCGGAGCGTGCCGCGCGTAAGGCTAACTCGGATGGAGGCAAGAGGATGGAAGAGGTGGTGATAAAGGCAAGCGGCAAAGCAATTGAGAAGGCATTGCAGATTGCGGCATGGTGGCAGTCGCAAGACGATGTCAATGTTGAATTGAAAACGGCCAGTGTGGGAGCTATTGATGATATTGTGAATGCCGAAGGGATGGAAGAGGATAGCCAGGTCCGAAGAGTCAGCGTCTTGGAGATATATGTGCGGCTCATCTGATTAATCCGTATAGCCTAGTCAATGGGAGTGACAGAGGATGCCTTAAACGGAAATAAGATCGCCGATGAGCTTGAATGACAATTGTGGCAAGCAAAGAGACTTATATTCCCTTGTATGTTCTCTTTCAATCAGTGTCGAACAACTCCACGACAAGGCGTAACTTGTGTAGATTCTACAGCTATTTCAACTCCCATTCCGTGATACCCCTGAGAATTTGATGTGACAATCCGGGAAATTTTAGAATCAACCAAATCATGCAATACATTATACAGAGCCATTCGCTCATGCCCAGATCCTAAGACTTTATTTATCGCTTCCCGCTGACCCAGTCGCCTACATGTGCCAAAATTACATCAGCTGCCCTCTGTGGACTAAACTCGCGGCCGATTGCCTCGACAAAATCTCCATCAGGATCCATCAAGTAAAAATAGATGCTATGGTCAACGAGATAGTCTTGACCTTTTTGAACACCTTCGGGCGTGCTAAAGTACACGCGATACTTTTTACAGGTGTCCTTTATCTGCTCCCAAGTTCCCGTGAGGCCAATGATTCCCGGATGGAATTCGGCTAGATAGGTCTTCAGTACAGCTGGTGTATCACGCGCAGGATCGCAAGTAACAAAGAGGGGAATGAGAGGCGGAAGTTTTTTGAGACGCGCATTCTCGCCGTCGTCGGATGTGCCCGCTAGGAGGGGAGAGGCATTGACGAGATCAACCATGCGCGCCATCTTGTCAAGTTCATCGGGGCAGATATCCGGACAGTGCGAGAAGCCAAAGTAGACCTATCGATGAAAAATTGTGAGCCAAATTAGCCATGGTGCAACAGAGCTAAGCACTCACCAGCGAGTATCGCCCTTTCATGTTTTCACTGCTCCACGCCTCGCCGTCCTGGTTCACGAGCTCAAAACTGCCGCCGACCTTTGGTTTCCCAATCCCTTTTGTCGCCTCGGCCACCCTCTTCCGCTCCATGCGAGTCTTTTCATGCCGGAAGTAGATGATTAATCCCACGCCGCTCAGCACAAAGAGCACTCCCGCAGTTGCTGAAAATGGCTGCAAGCTAGTTAGCCAGGAGGCACCATTAACCATAGCAAGGTAGGCTAAATCTAACACCTGATCTGTACCGAGATTTTGCCTCTTCGACAGTTTTGTAGGTACGTGGGCAAGTTATGCTCAATGCTCTTCGCGAGTCTTTACCTCCAAGGTATGGGCGTGAGAAGTATGCTGGCGGTCTGAGCTGGAAACCATTGGTGATTGATTTGCAGATTCCCAAAGAACTAGAGGTGGCTGGAAATAATTTTTGACTTAATCTCAGAGATTTAGACATTCTGCTGAGCTTCGTGAGAAATGCCGCTTCGGGCGCAATCAGGTAAATACATCATGAATCACCATCAGACTAAAATGTGGGTCCGTAATAATGTTATTCCGATACGTCCTCTCGACGGAAATTTGTAAGTCCATCTAGCATATATCGCGTCAAAGTGCTCATATGATCTTTTGTTTTTAATTATTTAAGTTTATGCGGCTATTTAGTTATGACATATGAAATGTACTATGTGTCCATACTTGATGGCTTTTTTGGCTTTAGAGACTCAAACTGCAGATGACATTCGCAAGCACGCCTATTAATTATTCATTTTATTGTCCTGTCTGGGTCTATGACTATAAAGGACATGCAGGTCCTCTCTGCCTACAGGCCAATGATCCTATGCTAGTAGTTTATCCCCTCCTATGCCTCCCATGTAGCTCCCCTCAAACAGTACCACCCCTCACAAGTCCTCATTCGATCATACACTTAGAGGAGCCCTTTGCCCTTCATTATCTCCCCTCTCCAGCCAACAAAACGATGACCATTTACGGGTGTATGGCAGCCGGGAAAATCGCAAAAACCACTGGGTGTGGAGCTCTCCTAATACCGACATTAGGACTAAATCCGAAGACATAGTGCCCCTTCTGAAGCGTTCGAAGAGGCCGGCCAGCCGGGCGCTGCAGACTTGTGTGTACCTCGGGAAATTCACCCTCTGCCTTTCTAGCCCCCCTTCACCTCCTTCCCGAAGGTCGTGCTGAAATGCCAGAAAAGTCTTGACAGAGCGTGATTGCTGTACGGTAGCTTAGCCCAACTTCTTTTGTTCCGTCCAGGGCACTGGGGAGTGCCGTTGACTCATCGACAAAAGAAGCCCTTACTAATTAGCCGAAATCTCGGCCTTGGTGCCCACAAAAGTTCCAAAGTTGGAAACCTCCCGAAAATGTCAGTCCCAGCATGGTCTTCAGAGACCTGTTCCTCCTCCTCACTCCACATCTCAGCCACCTGTCCTTCCTCAAGATGTAGAGCCCCATTACAGCATCGGCCCCCCATAAGACATGGCCAGAGCTTTGTATATGATGACTTGATTTCCTCCTTGCGGGTATACGTAGCGTCGATAATGAATGGGACAAGCCCTTGTTTGCTATTGGAGCAACTTCTTTATTGGTTGTTGAGGCTAGGTGAGGCGTGGTTGGAAAGAGGTTGAGGACTCAGATGAGAATGTGAAAAAAGACATTGTCGAGAGGTCGTCAATTGGAGAAAAGCTTGAGGTTGCTTTCGACTTTGATTCGGATGCGATTCTTCTTGGCTATCCCAGATATGCAGAGCATACTGAGCGATTACACCGGCACCACTGGAAGGTGAAGAATTCGTTTTTGCCGGCTGTTAGGATAGATAATATAGGCTACAACTAGCGCACGTTGTATAATATCTCTAGTTATTAGATTATCTATTAACATAATACCAAGGATTTCCAGTAATACAACCTGACTAATGTTGCGCTTCAGCAAAGGTATATTAGCTGCGGTTCCATTACCACTACCGTATCTCTCACTACGGCAAGGCTGATAGACACTATGAGAAGCACAATTAACCATGGCCAATAGTCAGTGAATGAGGTTCTAGCATGATAATATGCCAATCTCCACAAGGAATTCATTTGGATTTCCGAAGCGATCAAATCTATATATTTTTAATGAATGGGGTCATGATAGTCTCGACAAATTCCTGCTATTCAGGAAAGTGGCCATAACTAGGCTTACTTTTGACACAACGCTTACCCATGTAAATATTTCTCACTACAAGGTTCATTGAACCGAAGTGCATACTCTGTTTGTTAATTCGATTTACCAGTTTCTGGTGAATACTTTATTGGAAACAGTGACAGATACTTGACACAATGCTTGTTGATATCCTCACATGAAGCCAATTAGAATCCTCGGCAAGCAAGGACGAAGATCTTCAATTCTATGCCCTTGGCAACAATTATATTCAGTAAGGTATTAGTCACCTAAATATACAGATCATATGGAGGACAAAGACTTAACAACCATCCGCGGTGTCTTCTACGAACTTGAGAGTGAAGCATTCTCTCAGAGCCAAGTTCATTCAAGTCTCGCAATACCAAATAAGTTGACTCATGAGGCGATGGTTCAAGATATTCCTGCATTTCAATCTTTTTCTCCCAACGACATCAGTTACCGTTAAAAAAGTCATGAAGCCTAAGAGTACGACCCAGTACATCCTCATTCCAATGACCACATCTCTCGTCAACTTTCTCCGGCCTCAGCTAGTCACCAAATACATGTCCACGTGGATATTTATACCCGACGAAGAAAATATCGAGTGGCACACAAGCCTGGGAGGCAGTTCTTTGGGATTGGGTTGAGAGGAATCAGGACAAGTTTACAAGGTGATGCAGAGGATGGATACAATCCCGACGGTTGTGAAATTTTGAATTTTGGCAGAGCTTTACAAATTGGAGAGCATTGTACACGCTAGGACTTCGATTTCGAAAGTGAAGATGACACAATAAATATAACCCAACAATAGAAAACGCCATGGTTCGCCTACTTGTGGTTGTCTCTGGTATAGTTCGAGTAACCCAGGCACCTACTCCACTTGGGAAGGAGACGCCTAAAACCACATTTCGCACGGAGAAGAGTGAATAGGCGATAGAGGCATGTTCGGATAACTCAGGGGTGTTGAAAATTTCCTTGGATAATTTCTCGCGGGTGAGGGCTGATTTCCTCATAGTGGTACCTGCAGATAAAACTCGAGCTATGAACGCACTATTCTAAAGTTGAGTGATTTATTTTTACTTGGCATCTGATATTGTATCGTAGCTAGATAGCTGCATGCACAATGGTGATCTGATGCTAAAAAACCAGTAATATAAAATTTAAAGTAGATCTATTTACTCATCCTATGACAGTTTGAGTTGGCTCACACATATTTTTATGTGTTCCTTATTATTAAATGTATTATCCCGAATAAGTGGACACCATGACTCCAACCCATGCAACCATTCTCAGTCAAAAAAAAAATGTATTCCATTATCAGGCGGCTTCTTTACCCTCACTTGGGGCTTTGCCTTTATCCAATAAGGGCGTGAATTAAAGTTCATCTTTCATCACGAGATCGACTAATTTGACTCACACTATTCCTGCTCGTTCGACTTCTTTCGTCTTCTTCCATAACGTCACTCAGTCTAGTTGGATGATGGTGCCTTGAAACACCCGGCCATTCTGATGCAATATGGTAACACTGTGCGGCAAGTCCAGCTAGATCGTATGTATCACCTACTTGAGCATTTGTGCTTAGGTTCGAGCCGGGTACGAGGAGGGAATCGGATTGTGTCGTAGGGCCGTGCCCATATTCGACTCCAGGTATTTGGCTATAGTGTTCAGGGTTACCAGATTCACTGTTATTCTGGTCTACTAAATTCGTGTTGCTGGAGTCGTTGTTGGTGTCTTGTTGATTGGCCTTGGGTTTAGGTTCACCACAATCAAACCGTCCCTGATCATGAAGCTCATATTCTTCGTCGTATTCATCTGAAAAATTGGCTTCCGAGTCTCTATTACTGAGATAAGTTACATCTTTTCCGGGATGAGGAGGATTTCCAACGTTTTGTTTGTAAAAATTCATGGATGCAGGCTGATCAGCTAGTATCTGGGAGGGAGAATAGCTGCTTGTGTATGTAATGTGGGGTTGTGTTTCTGACCCCATAGTACCAGCATTAGTGGGTCTTGAACGGGTCGAGGTCTCAGAAGGTAAGTTATAGGTATCATCCGACATACGAGTGTAATGTTGATGGTGCATATCTTCATTCGAGCATTCAGATATATGAGACGTATTTGGTGGTTCAGAAGTATACTGAGTGTCTCGATTATTTCCCATACGGCTTGGAGCAGTAGCCATCATTGGGACAACTTGTACCCCTCCAACTACTGTAGGTAGGCCGTCACGTAGAGATATTGAGCGCGCTCTTTCTTCTTGCTCCCGCCGACCAAGTTCTTCCCAGGCTCGTCTGGCTTCTTCTTTAGAGATCTGCAACTCTCTTCTTGCTTCAGCAAGCAACCTGTCAGAATTCAATTTTTCCTTCTCAATCGCAGCCGCTTCAGCCACTGCGGCAGCTCGTGCCTGTACCTCATAGTGAAGTTTCCTTTCCGTTGTGGCTTGAACTTCCTTATTGCGCTCCAACTCAGATCTAGTGTCGTTGAACCATCTCTGGAATTTTCTCTCAGATGAAGCTCTTAATCTTTGCAACTCCACTACTGCATGGAAAAGGTTTGCTCCTGCAGCTGATAAATCTGTTACTTGTCGGGAAAGCTGCTGTAAAAGTGGATCACGATGAATTTCGTTACTGTTTTCCTCAAGTCTTCGGATCCAAAACGAGGTAAGGCCTTCCCAATGTGCAGATAGAGTCTCCCATCGCTCAAAAGCGTGAGGAAAGGTAGAGCGTGTGACGGCATTCTGGGGTTGTGGCTGAGATGAAGCCTCTATATGAGACGGACTTGATCGCCGATAAATGTCCGATAGACCAGGCCGATGGTGGCCTTCTGTTTGTCTTGAATGAGCTCGCGTGGTTCCAGTCTCATCAACATTATTGGGCTGCGGCTCCCGGGTATTTTGTGCAGGCAAACTCTCTTGAGCAGTTTGAGACTTATCAATTGGCCTGGCTTGCGCGTGGGCAGACCTGCCGCTAGTTCGTCTTTGGTGTCCAGAGGCGGTAGCATTTGAATTTCTTCTCTCAATGCTTTGCCGTCGCTCCTCGATTAATCTAGCCTCCTCGGCAGCTCTAACTCTTTCTAAATTTTCTTTCTGGTCATCTTCAATCTTCCTTCTCGCCTCTCTAGCAGTACGTTCACGCATTACTTCTCTTGGTCCTTTGATATGAGATGAAGCTTCTAGCTCAGGTGACCGGGTGAGTAAAACTTCACCAGCTCTTCTGTTGGCCAATTGATTTAGAGATACTGCTTCAAATAGATCTGTCATTGACGCGTTCTCTTCTAAAAAGTCTGGTGTGAATGCGTGTGGGCTACGCAATGAATCTTCGAGGGTAGAGATAACGGCAATTAATGTATTTGAAGATGCCTTTAAAGCGCGACGAGCATGCTTACGGGCATTTGAAGTCGACCCAGATTGAGAATATCTTGCTTTAAAATAATGTTGCTTGTATTCCTGGTAGTTTTGAGGAAAATCTGTACTTGTTTGTGGTACAGATGTTGAAATTCGTGGTTGTGGTTGTGAAGATGTTAAACTGGAGGAATCATATCGGTCGTAACGGTCATTAAAATTTTCTCTCGTTGGTTCAGACAGAGCTGCGACCAATGAAACGATGGAAAAAGAGAACAGAGGTCAAGGTAAATAGTAGGGAGTAAGCTCGAATACTTTGGAAGATGTGAGTGCGGTTTAGCTGTATGCCTCCAATTTTTGGAAAGACGCGTAATGTGGGAGGGTATGATCAGCGAAACCTGGTGGCGTAAAGCTCGATCAATTTGTGGGTTAATGACATGGACAGAATTCCCGGTTTTTAGTGACCTTGTTGTCCAATACGTGTTAGATAGGGTAATAAGATGGCTGGGAATTTAAAGAGATGGCGTGGTGACTAGATTAAGAGCCCAGACGAATGGAGACGTAATGTTAGTTGGAAACAGTTGATCTTTTGCAGGCGCTTTTAAATCTATTCCACTGGTGAATAGTTTACGGCAACCGGTGATTCTGGGCTGGTTTTCCCGAACACCTTCCATTCCCCTATCTATTAGCAAATGCTTTATGTAGTTCAAAAGACAAATGCGACCAAAAGGCAGGTAAGAAGTGATTGAAGGTGATGTACAACAAGTTGAATATATTAAACTCACCTTTCCCGTAAGGTAATGATGCCACGGAGGTCGTATCACAGAATTGATAAAATATTTGCGACGATGCATTCGGCCTGTCTCCCAAGCTAGCATCATAGAGTTGCAGACCGGCTTTGCTTTTAATTCCTTTTTTTTATTGGGACCACAGTCTACCCGCCAGTCGTTAGTAAGAGTCTCCCTAGGTTCAATTTCCGCCACCTCGTTTGTTCGTCATTTCTCATTCTTATCTGAATATCCATGTCCAAGGTTAGGAACATGATAATTGACAGGCTGAGACCTCCAAATGTGCAGTAGCCTCATATCCAACGGGAACAACTTTACTGCGATGCGAAGCAGGGGAGCCAATAAAATAAGCTTTGCCAGGATTCTGATCTCACTTTTAAGCTTTCAGAATGCTGTGAGTAAGACCAGAACGCGGTACCCCATACGGCCGCTATTCTGAATCCAAGCTTCGTCCGCTTAAAATACAGACGATAATCTCGAGGCTGGTGAATCGCTTCAAACACGTTGAGCACGCGTTAGTTGAAAGATGTGACACACTCTCAGCGTCACAACAGCGAAAGCTGAAATGCAGACAGTTCAGATCGCACATGGATCCTCGAGCTGGGAAGAGGTGATCATAGGTAGACCTCTAATCTTCGGAACAACTTGATCTTCGTCTACATGGTTCACATTAAACTGTCGATCATTTTTGTTTGTATTGTGCGTTGTTCATGGGTGAGGCAAGCTTCAGTACCACTCATGTCGCCAACCATTCCACATGAAGTAGAAAATTTTGTCTTGAAGGGATAGATACTGAGATATTTGAAGGTCAATCCAGGAGAGCTGCTTTCAAGTTGGAAGTTTCTGGTGGAATGTGCTACTCGGCTAGTCATCACTGGGTGCGAGAGGGAGGATGGGTGGCCAGCACTTTGCCTTTGACCATAGGCTACGATGGAACAAGGAGTGTGGGACGCAAGATTGATCCATGAATTGATCACTGCCCCTGATAGATTGAAGCCGTCGTTCGTGGTAAACAGTGTGGTAAACCTCAATTCTATATACACAAAGGTTTAAGGGAGCGACGTCTGGCTTAAATTTAATTACTTCAGCTTGAAACGTTAGAGCAAGCCTCATGGTTGAAGTTTCGCAGCAGCATTTGATTACTGCGAAAGAACGGTGGAGCACGACCAAGGATGGAGTAAGAAGAGGTCTCGGTATTCCTCGGACTTCTTCAGGAAGCTTCGTGCACAATCCTAACCTCCCTCCGGACCGCTCAGACTTCTAGTGGATCACCGCCTCCAAGATCCAAGAAAGTGGGGCCATTACTCATCATCGCATGTAGCCAATCTGCCGTGGCGGTCGATTGATACCACATAGAGCGCTCATATCAATTCCTTGACACACAACCACCTGGCCCTCGACTGGCATTTACTTTGCAAGACTCCTAGTCGCTTGGGCCTGCTACAATATCCACTTTTTTTGGTGCCGAGCGGGAGGCCCAAAATTAATTAAATACCGTTCGATACCTGAACCTGCTAGCGAGATATGCAGATCGATTTGTTGTTCCACACTGCGATCAACATCATAAGCATTGGCAGGTATCCTTAGTCTGTCGAGTCTAGGCAGGGCGAGACTTGGCTCATCAATAAGATCGCTGTTGCAAACCCCTGGCAATTGTTAGTAAAACAGATAATTAAAGTGTTTAATCACATACAATAATTATGATCCCAATTGGGCCTTGAACTGTGTCGGACTCCGATGTTTTACACGGAAAGTAATAATACACCTAACAGATTTACATCTTGATTAAAGCTTCCTCCTCACTCGACTCGTAGTTCAAGCCATTGTCGATTCTTCTATCCTACAACAGGAAAATACTTATGCCTCCGATATAATAATCTTAAGTGTTTCTGTCAAGGCCCCAGACTAGCTGACACGTTGATAAAGATTTTTTTATAAACAGGTGCAGGGGGCTATTCAGGACTTTGTAATCATCCGTAACGACTTTGAGATGCTAGGCACTTCATGGGGATTACTTTATACCAAGACTTTTCTGACATCATTTTACGAGCTTCGATTTGTTCTGCGGCATGAACCAGGGGAGTAGTAAGGGCGAGGTTAAGAATATTGAGAAACGCTCTTAGGTATACATAGGTCTGTTGCATCCAGCTAGCCGGCCTCTTTGTAATAGGAGGGTCCTGTTTCCAGTGGCTTTTCAAATTATTTCCTGCAGCTACACACAAGCAGATGGCCATCATTTCATTAGCTGGAGAGGGGAGATAATGACGGAATAACGGCTCCTCAGTGTGTATTCGAACGCTGACTTTTGGGGATACCGCTGAAAAGAAGCTGTCAAGATGGCATGAGGAGGGTTGGCCACAGGCTGAATGAATAAATAAATATTCATTCGTGAAGGGCATAAGACCTGCGCTCAAAGAGCATGTCACGGAAAAGAATCGCTTCTCCGACGACTAGATACGACGATAACTCAGTTTGACATTTGGACTACTCATGTAGTGGGTGCGTTCGCTGATACCACTCAGGTCCTTTGTTCTGTGGACTTTCACCCTTTCCTCGACCGTCAATATCTACCAAAGGGAAAACGGGAAAACAGGAAAATTCTTTGGCTACTCTAACATGCCTTTGTCATCTTTAATATAGCCGTCGCGCGATATGTGGCCTCACAGTCCTCCCTTTCTCGAGTGAGGTAGGTCTCTAGGCTATCCAGACTTTACTTCCAGGAGATGACGACCAGGAGGCAGACTAAAACACTTTTCATTGTTGCCTTTGCGGCACCAGACACCCTTACGTCGAAAACACTCGAAAAATGCGCGTCCCAGTAAACCGATTTGTGACCTCTTTCCTCGTTCGTCCGACTACCCGCGTTCTAGCTGCCCGTTCTCCCTTAAGATGTGAAGCCCCATTAGAGCAACGGTCACTCATAGACCAAGACCTGAGCTTTGTAGGTTATGACTTAATTTCCTCCTCGCGCGTATAAATAACGCCGTAAATATGTAGTGAGAGACAGCTGGTAATTAACGGGGCAAGCTCCTATTTGCAATTGGAGCAAATTCTTTATTGGTCGTTGAGGCGAGATGGTGCGTGGTTAGAAAGATGTTGAGGATTCAGATAAGAATGATAAGAGAGGCATTGTCGAGAAGTCGTCAAATGGAGATATGCTTGAGGTTGCTTTCGACTTTTATTGGGATGCGATTTTTCTTGTCCATCCCAGATATGCATGTGACGGGAACCGAGTTGGTGATGAATAAGTCGACTTGATAAACTATATAAGGAGAAAAGATAACTCTAGCTACTAATAACAGGTATGTATAGTCGTGAATCTACAGACTAGTGACTTGTCCTTGGGCAAAATACTTCTTACCTAGCCACGTATTTCGAGGTGTCACTAAGTTGTAATAACGCTTCAGCCTCCTGGCTAGTAGTGCAGTTTCGTCCAGCTTCATCTCCCCCATACAGCCTCATGGTAAGAATTCTCAATATTAGGCTTAGGCATCCGCCTAAGCTCAAACAACAGTCAAACCGTAACAATGCAGAGCATACTGAGCGATTACACCGGCACCACTGGAAGGTGAATGATTCATCTTTGCCGGCTATAATTCCAATGTTCCCGTAGTTGTTAAACGTAAAGTCTCCTTTTCTTTATCATCATCTATCCATATAATATCGTACAGAGTATATTTTCCGAAATTAACTTTGACTCGCACACGGCTAAATCTAGTGTTTAACCGAGCAAGGACAAAGATTAAAAACGATTATACGCTAAAGAAAAATGTCTTGCAATAGTATCGTCTTGGTTAGATGAGTAACTATAGATCAGGCGAGAAATTGTTACAGATCTGATTTACGTTGTGAGCCGACAGAGCTCAATTAAGAAATCCACGAGTCCAATTGGCATAATTATGATTAACTTCCTTGCAGAGCAGGCAAGAAAATTCCAAATGTGCAATACTTAAGTTGAGCCTGTATTAAAATAAGAAGAGCAGGAAGAAGCGAGGGATGTGTAGGATAGAACCAAAAATTGAGGAGAGGAATAATATAGGAATAAACCTCTTTTTTTAAATCATTCAATTTGTATACAGCTATCTATCTATGGTGTTTTACCAGTGCTATATAAACATATTGTATGACTCTTGGAGTTAGAGACATTCATACTCTGAATTTCATTCGTAAATACCACTATGAAGTATGTTTGCCTACACAAACAGTCGATACTCCTCCGTAAGTACCCACCAAAGGGAAATTTAAAACCTTTCATCATCCAAGCATTCCTTCATCATCCATACACACCAGCGCCGCGAGAAATGTAGTTAAGTTCTGCTGGATTCGAACCAGCGATCTTCTGTCTCGAGTGGGATATGTGTCCTAGCTATCCAGACCTTACTTGAGAGACAGGCCAAGACGATGTACTACCGCAACATCTAACCATGGCGGTGTTTATACTGTCGCCTGCACTCTCGCAACCGAAGTCTTGGTGCGCGCAAAACGCAATTTCTGAAAGCTCTTTGCCAAAATTCGAAATTTAACGCCCGTCGAGATTGTATCCATCTTCAGCATCATCTTGTAAACTTGTCCTTATCCCTCTCACATCCGTCCCAAAGAACAGTCTCCCAGATTTGTGCGCCACGCTTTGCTTCCTCCGTCGGGTGTAAATATCGGCGTGGGCGTGTATTTGGCGGCTAGCTGAGGCCAGAGAATAGTTGATGAGAGGTGTGGTCATTGGAACGAGGATGTACTAAGTCGTACTTGTAGACTTAATAAGACTTGGGTAAGATTCGATCCCATTGGGAGTGAAAAATTGACGTGATGGAGTAATTTGAATTATTGCATCGGGGGCCAATTTCTATCGTATTGCGAAATTTGACTGAGCTTAGCTTTGGAACAATATTTCACTCTCAGGTTCGTAGAGGACACTGCGTACAGCTGTTCAGTTTTGCCCTCCTAGAGAATAACCCTCTGTTTTGGTTTTGGTACAAGATTTTTTAAAGTGTTGACGATACTGCAGGGGCCGGACCTGGAATGTGCGGCGTTAGTGTCTTGGCATATATATATCTTAGCATAGAGCATTATATTACAGTTGTGTACGCAGCTATCTAGCTATGACACAATGTCAAAAAAAAATACATAATAGATGACAAAATAAAAAGAAAAGCATTCATGCCTCGGACTTTATTTACAAATACCACATGCTAAGTTATGGTGGGTAGGACAAAGGCTGAACACCTGTCAGTGGTGTCCTCTACGAACCTGAGAGTGAAATATTCCCCCAGAGCCGAGATTCAGTCACAAAAGAGGGTGAATTAGAAAGTTTTCGTCGAGTTGGCGATCGGGAGGAGTGGTGTGGGCTCATTTTTGGTCGAAAATCTGACTTGCAGAGATTTCACAACTGCACAACTCAACAAAATCAACCATCTACACTCCAGATACGAACCGCAGACAGGCTACAACCTGTCTGATGTTCGTATCACAACAACCGACACCTTCAAGATCATAATTTCTTTCTCTGGAAAATCATTCCCTGCCAAACTCATCTCGCGGCCCTCTCCACAATCATCTCACCACTTACCGAAGCAACCTCATACCTCCAAAAGTCAAATCGCCAACAAAGAAGTAAGAGGATGTCCGACGCTCCGCAACTGCCAGTCTCTGTGAAGGTACGGTCGGAATGCCGGCCTTAAACGCGTCCTCACCTCGACCAAGGGCACAAACAACTCGATCTGCGACGAAATACGTACGACATTTCGCCGGCACACTAACTAGAGCGTTTGACAAAGGCTGGAGCATCGGTGCCTCGGTCTTGAGCTCTCAGTCGCGTTTTCGACCTCCACGGCTAGGTGTAAGGTAGCGACGGGGCAAGGCCGGAGGGATGGACATTCCACAAATTTTCTAGGATGGCGAGGCCGACTAAAGGACAAAGGGATGCTGTATGGGGGAAAAATAGGGAATATAAACTGAGGAGGCCTTGGTGGGCGACTTGATGAGGCCTCCAATGAAGAAAATGACCCCTGGATGAGATGAGCCAAAGCTAGGACTAAATTGAATGGAAAAGTTACAGATCGCGAAGATGTCAAGGTCTCGGGCGCGTGGTGGCCGAGGCTGAGGAGGAATTGGCGCTTCGGCGTGTCAAAAGAGGGTTCTCTGGACGGTTGAGCTTGACATGATTCAACACATGGGTGAAGTCTGAGGTCGTCCGGTCATTTAGGTGGGACGAGGTAGATAAACTTAATGGTAGTCAACCTGATCCAGCCCGGCCCCACCCGTGCTGTAGCTCCGGAAGGAGTGCGACGGGAATCACTGTACCTAGCACGTAAAAGAACAAACCAAACCAAGTTATAGAAGTTTTTTTCTTCACCCAAAGTCAACCCTCAACCGTGAATACTCACCCAGAGGAACGTCTTAAAAACCATCAGTTATCCAGAAATGCCTCCATCATCCATTAACTTTCTCCTCGCGCAATGCTGTATAGGCGTCTCCTTCCCAAGTGGAGTAGGTGCCAAGACAACTCAAACCATAGCCTAGAGTGTACACACAGTAAACAGAAGGGAGACGAAGACAATCAGACGGTTCTATCCACCGGCAACTAATGTTATGAAGTCCATCACAATCAACTTAATATTCTCAGTATTACTAGTAGATATGAAACAAATCAATTGATCATCATTCGATCAAAAGCTGTACAACATTCCAAGAACTTTACTTCATCGTTTTAATAATTGCTGCCATCTTATCTGATTCCCCAATTTTCCCGCTGCGCTATTGTATGGCGGTTTCCGGGCTTGGATAGGTGGGTATTACGACAAGAAAACTTTTTCACGGCACCACCAAAACCATCAATGGACAGCGGAACTGCCGCAATTATAGCTGTAGAGTCTCTCGTAAACTCTACAGATGTCAACATGGATAACCTAAAATTACTGGACTTTTATAACAACACGATTAGAGACAGACTGGTAGTAGCAGGAACTAAACCAACCGCGACACCGATAGTGGAAGTGAATTGGGCTCATGAGGCCCTCAAGGCCCGTCCGACAATGTTTTGATCGTACTTAGCAGTGATGCCAATGGGAGAAATGGTGCTGACTTTAAAGAAGGTGTTCAAGAAGAGCCTCGAGGAGCTAGTTCCTAAGACGGCTCCACATTTGGCACAGGAAATGAGAAGACGACCCATCTAAGCCTCAATAGTCGCACTGCCAGAGACTAGAGCGGTCATTGGGATCTGAGTCGAAAGAGTAGAGGATATGCAACAGGTAGAGCTGCTTTATAAGGCTAAAAATTATATCGAGGGGGTATACACCCTCAGGAAGCTACGGAGCAATAATACTGAAGTGTTCGTGCAGCTGGTCTCCCAACAAAACGCTGTCTTGAGGATGGCGCAGCTAAATGACTTCTATGTCCTAAAGCGGAATTATCCCGTTGAAATCGTAGGAGTAGCATTGGAAGCAATGATACGAGGAGGAAAAAATGCCAAAAATTGCACATTGGTATATCAAATAACGGAGGAGACAGAATTTCGGATTCCTGTGCTAAAAATAAACAAGATGAGATAGCCTTACGAAGAAAAGGGGCATCAATGATTGTGTAAAAATGGCCATATTCGAAGGTCAATTATCGCGAATTTTCTGAACCATGTACTTCAAGGCGAGGTAATGAGAAATGACATTGTCTAGAACTCAAATCAGTACATGGCCCGGTTCTGGTCATCCAGGGCACAAGTCAATCAGTGTTTCAACAGCAGTCCATGGGGGCATACCTAAGCACTTTGCACTAAGGCAAGGAGATGTGGAAGGTGTGCGGGCGCCCACTAGACCAGAGGCTGCCCGAAAAAATCTGTGCTTTGCTGCAACTATGGCAAATCTCATATATATGCTAGAAGGGGCGTGTGAGAACTTTGCGGAATACAGGGTCAGCGTCAAAAGCATACATTATGGACTGATGGAATTTACGACAAAATTAAGTAAAAAACTTTACCTGTGGCAACCATATCAGTAACAACGGCAAAGCCAACAGACAACCAAGGTCTCACATTGGTGTCCTACCAAAAATCAGAAGGCGTTAAGAGAGGGTCAAGATGCACGCGCAAATAAGTCCCGGTCTTAGCCCCACCACCATAACTATTTGCGCAAATAGGGTCAAGTTCAAGACCACAGCCATCTCTTTACGGCACGCGAGAGTAGGGAAAGAACAGCGAGGTACATTTTAGCTAGCCACGTCCCAGACTGACAGCCAATTGCATTTCCTTTAGGCAAAAAAGAATTAGACTTAATATTCAGTATAAGGAGGGATTTTATCGCAGGGTTTCCTCATATAAACGTGTAGATAATTTCACAGCCACCTTCATGGGCCTACAGTGCGCCAAAACAGGTCAAATAAAGTTAAGTTCGAACCAATAACTTGTGATGAGACTAGACAGAGTAGTGAAATAGTGGACCGCTAGACTATAAGGGGTAGTAATGCCATAACCCTTCCCGCGCATGCTATGATTCCCAGGGTTAAAAATATCGTTAGCAGTCTACGACCAGTACAGATCCTTGCAAGAGAAAGCACCTGCCGGGCAATGGGAAAACTACCCACTGTGACGCCAGACCAGCCAGGACAGAAAACAAAAGCAAACTGGTATCAATGAAAGGCCCTGGACAGAGGCGGCACGCAAAAATTTCAATCCGGCGACTCATGCTAGCAAATCAGCTTCAAGCCCCAAGCCTAGAAGAATGGGGCCCACAATCACAGTAACACCTATGCCCAAGCCGATAGCCCTAGATTCCAGTCCATTCCGAACCGACAAGCGCGTGATCTTGCGGCTTAGGCCTCATCACACATGGAGACGCATGTCTTCTCACTTCACCAAACTAGCCCTGGAAAACTGCCATGGAGCAAGTCGCCGTCTTGAACTTAGGGTGTGCAATTCAGGCGGAAGGGGAAGGGGCAAGAGCTGTACTCATTTCAAGTGAGTCATCTCAAACAGCTCGGAAATAAAATTGGAAGCGGCTTCCAGTTGGATCTCGGTATTGCCACAAAACATTCCCCACAGGCCCTTCACTTTAGAAAGGCGAACCCCAGTATCTCCAGAGATCGTGATGATAGAAGCGAGGCTCAAAACGGATGTTAGACCAACCTCAGCTCGTGCTTTTGCGACAAGTATGGCGAGGCTATCAACTGCGTCAAAACATCTCTCCTTCCTTTAACAGCCGTGTCAAATAGACATTTTATTGACTCCATGAAGGTCTACATATATACCGGTATCGCGCAATACATGGTTGCGGGCCTGGCCGCTACGCTACCCGTCCTTACTCTTACGAGAGCTACCGATGCCAGAAGCACAACTATACCTGCCCTACCAGTGTAGCCTATCAAAAGCGCCCGGGGTACAGTGACACAAAGCGGAATCCAGCAGAAGGCAGACCAGATGGTCAAAGCTGCGCCGAAAACTGCGGCCATAAAAAAAAAAACTCCAGCACTCTATCACTCTCACACGTGATTCTCAATTATAACATAAAGTCTGGAAAGTTAGGTCTTGCTGCTTGACTAGAGTTATTTTTCAACATACACCCGAAAGTTAATATATTTCATACTTGGATCTCAAAACTCCATTAATTTGACAAACTACATCGACCCAGAAATGTAAGAGACCAAATTTTGCGCAATTAACTGCTAATTATATGTCTTTAGTTTCTTACTTCAAATTATAAACGTAAAATTAAATTTACGTAGAATTCCATCACAAAAAATAAAGTTACATAACTGGACTGATCAAATAAGTCACTTATAGTATTAAAATATTACTATCAAAGACTCTCTACTTATCCAGTTATTTACCATTACCTATCCTTCATACTAAGACCATATCAACACTTAGTTTTTTCAAAATACAGTAGACGTGTCATATCTACTAGACCTAATGGTTATGACTTGAATTTTAATGAGAATCCAGCCTTAAGTTATTTCGTTTCCAATCATGATTTGTGCAACGTCTACAAATGTTTATCGCTTCTCGCTTGAGGATAGTTCATTCATAGGATACCCATTTTTATTGACTTAAAAATTGTTCCCGCTCGAATTAGAGTTACCAAAATTTTCGCTGAAAAGGCTTCGACTGCCTTTTTGGGTGATATCGATATATGTAAGAGGACTGCTGATATATTTGCTCAAAACGGCTCGAGACTGAGAGTCTCGTCTATCAGAGTACTCAAGCATTGTTCTTAATAAACATTCAATCATGGGAGCTGCACATTCAGTCATTGGTGTTTTCTGAACTTCCCCGACCAAATGTTGCCTTTTTTCGGTTGTTAAAATGGTTCCTGAAGGAGCACTAAGTTCATAGTTCTTTCTCCAATATTCATCTTTATTTGATTTATTATCCATAACTTGGGTCATCATAGTGAAGAAATTTCGATAACCTGAGTAAAACCAATCATTTAGATCATCAATCTTTTGAGCACCTAGGTACATTTTTTCTCGACTATCATTCATATTGAGGGGCCAAGTAGTTTTTTTTAAACCATATGGTATTGAATATGGATAGTATCTAGCAGCATCTTTCCAAGAAATAGTCTCTATAAGATTTTGAGATGAATTTCCATACCAATTTTCATCACTTTCTTGGTAATACTTTTGCGGGGTTTGAGGGTTTTGCAAGCTATTAACTTGGTAATAGCTTTGTGGTAGCTTGGGCATGAAGGTGCTCCTCATACCAGGACTCATTGTTCTATATTGATCAGCTGATGTATCTTGACGATGGCCAAGTCGCTTTTCCAGGTCCATATTTGACTGTCTTGGGCCAGGTGGGCCGGCTGTAAGTGGCTGGATATATCCTCCAGTAGATAGTGAAGTATCTTCATCCTGTGTTGTATTACTACTCTGCCATGAACTTGATTGTAGATCTTTTTCTTTTCCTGGCAGAAAGAAGTTTTTCTGAATGTCCGACGAGCCCATACCCGAAATTTTTGGATATCTAGTAGCGTTACGAGTATCTACTAAGTGTGACTCATGGGGAGAGATTTTTATACAGTTAATATTGTTTGCCTCTTGCCTTTTTTCAAAAGAAAACTCAGATAACTTATTTAAAGCCAAGTCTTGCATCGGATTATTAAATTTTGAGAGTCTTTGGAGTGTTTGCATTTTTTCCATCCCATGCAAATGAATCGATGATTCCTCTGATCGATTTGTACCTTCTTTTCCATATTGAGTAAAAGCTGCTTCATTTATATTGTAATTATTTAGGTCTTTAATTTGTAAATTTACAGACGCGTTTTCATCTCTGTAAGAGAGTGGGATATTTCCACTTGATGGCAAATTTAATTTTTCTTGCTCTTGTTCTATCGATATATCATAAGCACTGGAGGATCCTGTTGCAATTTGTGGTTTCAGGTTATCATCGTAGATATTTGTCTCTGAAACTGACGGAGAATAGACCTGACCTATTTTAGATGGACTCCATGACACTTGCTGAGACGAGGATGTCCGGTTCGAAATCTTTAAACGAGGAGAGTCATGCGACTGGAAAGCCGAATCAAATGTCTGGTTTTCTAATATTGACATCAACGGTCTTCTATTTGCACCTTCGCGCTGTATACGATTAGGTGCAGCTAGCTGCTTGATAGATCTTGGATTTACTAGAGATCCAACTGTAGTGTATGTTATTGGTGGTGAGGATGGGGCGACTAGCTCCGGAGACCCATCAAGTGATACATTTGAAGCAATTTTAGAGTTCCATTCTGATAAATTAACGTTGTTTCGAGTACAATTTTGCACGTTGTTCGATAGGAGCGATGAATTTAGAGCTGAAGCCATATCTGATCCTATACCCAAAGTCGAAGAAAGATGATTACTTTATAGAGATAGACAGAATAAGCATTCGGGAGTTGAATCAATGATCTAGGTGTAAGCCTGATTGCTAGATTTAACACAGAATTCCGAGCTTTGCTGAAAATCTCGAAATGGAAGGTGCGAATTTGGTCGGCCTGCCAAAATAGGATCGAGCACGAATAAGTAAACTGACATATAATATCTCAATTCACAACTATACTTGAGTTCCAAAGCGTTATGGGCACTAGATGCTATGGTAGTCCGATTATATCGTTTCATGCCACTCATAATTGGGAGGTAAAATACTAGACAATGATCCAGCATTTGGAACTTTGTATCTTCGACATTTTCAATTCAAAGCTAAATGATTTAAACAAAGACTTGAACAGGGTTAAAATCCACCTAAAATTAATGGTGAGTATTCAATCCGTTATAATGATTGAATCTCTTTAAATATGATAAATTTTTCTCATAAAAGTCAATAACATTTTTATGATTGACACTTGTCAATGTAAAGATTACGATTTGCTTGTTAGGACATATATCATGAGCAAGCAGATGATTGTGAATTATGACAACTTAAAAGTTACTCGATTTTATTTATATGTGATGTCGAGGGTTCGAAAAAGTCCAAAAGCACTTAATCTTAGAAATTTTACAAAAAAAAAGATACAAATTTCTTTATGACGGAATTCAGCCGAAATTTAACGTGATGAGTTCAAGTGCCTATGCGCCATGGCCTTTGTTTTGACAAGAAAAGAAAGGCATCAAGACCTGCAAAATTTCGGCTCGGAAAAAGATCATATGTTTCTTTTTTTTCGAGTTACATGCTAATAATCTAAATATCGTAGGTGTAAACCTTATAACATAGGTAGAATTCAGTTTTTCAAAGGCACAAAAGAATTCGATTGAATCCCAATACTTTATTGAGATTCGATTGTATAGCTTTTGTTAAGTAATTCAGCATCTCGCCATTATACCTCGGTAATTGGTAAGAGTATAAAATTTGACTGGACCTACCTTGTTAACGCTATGATTGACCGAAATCAGTATGAATAACATAGTGTGCTTTAGACCCTACCTAGAGCAGTCCTAAGTTTGTGAAAAGTATTCTTTAAATTTAAAAATAAATTTCGATTACGGTTGAAGTTGAGGCCCATGTTGGAAATTCTCATACTCGAATTTAGGTTTCGCTCGTTGTCTGTTTAGTTGTGGACTCCTGACAAGATCGACTTTCTCTACACATGTCTCGAGTGCACTTATCACACCTAATGTTGCATGTACGTTTGGACATGTACATGCTACAGTGTACCTCGAATTATCATGGTAGATGAGAGGTGGCTGGTCATTACTAAGTTTTACAGGCATATAAAACTAGTGGGTATTTCTCTCCTAGATGTAAACATAACTTCAATGTTCTAGCAGTTTTATAATATTAGGTTTTGAAAAAAAACATCATCTTTCACGAAAAGCTGCACAGTGCTCCACGCTGCTTCTTTCATCAATTTTATATCGTCAATATTATTTGCATATCTTCTTTATCCTCCTCCCATCTTATCGCTTTCCGTGCTCCAACATGACGAGTGTGGGTGCTGGTGTGGGTCAATCCTGAGGTTTCGACGTGTCGCAAAATCCGACTACAGCCACAACAAATAATGGCAGCGGAGCGCAGATAGCTCCAAAGGATCAAAACATTGACATCTTCGGGAAACTGTTTAAGTAGATTAGACTGTTCGTATTGGGAGAGATGGACAAGGAAGACCTACCCTCAATGAAGGATGTCAATAACGCCTTTAAGGCATTGAATGAATACAAGAGGGCCTGGACAGCGATTTCGTAGAACCCGTCTCCAATAGAGGAAAGGATGATGGCGCTAGAGCGGGCAGTCAAGAAGGACCTCGCGGATCCTGTTCGCATTGCTGCTCAAGGGGTGGCATGAGGGATGCCGCAATCACGGACCTACGCGTCGGTAGTAGCTCCGCAAATGGCGAAAACGGCAGTAAGGATAAGAGTCGACGGAGCACAAAACCTGCAGCCACAAGAGCTGTTCCTCAAGGTACAACAATACATCGAAGGAGCTTTTGCGATTCGCCAGATGCGAAGCAACGACACCGAGGTGTTCGTCCAATCGGCGTTCGGGAGAGACGCGGCACCAAATATGCGACAACCCGACAAATTCAAAATTTTACAAGATTTTCCCCTTGAGGTATCCGACATTCCATTGCGCACTTGATTTAAAGGTGGCAGAGACGCCAATAACCACGCCATCATCAGGGAGATTGAGACGACAACTAAGGTTCGGATTCCAAGCCTTGACATAAACAGAATAAGATAGCTACACGATTGAAAGGAACACCAGCGGTCAAAGAAAAATGGCCTCAATCGTGGATCAATCGTGGATCAATCGTGGATCAATCGTGGATCAATTGTGTTCAACCTGCCATCGGAGGCAATATAAACGGAAGTAGTCCGTAACGGCCTAGTAATGAAAACCATGCTCTTCACAGCGCAGGTGTGGTCACCAAGGGCCCAACTAAAGCATTGCTTCAACTACAGCCAGTGGGGACACACACAGGCCTTGTGTGGATAGAATACTATGTGCGGTGAGTGCGCTGGTGCTCACCCTAACCAGTTGTTCGGGGAAAAGAATTTCTTGTGCGAACTGCCGCAAGAAACACCGTTCATGGCAGAAAGCGGCGTGTCGGACCTACCATGTCTACAAGGGAAGTGTGGAGAAGGCTCGATTGGAGCTGTTATCGATAACGGCGGAAATATGGAATGAGAAACCTGCAATGGCGCTAAATCGAACAGTCAGAACGACTGATGATCAGGGATTCACTTTGGTCACCAGTAAGAAGGCTGAAGGACTCAGAACAGGGCCAGGACGACCACGTAAGGTAGTCCAAGCCCCAGTGGCAGCAACAATCTCCGCCACAATAGCACATCCATCGAGGCCAACTCTTCGAACACTTCGAGGACCAACGCCGAGTGAGGGGGCGCCTTCTCTTTTTAATTTCTCATAACGTTCATCTTATCGAAGGGGGAGTTAATAAATTATGCGGAAAGTTTATGAATTTATGGTTGACAGTAACGTCCTCAGCATTAATCCGGGTCGGTTCAGAGTGGCAGGACATCGGGTTTTGTTTGTTGAAAACCTTTTCCCTTACCAAAGCGGCTTACCGTCTTCATGGTTCTGTTTTAAGATACCACATAGGACATTAAACTAGAGAAATAAAAATTGAAATTGAACGTCATGTCCGCACATAGCAGGCGAGCTCCTCACTTGCCGGTTAGCTCAGTCTAAATAAAACTACCCGACGTGTTGGCGCCTGAACAAACCCAACAAAGCAAATGAATGCCAGGATCTTATCATCCTGCGCTTGAAGATTAAATTATACATGGTTACCGGTCACCCTTCAACTCTCATGTACTCAGAATGTATTGAATGAAGAAAAGATTAAATAAACAATATGGTGTTGTAATTATTAACAGTCCTGCACCTGTAACCCTTGCCATGCACTGTCTCGTTTTCATTTCAATCTGTTGACGAACATGCAAGGTCTGTCTTACACTTAGTTAGCTTGGGGGCCTACTGGTAGTAAAGACACACCCACACCTTGATAATGTTGCCATAGTGGAATTAGGGCGCATATCCTAGTTATTTTCTGCATTCGTCCCACTAGGGCTAATTCCTGTATATATCTAGTGGCCTTATCCTTCAGAAATCTTCAGTTCATTACGTTTACTGAATATCTCTGAAGGTAAGATTCCATACTGTAGTTTTTCTAATTAAAGTTCATTACGTTTACTGAATATCTCTGAAGGTCATATTCATACCTACTTCGTGTCATCCTACCAAGATTTATTTCATAAATCTCTATTAACCTGCTTCTTTGTTCGGCGATAACTCTTCACTCTCCTCCATCGCTCCAGCATTCCGCTCTCACGATCCTTAACCTTTTGTTGGAAAATATGGTTATTTAGAGACAATCATATCACCTACTAAGTAGCAGTAGTGTTTAGATCCCTCTGATCGTTCTGAAGCGTAGGCCATCGTGCACGGATGTTGATCGCATTAGTGCCTTGGCAAATACATAGGGTAACTCTCACTAGATAGCTTAGAGATAGAGAAAAAGAATCAAGAACAACTGACCCCTCTGAAATTCAGAACCTATTGTGCTAGCACATTTATTACCGTGATATACCGACACCTTTCAACATATGGAAGGGGGAACTTAGTTAAATCACATGATTCCCTTTCCGTCAGACTTGTTGTGCTTTTCCAAAGGAATTTGTGGCGCGCACCCAGCTATTCAATGCATGAACTCCCTCCGCGGAAGCGAGAGCCCAAGATATGCTGGGACTAGGATTCTGTGCTCTTTGGAGCTATGCCTAGTACTGTCCGAGGTGGCAATATAAAAAGTGGTTGGAGGACTTTTTTTCTCCGCATGAGCAGGTAAGGTTGGCGTTTTTGTGCTAAAAACGTCGGTGGTAGTCCGCAAAATTGCCATGACCAGATCGTGCAGCTAGTAGATATCCTAGTACGCGTCGCCCTAGACGAATGATCTCAATGGTGATCTTAGTATTAGAACCAATTCCTAATTCTTTAGATCTAGACAGTGCGTTTTCAAAAGAGCATTATATGAATTTGAATTTGAAATCATTTACGTGACAGGAAAAGCCCTACATCTATTTAGTCGTGGTACGGGTCAGCTGCAGTGATTCGAACCGCTAGAAGACTGTGAATTCGGGAGAGCCACGTCTGGGCTGGGCCCCAGCCAGCTTCTCGTAGAAGTGCTGCTATTGGTGTTGTACGATAGACCGGGAGGGCTGCCCGAGCTGCGTCGTTCATCCTGTGTTGGAGTCGCGATATTGTCTTTTGAGATGTCTTTTTGGAGTACCAGGTCTCGGCCCCATATAAAATGGTCGCAAATGCGGCACCATGCAGAGCTTGTCGTAGAAAAAGAGGGCTGATTCCTCGAGTAGTGGTTGAGAGTCTTTTCAAATGGCTCGTGATACCTTGAGACTTTCGGTAAGCCTGTAGGTTTTGAGATTGGAATCGTAGTGCACGGTCAAAGAATATTCCTAGCCAGCGTGTATGATTATTGGGCGTTATGATTGTCCCTCCAATACTAAGAGTAGGCTCTAGTGGTGAGCCTCGCTTCCGGTGAAAGTATTGCAGCTCAGTCTTAGGAAGTTCGAAACTAATTCCGTTAGTCAGACCCCATGCTAGAGTGCTATCTAGTTTCTCCTGGAGTTTACGTGCACATTCGACAACGGAGGGCGCAGACGCAAAGAGGGCAATGTCATCTGCATAGCCAAAGCGACCAGTGGAAAGACGTAGTGCCTCTTTCATAGCAAGAAGAAAAAGAATTGGGGATACAGGTGAGCCCTGTGGGAGACCACAGTGGGTTTGGAAGGGCGGTGAGGTAGTATCTCCAGTAGAGGTTGTGGATTATCGCAGCTCCATGAATAATGCTACCCAGCGAACCATGTTTGATAGCCATCCTTGGTTTTGAAGTCTATGGCAGAGCCGTCCTTTTTGGATACCATCAAACGCCCCTTGGACATCGACAATCACTATACCAGCTACCTTCTTTTCCATCCATTTTTCCTGGATATCGCAAGCAAGTGCTATGGTAAGGTCAGAAGCAGAGCGAAGAGGAATGACACTGCATTGGTCTTCAGCTAGTACCCGATAATTCAGAGCTATAAATGAAAGTAGCCGTGCTATTAGTCACTCAAAGCCTTTACCTAGGCATGAAAGGAGGGAGATTGGTCTATAGGAATTCGGGAGGGTGAGATCTCGGTTTCCTGATTTAGGAAAAATAATCACTGTAGACTTCTTGAAGGCTATTGGGTGTATTTCTAGCTTCTCGCACTGGCGGAAGAGAGCTGACACCCTCTTTCCAATTATTGGCCATGCTCGAATGAGAGAATTTGGGTTTATTTCGTCGGATCCTAGGGTTGTAGACGAGACCTAACAGCATGCGCGAAATATTTCTTCCTCGGTAGTTGGGGGCCATGGGAGATCTATCCTGGAAGCACTTGGTATACTGATAGAGATGTCGTCTTGGAGCATATTGGAGTTGGTAGAGTGGCTATGTGGGAAATTTAAGGATATTGCTCACGTGGTGTCCGTACGGCGTTGGGGTTTACTTTCGTTCATTATTCATGATAGATATTGTCACCATGTCCCCCAAGGGATGGAGCCCTAGCCCTAGCTGAAGCCCGGTAGATCTTTGAAAATAAATTAATAAATATTCATGATAGATAGAGAGATATAGATATATGTTTTTGATCAATAACTATTTTACCCAATCTTTGTGCTAGCACATTACTTAGAATCATTGATAAACCGACAGAAACGATAGCTATTTGCGAGTGTTAAGCTGCACGGAAAATTCTCAAAAACCACGGTGGATGTGGATTACATGTGCTTCGTTTGTTGCTTAAAATTGTCTTTGCTTGTAATTGGCATTGTGTCACACAGTTAACGCCGAGTCTTTGATTCGGTATATTTTGGGGTACCTATGGGCTGAACACGGCCGGCGTAGAGTTCCCCAGCTTCGCAGTCTATCTCATACATTCTTTTGTTTGAATTCGCTTAGTAATCATTCAGATTTAGTTCCTTATTCGTTTCCTTTTAGATAACTCATACTTAGGATATGGCAAATTAAACGCCTAAAAATCTCGCCATAACATGACTAGTTATTGATAAGGCAAGCTTCAGTTCAAAAATGAAGCAGCTCCATGATCGGTAGATCAGACAAGAATTTTAATGGTAAGATTGAGTTAGAGGACTTGTAAGAGGCTATTGGGATTGATGATGACTAGAAGTCGACAGCAATAGATATGCTACTATTGGCTTTCGACCTTGATTCAGACATGATTCTCTTGGCTATCCTAGGTATGCAGACTATCCTGAGCGCTGATAGTGGCACTTCTGAAAAGTGAGTAATTTGTCATTGCTGGCTAGCTAACAGCTTGATTGTTAAGCGGTCAAAGATATCATCTGATTGCTAAGATTGGTAAAACAGATCAACCGCCCGTTCGATTATTCGTCCAGCTCGCCTCTAAAGGTCTATAATTTCAGATAAAAAGCTATAAAATCTTGAATAATGAATAGATGGTAGGCCAATTTTAATCCTCATCTGTCCATTTTGGTTGGCAAGTGTAATAGCTTTTTACCTTGTGGAAACTGAATTTTAGGTTCCCTCCAAGCTTAACTGCTTTCCAGACCCATTTTCGAGACCCCGCAGCTAAAGCTTAGTTTCTAGAATGTCTTGGGGTTTTATTAAATCAATGGAACTTTGAGGCTTACATCGGCTTTCATATAGGGACTAGGAAAGCTCAAAATATAATTTGATCGCAATCTGGAGTCTCTAAAAATGCGTGGTATGAGCGTAAATAGAGCTGAAGAAGTTAAATCCTCGATAGATTGGAGTTTTCGATAGGGAACAATAATTTCTTCCGTCAGACGCTTTGGTGTCCACTGAATGGAATCACAAATTTTTTATCGCTTTAGAAGTAAATATTACTTCTCAGAAATTTGGTTTATTTCTAGAATATCTTATTTATATTCAAAAAAGTAGACTTATATTGTATGAATTTTAAGCCCTGGTTATCCTTGGTAATTATTCTGACGAAGAGAGATATTGTATCTTCATTTTGGTTATTTTTTTAGAGAGATGGACAAGGATTCAATAAGTAAAGGTTAAGAAGCGAAACTAATATCACCTATGCTAGTTACAAATGATAGCCCCAGTTAACTCTTCGTTCCAGAAGATCTCTTTGTCCATATGCCTCTCCAACAATCGTTAAGATCATATCAACCGTTGCAGGAAAATTATATGTTGACAAGGAACAGGATTGGCCATGGAAAGGATATTGCGATGTTATTTCAGGTTCCAAGTTTACCGGTTCCTGATACTCATCCTCATGAAGTCGTTGTATTATCCGTGATTTAGCAGCTAACAAATCCTCCGATTCAAGCTCTGGAATGGTAGGCTTTGGTGATTGGCTAGAAAGTTCTTCCTCTGTCACACTTGTTTGAAGTCTCTCAATCGACATTTTAGATGAAAGAGAAATATCATGTAGCTCTTCAAAGTCTTCTGGAACTTGAATAGAGTCTTTCATGCCTTCATCTATTGGAGTTAACTCAATTTTCTCCGAATGCTGTATCCCAGGGAGCGAGAATATGCCACTACCTGGTTCAAGCTCATTATCTTTGGTTTGTTGCATGTTTATCGAGTCATCGATAGACCCACAAACTTGATCTGCGTAGACAACATCGTTGAATTCTTCTTGAGATTCCTGTAAGCTGGTATCGTTGTTCTTAGTTTCCTCCAAGCTTATACCAATCGAGATGGCCTTTTTTGCTAGCTCTCTTATGACTGCAATTTCTTCACTGGTTAAGTAACCTTTCTCTGGGAGTCTTGCTAGTAGACTCCATGACCATCGGCTGACACACACACCAACTTTCAATCCACTCTTCAGGACGGTACCTTGAGAAAGCAACCCCAATAATCTTAGGACAGTAATTTTATTCATACAAGCAATTTGTAAAGGATTTGGGTCGGTATTTTTCATGTGGTCGATCCACCATTTGGAGAGATTCCTGTTCAATGGACCAACTTGAGTCCGTTTGTCAGGATCCAACTGAGAAACTAAATCATTTGGTGGTTCCTGATGTAGACGAGTACGAAGAGCTTTGTATCTCATCAATATAGATAGAAAGTATCCATTCTGACCATCGACTTCCTGACTGTCGATATCCTGATCTAGTTCATGAATGTCCTCACAGAGAGAAAGGTACGCACCGTCTTCGTATTTACTGGTTGAATTTCCTACTTTAGTATTAAATTTATAGTCGCTGTCAGCCTTGGAGGGTGAATTTGGTGCAACAAGGATATTCGGAATACCTATTGCCTCCTGCCTAAATTTAGCGTGAGTGCTAGATCATGGGGGAAATTTCTGGTAGTTTTACCTCACAGCTCTTAAATAAGCTAGAGCTTCAGTCCCGATATCATTGGTGGGGTCTAGACAATCATCAGCGACGTAGACATCGTCCAGGCCTGGGAGAGCGCTTCGCTGGCCGTAAACTGGGTCGATTAGTGCCTCATTGGGTGGCCGGGAGCGAGACTTGGAGCTGTAGATAAGACCTTCCTTGCAGATGCTTGACATGGTGATAACTTCCATGGTAATAGTTGTGCACGTCTTTGCTAAAAATTTATAGGGATTCCCAAGCGAGACCAGCGCGTAAAAGTGTAAAACTGTAGTACCTGGCAAATGTGTTGGGCTATTGCAGGACAAAGACAGAACACTCTTCAACAGTGGCCATTGTAAACCTAGGAGTTAAATATTCTTCACGGGCCAACTTCAGTCAAATTTCGCAAAACCAAGTAAGATGGCCCGCAAGGTAGTCATTCAAAACTCTCCATCAAATCAATTTCTCCCATGTAATGAGATCGGTCTCAACAAAGACCTCATCAATTTTACAGGTACCGCTTAGTATGTCCTTGTTTTAATGACCTTTCCTCTCTTAGAATTTCTTCGGCCTCAGTTGGCCTCGAAATGTACGCCAACGTCGATATCAATTCCCGAAGGAGATGGTTCGTACCGCACAAATATGAGAGCAGATCTTTGGGATTGATGTGAGAGAAATGAGTATAAGTTTACAAAATTATACAGAGGATCGATACAATTTTGATGGGCGCAAAATTCCGAAATCAGGCAAGGAGTTTCTCAAATTGGGCATTTTGCTCATCACAGCTTCGATTACGAGAGGACAAGCGACGCTATAAATAATGCCGTTGTTGGATGGTGCAGTGGCATATCATCTGGAACGGTCTCCTAAGAAGATTCTGGATAGCTTGTATACATATCCCACTTGAGATAGAATATCATTTGTTCGAGTCCAGTACTACCACACAACGTTTCTCGCAGTACTCTTTGATGTGCTAGTGATGGCTAGGATTACGATGCACAAGGATAATAGTCACTGAGAGTGAAGGACGAACTTCCCAGGTGCTTCCATGATGAGTAGAGGAATAATGGTGCACTATATAGAATGAGTTTCTAGATTACACTACCAGATGGAGAATACTAGAATATTTCGTGATACTGTTTTGGGAAAATAAGGCGAGAGTTTAGCTACCTCAAATGTGTATATAAGTAGTGCTTTCTACCTCGATCCTCGTATTCCTGAATACAAAAAGATATCAGCAGTTCAAATTGATTCATCGATAATTATCCGTAATCCTTCTGCCAATAAACATCCTTAAGCTTTTACTTTTACAACACTCATGTGAATGGATGACGAAGGCACGCTTGATGTTACAGGCTGTAGCCTTGTATGTGGATCCGGAACTATACGGCTCCGGCTATGAACAAAAGCGCGCTAGTGTCACGGGAAAACGCGCTCGATTGGAACAAAACATCTTGCGCTCGCGTTGTAGATATTCACCTGCTTAGATAAAATATAAATTCATTTTTGGACCCACAATTGTGAACAGCAAATGTGAAGTCCTTTCACACTTAAATATCAAAAAAGGTTGAAACATCCCTTTGGTGGGTAATTACGAAAGAAGGTCGACTATTTGTGGAAGTAAACATATCTCAAAGTGGTATATTCAAATGAAATCTAGAGTATGAGTGACTCTAATGTTAGTAATGTTATCCAACATGTATAAATAGCAATTATCATTATATTTGCACATGATATGAAGGGTCTAAGATAATGAATGCAACTCTTATGGGAAGAATAGGCAAAATTCAAAGCACCTATTGTTGTATTGTCTGAATTTTCAAGACTATGGGAATGAATATCTTAAAAGCTCAGCGCCAAGGACACTTCCAAATCAACTTTGAACGGAAATGGGATGGGAAGTTTATTAAAATATTTGGACACATCCAAGTACAAAGCAGTACATATGGAAAATTAAATTTGAATCTTGCACATGAAAGCTCTCAAGAATGATGGAATGGTTAGATGGGGGCAGGATTTTTGGGGATCTTTTTCGCATCAGGTTTTATTTTATATTTATTTTAGTTTTATCATATACAATTAATATGTACTAAGCTTTCTAGTTTTAGCTGAATACAATATGAATTAAAAAAAAACTCTCTAGTTATGACACAGGATCAGTGCTACCATTCCTGAATATTTTTGAGAAAATCGATTATACCCTGTTATCATCTCCCTTACCCTTCGATTCGCATACATTTACACTAATTTGACTTCTCATAGTAGCAAGACCTCGCATCTCCAATGACTCCGGGGCTTGCCAAATCATCGCCGCTTATTTGCCATGAAAATATCATGGAAAGAATGAATACCAGGCTGACAAAGCACTTGGGAAATAATATTATACTATTGAGCTCGATAGACGGGCGAAAAATGGAATTGGAAATGACCGAAAGGATAAGAGCCTTTGAAGAAGATTCCAACTCTACAAACCCCGATGTTGAAATGGGTGATGCGGTTATCGACCGATATATCATGGAGGGGCTTGAGAGCTCACGATGGAATATCAGTGAACCCGAAGACGGTCAGGTCCCAGAGGCCCCCGTTATTACAGACACGAGGAAGATTGCTGTGCCGGACATTAATCGGACAGCTATTGCCAACTCAAAAAAGGCCGACGAAGTCACGTCCGCCACAGCTCCTCAGAACACCATTCCGAGGACAAGTGGAAATAATCAAACTTCTTGCAGCAATAGCAACTCCAAGAACACTGCGACTTGTCCTCCCGAGCTTCGAGCCATACTTGAAGCCGAAGAACAGCGAGCGGCCCAGACCGCAACTAATCTCACAATATGCACCGCTGCTATCAATGGTGCGGAGAATGCGCTCTCGCCTCTATCCAAAGGGTCAAGCGTTCAATTTATAGACTCCATGAAAGTCTACCTCCGAGCTGCAATTGCTCAACTCATGATGTCGGGACCAGGAACAGTCCTTCCCAACCTCCCCCCACGACCAAACTGCCAGAATCATGGCGGAAAGATCGTGAAACAAACGATTGAAAAGCAGCCAGAGCTGCTACAAAAAGCGACCCAGGTCAAGGTGACCCAGGTTAAACCTACCTGGGCAACAGTTACCCGAACTGGCCTCCACACGCCAGCAGCACCTGTGAAAGATGTGCGGGTCCATAACAAACCCCCGACACCAACGAGACCTCCGACAAAAGCTAAGAAAACTGGCCCCAAAGATGATCGTTTGTTTCTTCGACTCGGAAAAGAACATGCTTGGCGCGCACTCTCGCCGGCTGGTGTCCGAGATGCGACAGCAAAATTACTCGAGCTACCCCCGCAGAATTTTGAACATGTATACCGTGTTCCGACTGGCTTCGCACTCCGAGCTAAAAACCTGGAGGTACGACAGCTCCTTCTGGACTCTGCTGAGTCTTTCTTCCAGGTAGATGCAATCCTGGAGAAGGCCTCAGATTTAGTGGCCCTTCGTATTGCGACAATTCCCGTCGCAATTCACACACTCCTAGGTAAAGTAGTTGTCACCGACGAGATGGTGGCCGACGAAATCGCCAGAGTCACCTCAAAGGTTCCGGTGAGGGTTCGCCCTCATGGAAAAGGGAGAGTCGGAGCCCCATACCAGACATGGGTAGTTCATTTTGAAAGAGCGTCCGTACCTAGACCAGGCTTCCGACTATTTGACGATTCAGGAATCGCTGTTCGCCATCAGCCACGCCAAACTGTGAGCCAATTCAAGCGATGTCTCTTATACCACGGGACCCAGAGTTGCTCGCGCGCCCCAGTGTGCTGGAACTGCACCTCAACGATGCACTCCACTTCGGAATGCCAAGGACACACCAAGTGCCGCAATTGCGGGGGTCCTCACAGATCAGACAGCCAAAACTGTCTGGCCCGCCCTAATAAGTCCGGAATGGCCTCTAGGGAAACCCTCGAAAGGATCAGGTACGCTAGCCAATGCGAATATGCCGCTGTGATCCGGGCGAAAACCGCCGTTCGACGAGCAGAGGCCGACATCAAAGCCGCCACTGAGATGGCCAAAACAGCTACGCCGAACTACATCTCCAATAATAGCTATGAGGTTCTAATGACGGATGAGACACCAAACGTGATTGAGGTCACAGAGGTGGTCGTCCCGAAAAATCACTCATAAAGGGCGCCACACGGGCCCCTTTCCGCCTCCCTCCTACTCTAAGTTTCATATCAGTAAACGTAGGTAGAGGAGGTCCGACACAGAATATTGCACTTGCCCGAGCATTCGAGCTGAATATCGACGTCGTCTTAATTCAAGAACCTCGGTGGAAAGAAGAGACAATGTCGCATCCTGGATACATTTGCCATTTACCTCATGGTGGCGAAAAGGTCAGGCCAAGGGCTGTGACCTACACCCGGAAGGATGATAGGACGATATCAGCGAGGCAACTCTTCCTCTGTGCTAAGCTGACGGGCGACTACTGCTGGGTGCTTGTTAATGGAGTCACTTTCCTCAATGTGTACAAGGCACCCAGAGACACATCAGCCGTACAGCCACTTATCAATTGGACCCCGCCGCCGAACTCAGTCGCTGCGGGTAATTTCAATTCAGTATACTGTGCCTGGCAACCAGGAGTCACTAGCCCCTACGGGCAAGGTGAAATGATTGAAAAATGGGCAGAAGATCACAATCTAACCTGTCTTATTGTTGGAGAACCCACGCATCAAGCTGGAAATACCTTGGATCTTGTCTGGACCAACATCAATGGCAGCCGTGCATGGGTTGACCATGATGAATGTGTCACCAGCGACCACCTTCATATCCGAGGAATAATCCCGGTCCAGTCCGCAACTTTGAGACCCAACTTGGGCAAGATTCGAGTGACGAAGGAAAGACTACCTGACTTTGCACGAGTTGTTACTAAGTTGGTCCGTCTACCACCAGTTTTAGATACAATCGAAAAGGTCGAAGACTATGCCCAGGAACTTTGCTTAAAGCTTAAGACTGCCATCAATGCAACAGGAACTCGGCCCAGAGAAAACGGCGGTAAATCAGCCCCGTGGTGGACCCCGGCGTGCAAAGAAGCACGGGCTGAATATCGAGCGGCAGAATCACCCCTCCAACGTGCAGTGTATGCTAAAAAGCTCCGATCAGTCATTAGAGCTGCCAAAAAAGAACATCAAGCACAGCAGGTGGAAAGAATGAACACGCCGAACGATGTTTATAAGCTGATGAGAATGGCTGGGCCTAGACAGACAAACATCCCACTACCCCTCAATTACAACGGAGCTCTCATCTCTGATCCACTAGAGCGAGCCACAGTTCTCCGTGACTGTCTCCTGGCAAGACACCAAACATCGGACGACCTACCGCCTTGCATCACCACGAGTAACAACCGTATACCATGGAAGGATGACATATCCGAGGAAGAAGTCCGAGCTTGTACCATCGGCTGTGGAAACACGGCTCCGGGAGCAGACGGAGTCTCCGTACAGCTGCTAGTGGCCTGCTGGAAGAAAATTGGACCCTGTATATTCAAGCTCTTCAGAGCTTGCATACAGCTCGGTACGCATCCGACTTGTTTCAAATTGGCCGAAGTAGTACTTGTACAGAAGCCTAAAAGGGACCCAACAACTGTCAAAGGATGGAGACCAATTGCCCTTCTTTCTTGCCTTGGTAAAGGACTTGAAAGACTTCTGGCAAAACGGATGGCGCATTTAGCAGTGATTTGTGATGTAGTTGGTCGGCAACAATTCGGCGCACTCTCGAGACGCTCAGCAACAGACCTAGTCTCCTGTGTAGTACACGATGTCGAGGAGGCGCGCACACAAGGGTGGGCGGCCACTTTCGTCACCTTAGATGTACAAGGTGCGTTCGATGCAGTTCTTCATAACCGTCTAGTGAGAAGAATGCAAGAACAAGGATGGCCAGACTCAGTTCTAAAGTGGACAACTTCGTTCCTTGCACAACGAATGGTCCAAGTCCGACACTCGGAAGGAGTCACGACAAAGCGACAGCTAGTTTGCGGGGTCCCACAGGGCTCGCCGATCTCGCCTCTTCTCTTTCTTCTGTACATGGCAGAGCTAATGCGCAGTGGTACACCTAATTTAAGGTTTAGCTACGCTGACGACATCGGCATTCTTGGATCTGGCCGCACCACTGCTGAGTCTGCTGCAACTGCTCAGAAAGAAGTCGACCACCTGCTGGATTGGGCTCAGAAAAATGCTGTCCAATTCGACACAGAAAAGTCAGAGGTAGTACAATTTCCACCACGGCATTGCGAGGCAGCTGTTGGCATCTACGTTAACAGCACTGTCATAAAACCAGCTGAACAAGTTCGCCGGCTTGGAGCTTACCTCGATCCGCGTATTAACTTCAAACATCATGTGATGACGTGGTCCGGAAAAGCAATGAAAGTCGCACATCTTATGCGACGCTTCAATTCTACTTTTCGAGAGGACGCACCAGGATCGCTGATACAAGCAGTAAATAGTTGTATTGTTTCAATCGCGACTTTTGGAGCGGAAGTCTGCTTGCCCGGCCTCAAACGCCCAACAAGGGCAGGAATAGCAACGCCAGCTACCGCGAGACTTTGCACTATGATCGATAAGGCCAACATGATGGGTCTCCGAGCTGCACTTCCGGTTCTGCGGACTACTCTGAATGTGGTCCTGCACATGGAAGGAGGAATCCCTCCCGCAAATACTATTCTAGGGGGAAACCGACTACGATTTCAGCCCGAATAAAAACCATGGATGATAAGCACCCGCTGAGATCTTGTGCTGCGATGTACCCAAAAGTTGGGACTCGAAAGTACGAGAAAAATCGTCGAGGATTTCAACATGTAGATAGACAAAGGATTCGTGCACAGCGAGCCTATCGACAACTTCCGGATGCAGAAGCTTCGATGCCTCTACCGCCGCCAATTTACTCTGCTAGGTCCATGATTAAGTCAGAAGGAAAAGAAGCGAGCAAGCTTTGGATAGGCAACGTGCCCGCATCGGAAATTTGTGCCTACTCAGACGGCTCTTCGGAGGGAAACGGACGTTCAGCTTGGGGTTTTGTTGTGAAGAGATATGGTAAAACCTTTCTCGAGGAGAATGGTATCCGACACGGAGGAGAGGTCTTGGACGCAGAAATCACAGGGGCGCTGAAGGCTCTTGAGGCGGCGTTGAGACTTAAAGAAGCGCAACAGCAGCTGGGGGAGACGATTCGGTGAGTGAATGTTTTTCTGGATAGTCAACGTGCTCTAACAGCACTTGAGACGGACATATCTTCAACTAGCCCTGAAGAGGTACGTCAGTTTCGCATACTCTCAGCGTCAGCTGCTGTGACGATTAAGTGGATCCCCGGTCACTCTGGAATACAGGAGAACGAAGAAGCAGACGCAACTGGGCGCTCCAGTTTAGGAATGTCAACCAGTCAGGAAAACCAACTAGGTTCCATCTCGTTTGCATACCTTCGCCATCTTATAAATAAACGGCTACAGGCATTGCTAAGAAATTGGGGAGATAGAGTGTGCCATGTTCGGTATTAAAATCTAGATCTGCTCATGAAACGGCGCAAGCCGCCAGAGCTGGCCCTATCAAGGCAATAACTCGGTGAACTAATTGCAGCCTGTACGGGCCATGGCAATATCGCGGCCTATCATCGCCGATTCGTCAATGCAGACGTAGCCAGTGAGTGCACGTATAGAGAGGAGATTTACCCTACACACTTTATACACTGTGGGCTCCATTCTCACAAACCACGTCGAATACAAGGTATAGAGTCCCTATTATGATATGAGACAACGAGATAGTTGAGGCTATGGCATCGCGTGTGGCTCAGGGCCACAGCATACATCACTAGTGTACTGGTTAGGCGAGTATGTATATAGACTCATATATGTATCCATAATAAATGGACACAGGTTTAGTCTTATACTTTCTGTCCATACACCTACAGCATAATATTGTATGAGTCTATTCACTGTCGCCCACTAAATATAACATCAACTTCTCATCACTTCGCAATATGACTTCTGCGTAGCTCATAACCATAATAGTCCCACGACGAGTTTAAACATGAAATTGTCGGGCCCAAGTGCCTTAAAGATTTCGGAAATTTTGCACAGAGAGCCTGATGTTATGAGTGCTCACATGCAGGTTCGACCCGTGCTCTCAGCGAGTACCAATAAAATAAGTCATGGAACATAACTTGATCGGAAGGGGAACGAGGCGAGGAGTTTTGCTTCTCAACCACAAGTGCTGATACTTAGTTGGAGCTCAAAGTTTTGGAGCCTGGAGTTATGTTATTATTTCTTTTTTTGTATTGCTGCATATGATTTGACTAGCTTCTATTTCTGTAGTGGTTCACGTGGTAGGAACAAGTTGGGCGTGTCATAGACATGACCTTGATTGTGAACACTGGTCTTTAACCCTCAGGGGATAGCGGGTATAACGTAAGACCTTGGAATAAAAACAAATAAATATGGTCATTATTATGTGTACATGTTGGATAACTCTTTTGACGTTAAAGTCATTCACACTCTAGATTTTATTTGAAAATAGCACTTTGAGATATATTTACTTACGCAATTAGTCAGCTATCTATCGTACTCACCCACGAAAGGGATGTTCCAAAACCTTTCGTAATCCATGCACAAAATTACTTCGAGAAAAGTCGCATGGTATGATCTGGGTCGAAAGATCATCATTCTATCTCGGATGGAATGTGAGTACAAGCTATCCAGATTCCGCTTGGGAAATCGATCTGGATGATATGCCACTGCACCATCCAACCATGGCGGCTTCAGCAGGGGTGCCTTCACCATTTAAATTGGAATTGTGGCGCTCACAACACTGAGGTTCCTAGTGGATTAGAATGTGTAAAATGTGAGATAAGCTTAGCTTTAAGATCGTGTAGGTTACGGGTGTCTCGTGGCTCCAAACTACCAATATGTTTAGTAGAGCTTGAGACTAGATGTAACTTGATTTTCTATTCATACAGGGTATCGTCTATATAAGTACAGTATTCCTTATCTTACGCCCGGACTCCAACATGACAACATTACATAAGCATTACTATTTATGATAGCCGCGTACTAACCTATAGGTCTATCAATCCGGGATCCTCAACACTCTCAACACGAAGCCTTACTCCTTCCAAGATTGTATCTATCCCTATTATTATTTTGACTTTCTATCCTGATATTTCTCACGTCTATCACAAAGATTAGCTTCCCAGATTTGTGCGGCACGATTTATCTCTTCCTTCGGACGTTTATATCAGCGTGAGTGTATATTTGGAGGCCACTTTAGGCTGGAAATTGAATTGGCGACACGTTTAATCATCGGATAGAGGGTTCAATTGGTCGTACTTGTAGAATAAACGAAGTTTAGGTCAGAATAGATCTACTTAAAAGTCTTGAATCATTATTTCGCGAGCGAAATTTTTTGATTTTACAAAAATTTGTCTACACTACTCTGGGACAAGTTTGACTCACAAGTCAGCAGTGACCACTTCAATTTTTAGCATCATATTTTAATTGCGAATGCAGCTAGCTAGCCATAATACAATATCGGAGTAAAATTGCAGAAAAAGTGACCATACATACGAGTAGAGCACTCATGCCTCGGATTTCATTTGCAAGTACCACTGCGAAGTTATGGTGGCTTTTTCTTCACCCCAAGTCAACCCTCATCCGTAAATACCCACTCAGGAAAATTTCTCGTATGCCCCGAGTTATCTAGTCATGCCCTCACCATCCATTGAGTGATCTCCGCGCGAAGTGTGGTCTTAGGCGTCTCCTTTGCAAGTGGGGTAGGTGCCCAGCCAACTCAAAATATGCCGTAGAAAACAACCAGGAAGCGAGTGGTCAACTCGGACAGCTGTTCGGCCTTTCCCTCCGAATCAAGTTTTGTGATCAGTACTTGTGCCTATTTTAAACGATGATCTTCACTGATAGGCGACAGCTCAAAAGTTTGTCCTCGGAATATTTAATATTGCTCATCGCACACCCTACGCAATCTTCACTAATGGCATGACACGGATCTTGTCTCTGAAAATCTAAACGTACAGTTCATTTTCACATTGATTGCATGGCTGAGGTCTGCACGGAGCTGCAATCACAAAACTCCATGTACAACTCCCCACAGCCGAGTAAGATTTTCCGCCCTACTGTTGACCTGTATCGCTGCTTATTGCGATTGTATATTAAGACACTCTACCCCTTGAAATCATTGAACATATTATATCTTTCATTCGTCTCAAAGCCTCTTGCCAGGCAACGCTCTGGGCTTGCACGCTAGTCTCAAGGGCCTGGTATTCAGCCAGTATTCGATTTCTGTATGAAAAACCATATCTTAGTGGTGGTAATTTTGACCAATTTGTTTCGACAATATGCCCTTCCAAGAATGCGCACATACGCACAAGTCCACTAGCTACGCTCGTACGCCATCTCGACATGGGAGGACTAGTACACAATTCTAGTCGAAGCCTAACAGCAAGACTTCTCGGGCGATTGAAGGGTAACCTGGAAGCATTCGTGGCGCCTCAAGTATCGTTTGCGGTCAATAGCTTTGCTGCTTTATGCAAATGTACAAAACTTCGATACCTGAATCTATCCCTCATTTCGGCCTCTATATCAAACAAGTCACTTTTTCAGACGCTAAAATCGCTCATCCAGCTTGAAATATTATTCTTTCCCCGGAGTTCAAATAAAGACTTAGACGCTGCTTCTGAGTTGTACACCTGGCCTCCGCGGCTGAAAGCACTTCACATTGCTTGTAGCATAGATGATCAATTCATTTTCTATCAATTACACAGTGCTCCAAAAACATTATCGACATTAAGTATTCAACATTGTCCCCAGCTACGTGCATCTTCTATCAATTTTGCACTTACAAAACTTGGTTCAAACTTAGAGAATCTTGCAATTCGACATCCTTTACCCCAAATATCTCGTGGAACACTTAATTACGTCCTTGAATATTGCCCTTATTTAATTGCTCTCCGAATTTCTGCAGATTACATAACAGATGAGATTTTCACCAGGATCCCTCCAAGCCATCCCTTGCGGACCTTAGACTTAGAATGCTCGCCATCGGCCGACTCAGAGGTGAACATTACACCAAATGCTATATTCCATGCTATAGATCAAGAGTTGTTGCCTAATTTACGACGTGTTCGAGTTAGTGCAAGACTGGCTTGGGACTCTACATTATTATTGCGATCTGATGCCATAGACCTTTCTGAGCTATTGGAGACAATGGAACTAGAAACCCCCTTGAATATGCCAAGTGGTGTTTGGTTTAATCTTCCTGATTAGGTGTGATGTTTTTAAAAGTAAGAAGTTTAACCTTAGTTTATCTAAAACTTTGGGACCATTGCGGCAATTTTATGACTGACGCATCTAGTCAAGTGCAGCTCTACGCGCATGAACGTTTAAAAACTTTCCGAAACCAGCTAGTACCCAATATTTAGTGCAGACCTAGCCATTATAGGATCATCAATCCAAATATGAAAACCACTGAGATGCAGACAACTCAGATTCGAAGCTGCTAGTATCATCTCATATACAGATAAATTTGAAGTAAAAAATCAGATTGTGTTGGCCGACCTAGATTCATTTGAACATAAAGCCTTAAAAATTATGTGCTGCCGCCCCGTCGGTTCCTCGTTGCCTCTCCATGAGAAGCGAGTAAAAGAATGTTTTTGTGAATATACGGCGCCTAGGATAAGTTGAAAAGATCACCTCATGAGGCCCTCCTAATACCCACATGAAGACTGGTACTTCAAATAGGGTATGAGCCTCAACATCTATCAGCAAATATTAAGCACATCAATATCCAACTTTAGAGCTAATCAGATAGTTTTAGCTGTCCTTCATAGTCATGGACTCAGTGAGGACACAAATAGATCTTTGCTCGATTCTATTCCAACGACTGTTACTCAAGAATTGGCTGCCCTGAAACACTTCCCGACGCTGGCCAGCTGGACGCTCTAGAGTTGTGGGTGCGCAAAAGAAGTCCTCTCCATCTTCCTAGCCTCCTATGAGCCACCTCCCTCACTGACGTTTCGCGACAAATTGGAAGCCGAGTCGAAAGGCCAGAAAGGCCTCGTTTGCATGTCATGAATCGACATGTTGCGAGATTTCCGGAGCTGTTAAGCCGCACGGGTCGAGACGGTCTCAACAAAGACCAATCGTCGTAGCTAAGAAGGTGCGAATTGACTGGGGAGAGACAAGTAGAATGATTGAAGTCCAGATTATCAGAGGGTGAGAATTCAGGTGTTCAAATTATCAAACCATCAAATAGCGAATTTCAAATGAGCAAATCGCCGTGACTAGAGCACAATTCCAACTGACTAGCCCGACCGAATCTAAATCTCATTGGCTAAGCCATACCCGAATTTGGAAAACATTCAACAAATTTAGTACAGCGTGCTGTGGATTTGTCAAGCTCAACTCCTCTCTCTAATCATCGGCGCTGAGAAATGTCGTGGAATCAGCTATGAGAAGCTCTCCTAGCTAGAAACCAACCAAGACTCACCCATGCAGATCCTACGATAAGAGCTCGAGGTTCTCTGGAGACACCTCTGATAATCGATGACTTTTCATGCCGCCCGCGTATCATTAGCTCTATGTGTGACTCGAGAATGACAAGTTATCACGGGACTTGGATATTCATCGCAGGGGGGTCAGAGATGAGATAGTCCTAGGTGATCATCTACAGACAACTCGCCAATTAGCGTGTCAGGAGCACTGTCTACTACGAACTAACGAACACACCTCGACCGCTCAGAGGCCGCATTTAGACCATCGAGGCCGCTCGTGGGAGCGATGGAGCTTCTTTTCATAGTCATGGCAGGAAGGAGCCGCAAGCTAGGCACAGCTATGCCACCCTAACACGAGGCAAGAGAGAAGATCCTGCAGGGTTAATCGAGAAATAGCGAGGGAATGAAGGCTCAAGCTTCGCCTCGAAGTCTGCAACGTTCGCAAGCTATCCAGCCGACCCAACGTCTTATCCTCGCCCCCCGTAAGTGAGGCTAAGGGTCCGCCTCTACCCGCCTCGAAGAAGCCTCAGAATATCGTTGCCCCCTACTCACTTTACTCATTCAATCTGAATTGGACCGGAATTCAACACTACAGGGCGTTTCTGGAATAATGGCAGAATTGCCTCTTGGAATTACCCTAGTTCGAGTGGGTCGAGCGGATCTAGCCGGTTGAAATGGCGTGGTTTGGATGACTAGGACGTTAATATAGATACACCTTAGCGTCAAGCTCAGAGGAGCGAGCATGTGGAAACGATGGCATCAGGCAAGCCATTGCAAGAGAATCGGCTCAACGGTGAGTAGCATCTCATGCTGCCTTAGTTACATTTTCAGATAGAACTCAGAGGTCAAGTGCTGATATCAAGAATAATCTAATTTCACACGGAGTATTGGTGATGTCTCATAGCTAGATAGCTGAACAGTCAAACACAAAGTGCCGAGACTAATAAAAAGACTGGGCCTTGCTGCTCAGAACAACGTGCATGAAATAGTATCTATAATGCCGTGCTCACTTCGTATCGGAGACGACAATGGAAGAGGGAGCTGGCGGCGGAGCGCGTCGTCGGCTATCTTTTTGCACGTTTTTTGTCCCAATGAGCCTAGAAATATACCAGGACGGGTAGATCCTCTCTGCCTACGCGCGACGAGATTTCATGCCTTCCGAGCAGCTTCCGCACCGCAGGAATACAGGCGCAGGTATTCAGTTGGGCTTACGCTTAGAGGGGCCGTTATTTGGCATCGTCGGCTCTCTCCAGCCAACTAAACGATAGCCACATGCGGGTGTATGGCAGCCGGGAAAATCGCGAAGCCCGCTGGGCCCAGGGCTCTCCCCTACCAACATCACGGCTAGATCCGCAGAGATAGCTGCCCTTTTTGTGCTCAAGGGGACGGCCGGTCGCACGCGGCATGTGTGTATGTACTCGAGAGCTTCTCTCCGTCCCTCCCAGTCTCCTCTGGCTCATGCCGCGGCAACCGTGAAGATCGATAGAGCATGTCGGCAAAGTCTTGGTCGAGCGTGACGTGCGTGATGCAGAACCCGAGCCTCCAGAAGCGCTTGGGGACACGGGGGGGCTTGAGTGATTCGAGAACTTTGATGTCATTCTAGCTACTAGATTCGTATTTGAGATTTGAAGGAACACTTTTGCCGTAGAGCCCAACACCGATTTTATAGAAGTCGGAGGAATCGTTGACTTGGCTTTTGTGGGCTGTCGAGAAGCAGGTGCAAGTATATGATCAGGGCTACATCGTTACAAAGACTGCTACTACAATATCTCACCGCTTTTACGGAATCGTCATCATCGTCGTTTGAGTTATTGGTGTTGGGTTTTACTCACTGCAATCTACCTTTGATCTTAAGATGAAAAAGTCGGGGCACTAATGTTTGGTTCGTATCAAATTGTCCCCCTTTCATGTGCAAAACGCCCAAAAATCTAGCTTGTCTCAACGAGCCCTAGAATATCTTTTAGTAGCCCGTACTCCAACCCAAGGTCTAAGAACGAGTTAGGAGCGTATTCTAAACGTTAGAATTGCAAATATATTCGTTAATTAGCCAATTAAACATGATTAAAATTGCTTAATTTGTCTAGCTAAGAAGATTATGTCTCTATTTTGTAATATAAGTGCAAAGTCTAAGCAAGCTACCTCAACGTCCCACCAACAAAGTATAAACGGTTAGGAAAGACTTTCGAACCTTTCCTTTACCTTTTCTTTTGTCTTGCTCAAAAAATCAGCATAACTACCCTTCGTTTGCCTGTGTGCTTCTTCTGCCGCGTCACCAATTTTTCCTCCTTTGGCCCCAAGACCTACACCCTTTGCATACAAATCGGTACTAATTGCCTCGGTTCGTCCAGTACCCAGAGCACCTAAACCTTCTCCGGCAGTCCACCCCATTTTTCCAAGTAAAGCTGCTCCTTTTGATTGAATCGGGGCAGGATCTTCAGTTTCTTTTGTCGTTACCACAGACGTCCTGTTGGGTGGCAAGACGGGCTGTTTAGGCTGATTAAATGCACGTCTGCGCTCCTTCGCCCTATCACGATAAAGGCTACTATTATCGGAGTTCGAGTTTCCGAGCTTTGCAAGGGCTTTAGAAACGAGAGTCTGATTTTTTAGGTTCTCCTCGTGGAGTTTGCTCCTACGCTCATGTTTGTGAACTTCATCTTCTGTCTTAAACTGGCGTCGACATAACTGGCAACACTTGGCTTCCAAGTCAGCAAAACTACGGGGGACTTTCTGTTTCGGTGATGCAGTCCGGGTGCCTTGAGTTGATACATCATTTATGTCCTCTTCAGGTTCCTTAGTTTTGATCGGGATTCCATGAAGTTCAGCATGTCTATTCGTCCAGAATTGGAGGTGAGGAGCGACAATCTTGTTTTCCTTCTCAACTTTCCTCTTCTTAGATCGGGGCTCTGAGTCCTTGCTGAGAGACACAAGGCCTTCTTGGTCTATTATTGAGCCGCTTTTCGCATTGTTAAGCTCTTTGACCCTAGGTTCAGTGTGTTCAATGACCGCTGTCACCAACTCACTCGCATAAGCAGCCTCATCCCAGTACATCAATTTAGTCGACGTATTGGAATATGGGCTGAAGGTAAATTTAGGCTCCTCGTCCTTTGGCGGCTGGATTAATGGAACGAAAACACCAGCATGAATATATGCAACTATCACTGGCTTAGAAGCGATAGTAAACTTATCCAGTGATCTAAATTTCACCATCGCTGCTTGAGCGTCTTCGACAGTGCTAAACTCCGCAAAGCCGTACCTCCAGCTGTCGTTTGTTTTTCTATCGCGTACAAGGAGAACCCGTCGCATTGATCCTTCTCTAGCACCAAAACTGGCATCGTTGGAAGTAGAAGAAATCTTGCTTTTCCGTGCAATGGATTGATTGGTAGGGGGGGTGCCAGATTTGACTTTGATAAGCTTGCTCACACCTTTGGCTAGCAATTCTTCCGTTACCCCGGGTTCAAGACCACGGAAGAGAAGGAACTGTGATGCAGTACCGTCTGGCGAAACATCGCTATCGCCAGTAGTTATGAAGCCTGGCATAGAGGACTGGGCCATGACAATTCCTTGCACCGTTGAACCTGAGATGGTTACAAAAGTTTTAAATCTGAAAAAGGGACTTACGTGTTCTGGGAGCATTACAACGAAAACACAAAGTTCGATGCGAGAAATTTGGTAGATAGCACTGGATAGGTGAGTAACTTGTGTTAATTTGGGATTGACTAAAGCTCAACATACGACATCACACTTCCAGTCATCGTCACCCTTGCCAGCCTTCTCTCTATCATCCCTCTCTCGACTGTAGGCGATTCGTACCTTGGCAGGCTTGATGGAGGGATCTTGATTTGATTCTTGCGTTCCGTAGAGGTAAACGGCTGGGTAGTAATCTTCAAGGAATTTTCTGGCTTCAGGAATACCGATAAATTGGACAAATGCAAAGCCGCGAGATTGTCCTGAATTAACTTAGCATGTTAGGTTGCTATGGGTAAAGATATGCACCAGTCCTCTTGTCTTTGATGACCCTCACTTCGTCGAGGCCAGTAATATTTTTATCGTGTTGGAGTTCAGCAAAAATCTGTGATACCAAGAAAGAGGCCAAGATGGCCCATTTCTATGCTTAGCTAGAGTTCAACTTTTTTCTCGATGATAACTTAGGAAGTTAAGAGGAATCAAGGTGGAATCCGTGAGAAGGAAGGAACAGGGGCGGCCAACGTCTTCCTGTGTGAAATCTAATGGGAGTCCCTCGAGTATGACATTTCGGTTTGGTGGCGCACCGAAGTAGGGAGAGCGACTACGACTGCCATCTCGTTGTGGCGATTGATAGTCTTCTCGATCTCTATCCGTGTACCGGGCGTCTCTTCGAGGGGATCGCGAACGCTCGAATTCACGGCTGTCTCCGTTGCGGGCCTCACGGCGCCCACGATCGTGAGGCGGTAGCTGGTACCGACCCGCAACAGCTGGTCCCCTTGGTGGTGATCGGACAAAATCTTCAAGCAGGGAGTATCAGCACATCATCATCATAATGGTGTCCTTCTTCGATCATTCATTACCCTTCCGATTATTTTTGTAGCCATAAGAAGATGAACTACCCTCTTCATCGTTTCGATCGTCATACATGGTGACGGACTGAAATATTTGAGTTTTCGGGGAAATTGCAACAGCTTAGGTGTAGACGTTGAGAATTGACAATGCGGGAAGGCAGACTTCAAATTTATTGGCCATCGCGTCGCGAACTGACAGGTGGCTACAGCAATGCTAGTAACGACTGACGGCCGTGCCCCTCATTAATTAGGTCTGCATAGGGCCAAATCGTTAGCTCGACGCGATTAGTTACGTTTTAGTTTACAACGAGAAGCATCTGAAGAGGCAAAACATGGTTAGAGAATTACATGAGCATGGATGTCATGTGGCTTTAACCTTTGAATGTCTCAGCATATCGGACACTATTGACAGAGTGCGAAGTCCAAAGGCCGGTGCCATCGTGCTTTTTGCAGGTATAATGCAATCCGTGACTATCTGACCTGGAACATCTCTGATAAGACAAGGCACAACACGAGACAGCTTTCAAGGGAAAGAAGTTAAAGAGCTTGAATACACTTCATATGAGCCTCTAGCATTACAGACTATGCTCAATATTTGTAAGGCAATACGAGAAAAACACTCATTGACCGCAATCGCCATAATCCATCGACTTGGCAAAGTTCCAATTGGAGAAGAAAGTATACTAGTAACAGCTTCATCACCTCATCGACAAGCTGCCTGGAGAGCTGGAGAAGAGGCTCTTGAAGAATGCAAGGCGAAAGTCGAAGTTTGGAAGTGGGAGGAGATGACTGACGGCACTGGCAGCTCGTGGAGAGCAAACCAGGATGCTGTTAATCCTAAGATAGTCGCTGTAAGTCATAATAACGAGTAAAGTTTGGCGCGAAGGTACTTTTTCAAAGATTCAAAAGTCTCCTTGTGGAAAGATACAAGATACTCTTAATGCCAAACAATTCACTTATCTACAATATTATTCAGCCTAAATGACCCAGGAATTTAATATTTGTAACACTATGATTTATAGATAGATCGCTCTCCTAGTAGATAATTCTGGATGCATCCAAAAATATACTTGGTGTCTAGGGGTTATTCACAGCAGACATAATTATCCTTGATATAGACCTCTGAGGGAAAAGAGGCACAGGAATGATAATTACATGTTTTATTCCTCTTGCATCCTCAAAAACTGGAGAAATCTGCCAGTTGAAAGTTTTCACTTGGGTCTATTAGCTCCTGACAAGAACACAGTTCAAGGGGTTGTCCCTTGAGCCATCTAACGTTTAGAGACGGCATAGACCTGATACGATAGTATTCAGTTTCTCGAGTTGGTCTGAGCTTCAGTATTCCAAAAAATATAACCTAGTTCCCCGGATAATTGGATAATCTACACGTGATATTGTAGATATCATCTAGGTGTAGGATGTGTGAGCGTAAGCAAACAGTTTTTTCTCGACTTGAATAACAGAAATTCATAAAGCACAGGCCTCAGGGGTAGTGCATACTTCTTCTGTTAATAACCTATCTTGACTGTTATATTTTGATGCAGAGGTCAGTTCGTATGACCCATTTCTCGCCTTCTAGAACTTCTCTACCCTCGTGCTGCCCAGAAAAGTCAGCCTATGATATGTCGCCTCATGAGTGGTACGGATAAGAGATGTGTCTGGTATACTTACCAATATGCAGTCTTCTCCATGCTTGTGCAGAAGAAGCATTCCCGTTTCAAGGCCTACAACCACCTCTTCTTGCTTCAAGCTCTTCTTCGTCTTCGTTAAGAATTCTTTTGGGTCGGGATAGAAGACGGTCTCGCCTCCTTGGCAGCCTGTCTCTGGTGAAGTGAGATAGAGAAGAAGTGTCCATGTCGTCTTAGCCCGGGAAGGGCCATGTTTATTCTTGATGGAGACATTATTTGATTCGTCATCTGGGGTATTTCAGAGGCTTCTGGATGACTATTAATGTGAGGACTCACAATGTTGGTCGAAGAATTGGCCCTTTCTGTATCGATAGATTCGAATTGATGGATTGAGACCTATGACGTTCCCACCCCTGGCGGATAGTATAGATTAGTTCTTATCAGGCTGAAGCAATGCCTATTACTTTCCAATCATCTGTATCATCTAGTTTCCGACACTTCTTGTGGTCGAGATATTGTAGAATGGATTTTGACGCTCATTGACAACGAATTTGACCAACTCACCATAACTCACGCTGCTCTATTTCCTCCCTGCCCCCTAATTCGGTCGCGCCATTTGAAGCACTGAGGATTAAGTCTTTGAGCCCCGTTTCTTCCCATATTCGAAGTGCAAAAGCATCATCGATAATCTGAAAACGATCGTTGACGCGTAGCGCCTCTCCTTTCTTCGGAAGGCCCGGCGTCGTCGCTAAAGGTAGAGTTTTGAGAAAGTCGACATAGCTCTTGCAAAGCGCTGCCGTCCAGAATTTTCGGATGAGTATGATCTGGGATGGAAGTAAAATCTCGAGACAGAGATTCTCGGGAGGAGGGAGCGGCTTAAAGATGGGCCACTTGGGCTGGAATGAAGGCTGTACGGATGTGGCGGGGTGTGGCTTCTTCCGAGTGCTTCGAGGGGGCGCCATAATGTTAAATCTGTCAGGACCTTGGAGTACTTTGGTGATTAATTCAATGTTGTGTGAGTGGTAATGGCAGCCGCCACGATCTAATTGTAGATGCTGGTTATTGCTATCGTCTACGATAACCCAAGTGGAAAAGTTCGACAGCACAAGCTAACCGACGCGGGACACTCACTTAACACCATCCTGTTGTCATAGATTTACAACCATTCGAAATCAATGGTACCAGCAGACTTGGTAACTGCTAACCTTCCCCAATCATGGCTGACAGATCGCTGCCAACTCCCGAATTAAAGCTACCTTTCTCGCTCGCTGCTCAAAGCTCCCCTGCGCAACGATCCATGCGTCAACTTGGCCTCTTTGCGGGCGGTGCTAGCCTCTTTGCTCTTTCAATATATGTAACGCGACGCTCTATCCTGCGAAAATTTCCTCGACGGGCCGTCAAATTTTTCCAATCAAGCACCATTCCGAGCCATCAAGTAAATGGAGCCGGCGAGGCCCTCGAGGCACTGAGTCTGGCCACCTTGAACGTTTTCAGTGCGGCTATGATGACAAGCGGCGGTCTTCTCTGGGCACTAGATATTGCGTCGCTAGATGATATGAAGACCAAGGTGCGCGTGAACTTGGACCATGGACTACAAGCACATGAGGATGTTAAGGATGAGGAAGATATGGAGGCGTGGGTAGCTTCGTTGCTCTCCAGGAAGGAATTTAAACTACTTCGTGGAGATAAAGGTATTTCCGATGAGCTTTTACAGACCAAACTCAAAAACAAGCCCGAAGGCTACATAAATATCGAGCCCAAGAACCAGGAGTGAAGATACATGAGAAAAATCAAGACAATACTAGGTCAAGTGCAGGATTGTGGCAGAAAATGCTAGACCCAAGATTTATCGTTTGAGCTACTCGACAGTCGGCGGTTCACTGGGAGAACGTTCTATTTCATCTTCATCTTCTCCTGTAGGGTGGATGCGCCTAGCCCATACCAAATTAAAATCCCAAACTCGAAATTACAGGCCTTTAATTTCATTGCAAGGTCTTTCTAAGGCTGAGTTGTTACCTATCGTCTTTTCCCCAAAAAGTGAGGAAGTTGGACGATTCTTGATTCGTTGCTTCTGGCCTATCCCTCATACCTGATGAGAAAACCATCAAATTCACCTTCACCTGTAACATATAACGGCTTGCGCCAATTCTCTTGGTTTCACGGATAACCAAAAATGTTTTATATATTCGCTCATTACGTACCTATTTGGCAGTATCGAAAGAGAGATAACCAACCAATGCCAAAAGGACTCATTGAGGTTATATTCTGTTTAACTAATATTCGATCTTACCAGCTTTTCTCTTGAGCTCCTTCAGATCAGGTCTCTTTCTACCTCTATTTAAAGTGGTAAACCCCTTCGCTGAGAGTGTTCATCTGGAGAATGTGGAAGATTTTCCCGTTTCGAGACACCAAGGTATAATAAGCTCCGAGTTTGAGATGGGCAAGCGGATAATATCCCTTGAGATCAAGGCGTACGATATAATCCTAGCTTGATGGTTGGGCAAGATATAGGTCAACCCATTTCCCTCACGTTCTAGTATGGGCAGATAGCAAATGAGTAGGTTGATTTATTAGTATCTTAACACGCCAGGAGCTACGAGCCCTGCATCTAATTTGATGTGACGCGGGCAGTTGATCCCGAAAGACTCATCACTACCGTAACCCCTATGCGTTGTGAACTATTAAAGATGAGAAAACATGAGATCCAGGCCCGGTGCCCTGCAACTTGCCTATATTCCCTGATGTCGTTCTTCAAAATATTAATTTCTACGTTAACATCTTGACATTGGCCAATTTTTTCCGTATTAATCAGTCATTTCCTCACATCTCCGTCCACTGGACCAAAAGTAATTCGCCTTGTTTCTACGGTGGAGGTGTTGCTGTCCAAAACATTGGTTATGGCCCCCACAGACACCCCAATTTCGAAGGCCCTCAATTTTACCAAGCTCAACCAGCCAATTGATGACCTGTTTCATTTTTAGTTTCCTGCCCTAGTTTCCTGTCCTCTCTCAAGTTGTAGAGTTCCGTTAGAGCAGCTCCTTTTGACAAGCCAAAGGCAAGTCTTTCTATCCCACGACTCATCTATCTTCATGCGGGTGAAAATAAAGGTATCCGACGAGTTTCCGGAGCGTGGCCAGCACCCGATACGGCAATGGTGGATTGAATCAAGTTTGTCTCTATTGCTACAAAAAAGGGAGATATGGGTGGACAAGCGCACCTAATATGGTCCCGGTATATAGGCCTCGCCTGGCTGGCGCTGCAGGTTTTTTGAGGTTTTTTCATTCTTTCTTGGGTAGATGGGCCGTTGGAAATTGTAGCCGAATTCCACGGGTAAATACTGAGCTGAATGGCTATTCATGACGGGCAATGTATCAATGATCTTACAAGTAACCAAAGATGATAGGAGCATTGTACAAGGTGTGGCCTGGGTCGGTGTTGGAAATATCGCGCAATGAAATGGGCGCAATATTCATGGAACGAAAGTAGAAGTTGACTAAAAGAGTGTCATGTTCGGATTACAGCTAAAAGTGTGGAAAGTGTGCGCTACAAGTACAAGTGTAAGGAGGGCAAGACTGACACCTGTACGCGGTGCCCTCTACGAACCTGGGAGTCAAATATTCTCCCAGAGCCAAGTTCAGTCAAATTTCGCAATACCGAAAAAGTTGGCCCATGAGGCAATGGTTCAAGACTCTCCACCTAATCAAACTTTCCCACCTGACGAGATCAATCACCACCAAAACCTCATCAAGTTTGCAAATACGACTTAGTACATCCTTATTTCAATGATCACACCTCTCGTCGACTTTCTCTGGCCTCAATTCACCACCACGTACACGCCCACGCCGATATTTATACCCGACGGAGGAAGCAAAGCGTGGCGCACAAACCTGGGAGACAGTTCTTTGGGATGGGCGTGAGAGAGAATAGGACAAGCTCACAAGGTGCTGCAGATGGTGGAAACGATCTCGACGGACGTGAATTTTAGAATCTTGAAAACGAGTTTTCGAATTGAGCTTTGTGCGTGCGCCAAGACTTCGCTTGCGAGAGTGCGGGCGACACTATAAACAACGCCGTGGTTGGATGGTGCGGTGGTACATCATTTTGGCCGGTTTCTCAAGTAAGGTCTGGATAGCAAGGACACATATCCCACCCGAGACAGGAGACCGCTGGTTCGAATCCGGCAAAACCTAACTACATTTCTCGCGGCGCTGGTATGCATGGATGATGAAGGCATGCTTGGATAATCAAAGGTTTTAAATTCCCTTTGATGGGTACTTACGGAGGAGGGTTGACTGTTTGTGTAAGCAAACATACCTCATAGTGGTATTTGCGAATGAAATCCAGAGTATGAGTGTCTCTAACGTCAAAAGAGTCATACAATATGTATACATAGTACCGGTCATGTGTCATAGCTAGATAGCTGAAAACACATTAAATGATTTTAAAAAAAAAAAAAAAGTACAAGTGTAAGCGACACGTAGCCTAAGCCACACCATAAACGAGTGTGGCGCCATCTAGGCATAGAAAACCCCCAATAACCTCCTTGTGCCCACGCCATACAGCAGCTCGTATATCTAATAGGCAGCCTGAAGCGCTACCATATTACCCGTTCCAACCTCTTAAACACACACAAGATCGTGTCGGGAACCTATACGAAATGGAGGGCCCATACGTCCACAACACTCCGTGTCTCCATTTCCAACAGTCGGAGGAGCTTAAAGTGCTCAATAGTCTAAGACCCAAGTAGTACAATAACACACCTCTCTCCCAACACGGGTAAACGCAGCGTATAAATTTGATGGTGAGAGACGGCTAGTTCTTGACAAGGCAAGCTTACGCTGGCAAATAGAGCAGGCCCATGATCGGTTGATGAAACAAGATGGTAGACGCTTGTTGTAAAGGCATGAGCTCAAGGCGGATTTATGGGCAGGTGTTGCGCTGGCTCGGGTGAGATGTTAGGAGAAAGGAGAATGTAGCAAGTCGTACCTGCAAACTTGATCTCGTCGGGTGGGAAAGTTTGATTAGGTGGAGAGTCTTGAACCATTGCCTCATGGGCCAACTTTTTCGGTATTGCGAAATTTGACTGAACTTGGCTCTGGGAGAATATTTGACTCCCAGGTTCTTTTTTTTTTTTTTTTGCATCAGATTTTAATTGCGTATGCAGCTATCTAGCTATGACACAATATCAGAGAATATATATAGAAAAGATGACTCAATTTACAGTAAGAGCACTCATGCCTCGGATTTCATTTGCAAGACTCCCAGGTTCGTAGAGGGCACCGCGTACAGGTGTCAGTCTTGCCCTCCTTTTCGTGCGCAGTGCTACGGCCACTAGGAGCGGGACAGATGCCTAGTCGCGATAGAAGCTTGGAGCATCCCTACCAATGATACATTGTGACGCTGTGTGTCCAGATCACTGGACACTGCGTTGAGAAGATTAGTGTGAACCTTTTTACGTAATCATGTATTAGCGTGCTCGTTACATAGGAAGTTTCCTTTTTTATTTCTAGTGACAAGTTTACGCCCTCCATCCTGTGGACGCGACACGGATGGAAGACATCTAGAATACAAGTTCCTCCATTTTCCAGCAAAGCCCATTCGGTGCCTGACTTTTCCTGCTACGTGTCTCACGCTTGTTACCTCAGGTCGAACAGGTAGGAACGCATTCACCATGATCCTCAGACTATGCATTGAGGGAAAACCTTCGTGGGAAAACCTCAATAATTCCTCCTGTACTCTTTCACGACGAGCAGCCGTAGTCCCCCCTTAAGCAGGCCGTGTAGGAATCCAACCTACAACGTTTAGAAAGCACATCCAGCACCCGACCAACTGTGCCAACAGCATGTTGAAAATCACATATCCTTCTTCCCACATTCTCCCCTGCATTGCGCTCAGCCCCCATTTGAGAGGGCTGAAATTCTGATATCGAGAGCTCAGAACCGAGTCATCAGTGCCCCAGCTTTTGTCGTACATTGTTCGTTGTCTGAGTGAGGCGTCTTAGTTCGCGCCATCTTTGGAATGTATCGAAAAGTTGAGAAGGTTGATGTCGCGGTCGAGGTGCCTGTCTAAAATGAGGCCGAGCAATTGCCCAGTCCTGCACACAATGTTAGTGAGGTTGAAAGCGAAAGGAATTTTACCTTTGATTTTGGAGGGTTGTTGGTGAGTCGTAAAGTCCTCCCAGCCAAACTCAATCGGGAAGTTGTAGAAAGAATGAATAGAAAAGACCCAAACTTTTGATCTATCGTGCTGTGAACGGAACATAGCCCATATGTCAACCGAAATCGACTGGGCCACGCTCAGCAAACTGTCGTTGCTTTTGATGTTGCACGTTATGACTAGGATCATAACCTTGGACATAGGAAGTTTCCTGTTATTATTAATTTAATTTTATTGTCCTTTGTGAGTCTATGACTATATAGTACATGCAGGTCCTTTCTGCCTACAGGCCAAGGATACCTATACCAGAAGTTTATCCCCTCCTATGCCTCCCATACAGCTCCCCTCAAACAGTACCACCCCTCACAAGTCCTCATTCGATCATACACTTAGAGGAGCCCTTTGCTTTTCAATATCTCCCCTCTCCAACCAACGAAACGATGGCCATTTGCGGGTGTATGGCAGCCGGGAAAAATCGCAAAAACCACTGGGTGCGGAGCTCTCCTAATACCGACATTAGGACTAAATCCGAAGACATAGTGCCCCTTCTGAAGCGCTCGAAGAGGCCGGCCAGTGGGCGCTGCAGACTTGTGGGTACCCCTGGATTTTCACCCTCTGCCTTTCTAGCCTCCTTCCAACTCCTTCCAAAAGGTCGTGCTGGAATGTCAGAAAAGTCTTGACAGAGCGTGATTGCTGTAGGGCAGCTTAGTCCAACCTCTTCTATGCCGTCTTGGTTACTAGGTAATGCCGTTGACTCATCGACAAAAGAAGCTCTCCTGGCTAATGAGCCGAAATCTCGGTCTTGGCGCCCACAAACGCTCCAAAGTTGAAAGCCCCTCGAAAATGTCAGTCCCAGCATGGTCTTCAGAGACCTGTTCCCCCTCTCGCTCCACATCTCAGCCGCCTATTCTTCCTCAAGATATAGAGCTCCATTAGAGCATCAGTCCCCCATAAACCATGTCCCGAGCTTTGTATATGATGACTTAATTTCCTCCTTGCGGGTATACGTAGCGTCGTAAATTGTAGTCGGTGATGGCCGGTAATTAATGGGGCTAGCTCCTGTTTGCAACTGAAGTAACTTCTTTATTGGTCGTTGAGGCGAAATGAGGCGTGGTTGGAAAGAGATTGAGGACTCTGATGAGAATGGTAAGAAAGACATTGTGGAGAGGTCGTCAAATTGAGATAAGCTTGAGGTTGCTTTCGACTTCGATTCGAATGTGATTCTTCTTGGTTATCCCAGATATGCAGAGCATACTGAGCGATTACACCGGCACCACTGGAAGGTGAAGAATTCATCTTTGCCGGCTGTAACAATGCTTTCCTCCTATGTAGAGTTAAGTGTTGGTAGACACCTGCTTGAGCCCATTGTGCGCACGAACGGGCTAAATTAAATCGAATTCAAGAATGAAATTGTGATTTATTTTTTTTTTATTCAAAGTCGTGCTGTGACAGGAACTGAGTTGGTGATGAGTAAATCAATTTGTTATACTATATAAGGAGAAAAGAGAACTCTACCTACTACAAACAGGTACTTATAAGAGTTGATCTTCGTGGATCTATAGACTGATGACTTATCCATAGGCATGGTACTCGCTACCCAGCCGCGCAATGCCAGGTATCACTTAGTTGTGCTAACGCTCCAACCTACTGAAATCTTGAGCCCACTACTTAGTTCGTGGACTTATTGGTAGAGGGAAGCTTATGCAATGATAAGGGATAAAAGGATGTCAATTCGACTGCTCTTCTAAACACATGTACCAGACTCCTTTTAACTTACATGTCCATACATAGTCGTAGACTTTATAGGACAATAAACACACACACACAATTTTTTGAAATTCGAATCCTCCCTTTTCTTTTTCTCTTTCCCTCTCCCTATATCGTGATATTGTTCGCCCTCAGCTCAAAATTTATAAGCGAATGGTAGGCTATCAATATGCCCCTAGTTCGCAGTAAGTCATAGCGGACGAAAGACATCGTATACAACCGCAAGCACCTCAAACACGTTGCTCGACAGAAATCAAGCGTAAAGTTGGGTCCACTGACTGCCGTTCAAGAGATGAACATCGACCAATTAATCGACGAAAGTAACATAGATTGCGATATGATAGATGTTGGCAACTTTGACATTGACAAGATTCTTAAGAATCTGAAAAGACTACCCAACTCAATTCACTCCAAGCCAGATGTGACCGGAGTTGAAAATGCAGCGACGAGTCGCAACAATTTAGGGACAGCGACTACCAAACAGCACATACTTCCTCTCATTGAAGTCGCTGTGCCGGCTATGAGGCGGGCTGCGATTGCAGATGCTAACAAGGCAAAAGGTGCAGCATCTACCCCAAACCCCCTGGAACATACACCAGGAACCCCGAAGAGAATCCTTCTTCCCACGGTGGAAATGAAGGCAGGCAGACGGAGGAATGCCCCCCCGAACTCAGAGCCTTAATTGAGGCTGAGGAACGACGGGCCGCAAAAACTGCGGAAAATGTAAAAATTTGCACCGCTGCAATAAACTGTGTCGAGAATGCTCTCTCCCCCTATCCAAAGGGTCGAGTGTTCAATTTATAGACTCTATGAAAGTCTACATTAGAGCTGCAATAGCTCAATTCATGATATCGGGACCGGGTACAGTCCTCCCAGTACTTCCCTCGCGCCCTGAGACCCAGGCTACTGGCAGCAAGATTATAGAACGTGCCGCCAAAAAGCAAGATGAGCCACAAAGTAAAGTGACTCATGACAAAGTCTTCCAGGCTAAAACAACTTGGGCCTCGATCACCCGGAATGGTCTAAAGTCTCCCCCGGCACCTACAAAAGTCGCGCAGGCTATGACAAAGGCGACAAACTCGACGCGAGCTTCAAAAAACCCGACCGTCCCAACGCAATCAGGCACCAAAGATGAACGCTTGTTTCTTCGCCTTGGAAATGAACACCCTTGGAGAAAGCTATCACCGTTTGGTGTTAGAGAGGCTGTGGCAAAAGTGCTTGAAATTCCTCAAGCCAATATTGAGCACGTATACCGTGTTCCAACTGGCTTCGCAATTAGAGCCGAAACCCAAGAGGCACGCGCCATCATGTTAAGCCTAGCTGGGTCCCTCGTCCAGCAAGATGCCACACTGGAAGAAGCATCGGACCTGGGCTCACTTAGAATCGCAACAGTCCCAGTTGCCATTAATACAATAATGGGTAGAGTTATCGTCACTGAAGAGATGGTAACAGACGAGATAGTCAGGGTCACCAAGGCTGTTCCGGTAAAAGTTCGCCCACATGGGAAAAGCCGACTTGGAGCCCCATACCAGTCATGGGTAGCCCTTTTTGAAAAAGCATCGATTCCTCGGCCAGGATTCCGACTTTTCGACGACTCTGGGATTGCAGTCCGCCACCAGCCTCGTCAAAGCATCAACCAGTGAAAAAGGTGCCTACAATTCCATGGCACCAGGGGCTGCTCGCGTGCCCCAGTCTGCTGGAATTGCACTTCGACTATGCATTTCATCGCGGAGTGCAGGGCACACACCAAGTGCCGCAACTGCGGAGGTCCACACAGGTCAGATAGTCGGGACTGTCTAGCTCGTCCAACAAAGTCTGGAATGGCCTCCAGGGAAAACCTCCAGACCATAAGGCAGGCTAGCCAACGCGAATTTGCAGCAGTCATTCGAGCCAAAGCAGCAGTCAAACGCGCAGAGGCAGCGATGACAGCAGCCGCAGAAGCGTCAAATACTAACCAGCCAGGTTTCAAATCGACCAACTGTTTTGAAGTTCTCATGTCCGACGCTACAGCGACTGTAGCCGAGGTCGATGAGGCATCAAACCAGCAAAAATCTTTGTGAAGGGCACCCCACGGGTCTCTTCAAGCCTCTCTCCTACTCTAAGCTTTATGTCAATAAACGTAGGTAGAGGGGGCTCAACGCAAAACATTGCGCTTGCCCGAGCATTCGAGCTGGGTATCGACGTGGTTCTTGTTCAAGAACCTCTGTGGAACAAACTAAAGAAGACAACAAAGGATCACCCAGGATATACTTATCATCTGCCTTACGGCGGTGAAAATGTCAGGCCCAGGGCTGTGACCTATACCCGGATAGACGATAGAAAGATATTAGCATCACAGATCTTTCCATATGGTGTGTCTACTGGAGACTATTGCTGGGTTGAGGTGAACGGTATCACTTTGCTCAACGTCTACAAGGCACCAAATAACTCGACAGCTATACAGCCTCTCATCAACTGGACTCCACCGCCAAACTCCGTCGCTGCAGGGGACTTCAACTCAGTATACTGGGCTTGGCAACCTGGCACAGAACGCCCTCATGGACAAGGAGAAATGATCGAAAAATGGGCAGACAAACACCATTTGACCTGTCATATTGTTGGGGAACCTACTCACCGAGCTGGAAACACGCCAGATCTAGTTTGGAGTGACATTGTCGGCGCCCGTGCTTGGGTAGATCGTGGAGAATGTGTCTCCAGCGATCACTTCCCTATCCGAGGACAAATTCCAGTTCGCAACTCAGTGATGAGACCCGAAAAGGCAAAACTCCGAGTAACAAAGGAAAAGCTACCCAGATACGCGGAATTCATTGCAAAGTGGGTTCGACCACCACCAGTTCTTGACACAGTCGAGAAGGTTGAAGAGTATGCTCAGGAAATTTGTTCTCATCTCACCAATGCCATCAATGCAGTAGGAACCCGTCCTCGAACCAGCTCCGGTAGATCTGCTCCGTGGTAGACCCCAGCGTGCAAGGTAGCATATGCCGAGTACAAAGCTGCGATAGCACCCTACCAACGAGCTCTCTGCGGGAAAAAACTTCGATTAGTTGTCAAGGCTTCTAAAAAGGAGTTCAAAACCCAACAGGTCGAATCAATTACTACGCCGAATGATGTGTTCAAGCTAATGAGAATGGGTAACCCCAGATAGGCTAGTATCCCTCCGCCGCTGAATCACGATGGGACGTTAATAACGGATCCATTAAAACGGGCCACTATACTTCGCGATGCTCTCCTGGCACGATACCAGGCATCAGACGACTTATCTCCATGTACAGTTACGAGCAGCAGTCGGATACCGTGGGAAGAGGACGTATTAGATGAAGAAGTCCGAGCCTGCACCATTGGTTGTGGAAATACGGCCCCAGGAGCAGACGGAATCTCCGTAAACCTGTTGGAGGCGTGTTGGAATACAATCGGGCCTTGGATTTCCCAACTGTTCCGAGCTTGCATTCTGCTTGGCACCCATCCAAAGTGTTTCAAACTAGCTGAGGTTGTCCTCCTTCAAAAGAACGATAGAGATCCAACGACAACCAAGGGTTGGAGACCGATCGCTCTTCTCTCATGCTTAGGAAAAGGATTAGAAAGACTCTTAGCTAAGCGGATGGCACATCTCGCAGTTATTCATGACGTAGTCGGCCAGCAACAGTTTGGTGCATTACTGAAGCGCTCAGCTACAGACCTGGTTTCATGTGTGGTCCACGACATCGAAGAGGCAAATTCACAAGGATGGGCAGCTACCTTTGTAACATTGGATGTTCAAGGAGCATTCTACGCGGTACTCCATAACCGATTAGTGAGGAGGATGCAAGAGCAGGGATGGCCGGAATATATTCTCAAATGGACTAACTCCTTCCTCGCCAACTGGATGGTTCAAGTGCGATACTCTGGAGGCGTCATCCCCAAGAGAGAGTTAGTGTGCGGAGTCCCGCAGGGCTCACCGATCTCGCCACTTTTCTTTCTTCTGTACATAGCAGAGCCCATGCGAAGTGGAAACACAGGCCTGAGGTTTAGCTACGCAGACGATATCGGTATTCTTGGGTTAGGCCGAACGATTGCGGAGTCTGCAGCTGCGGCACAAGAGGAGGTCAACCATCTCTTAGAATGGGCCCGAAATAATGCCGTCGCTCTCGATATTGACAAGTCCGAAGTCGTCCAATTCCCCGGAAGATACCGTGAAGCATCGATTGGAATTCAAGTCAACGGAACTCTCATAGAACCGTCGCAAAATATCCGCTAGCTTGGTGTGTACCTTAATCCCCGGCTAAACTTCAATCACTATTTCACAACTTGGTGTGGCAAGGCGCTGAAAACTTCGCAACACATGCGCCGCTTCAACACAGTCTACCGAGGAGCCGCTCCTGGAGCGCTGGTTAAAGCAATTGACACGTGTATCGTCCTGATTGCAACTTACGGTGCTGACGTCTGGTGGCATGGTCTCAGACGCCCAACAGTAAGGGGGATAGTTACACCACCAACTGCTGGCCTATGTAGCATGATTGATAAGGCAGTCCTAATGGGTCTGAGATCGGCACTACCGGTAATGAGGACAACACCAATTGAAATAGTTTCGGATATTGGAAGAGATAAATACTAGCCTTGAGGTTGATTTAGAGATATGATGAATCTGTTTAATGTACGAAGAAGTTTACTGATATTTAATGGATAGTTAATTGTAAAGAAATTGCTATATTCTATCTGTGTAGCGAGAAGTCCCTCTATATACATGAAAGCGGGGTTTTCCGCACACTAGTGTAAATTCCAACATATTTCCTTATCTAACCTAAATGGGAAAGTTGTTGGAGAACCTGAAGCCAATGTATGCTGTAAGGCATCTATTGGCTAATTAATATTCATGCCAGTGAGTGATGATATAAGTTAATCATATCTCATGGCGTCAGTGCATATTATTCTAATATGAACTATTTGTCTACTGCAGTCATGCTGCTGCCTTAATTACAACAATACCAAACGCCGTGCTTCACAGGGAAGGAGGAATATCAAGTGGGAAAATCATACTGGAAGGAAACCGACTTCGCCTCTCTGCCAGAATGCAAAAACTCGACGACCGCCATCCGCTCAGGATCAGAGCTGCAGTTTGCCCAAATGTCGGTACGCGGATATTTAAGAAGCACAATCGAAAATCTGCGCGTCCCGAAATTCAAATGTCACGGGCTCAGCGTGCTTATAGACAGCTACCAGAAGCAGAGGCCGCGGAACCTCTTGCCTCACCATTTTATCAATCGCGGCAAGTTTCGAAGGCTGGTTCAAGGAAAGACCAAATAGAAGCCTGTAAACTTTGGATCACTAATGTGCCAAAGTCAGAAATCTGTGCGTACTCAGACGGTTCATCAGAACGAAGCGGACGCTCAGCTTGGGGGTATGTCCTAAAGTTGGATGGGAAAACATTTCTTAAAGGAAGCGGCTTAAAGCACGGAGGAGAGGCTCTAGATGCAGAGATTACGGGGGCACAGGAAGCTCTTAAAGCAGCGTTAGGTCACCTAAGAGGGAAGGAAGACCAGGCAAAGGGAACGACGTAGTGCATTAATGTGTTGATGGATAGCCGTCAAGCAATAAATGCACCGAGCACGGGCAGGTCCTCGACCAGCCACGAGGAAGTACGAAGATTTCGCGAATTATCTGGGCTAGCTCAGGTAAGAATAAAGTGGGTACCGGGACACTCGGGAATACACGGAAACGAAGAAGCAGACGCAACGGCCAAATCCGCCCTACGAACGCTTCCCAGCGTGGAAACTGAGCCAACAACCACCACTACAGCATTTTTACATCAAAAAATGTATCGCCAGCGACAGTCTTTGCTCGACAGCTGGTGGAATGAAACCTGCCCGCCACGGTATCGTGAGCTAGATCTGCTCATGCGCCGTCGCAAACCACCAGACCTGGGGCTTTCCAGACAACTGTTACGAAATCTTATTGCAGCCCGCATGGGCTACGGCAATTTCGCGGCGTACCATCATCGCTTCAACAACCCGCACGCTATCATAGAGTGCATCGGTGGGGAGGAAACCACCCCTACCCACTTCATACATTGTCGACTCAACGCAAACACCACGCGTCGAATCAGAGGGCTATTTTCACACAGTGCCTTCTTACACAAGCTACTCGGGCCTAAGTGCTTCGAGAGCTTCAAGCAATTTGCGCAGGATACCAATTGTTTTGGGTATACTCCTGTGCATCCATCTCCTACTCTCAGTGGAGATCGTATATAACTCGTCAGGGAACTAGATCTGACTAAACGAGAATCGCGGCGAGAAGTATTGGTTCCAGTTCTAATTTCTCTGCAATTCATAGGTTTCTTTTGTCGGTTTTGGGAGAAGGAGTCCGCGGTGGCGCATATTTTTAACTGACTGCTGGTTTTGTGGTGGCTGACGCGGTGGAATCAAGCTGGGTATGTCTTAGATGTAGTTCTGGCTGTGAACACTGGTCCTGTACTCATAGTGGATTCGGAGCTTTAGCTTAGGACTTGAATAAAACAACAACAACACATACAACAACAGACTGCTTTAAATCCCAATAGATAGCCCGTGCGGGCTCTCCTATTAACAGCAGGAAACAACGCTAACACAGGGTATTAGCAATCTCCGTTCGCCAACACCAGTCTGTCGGGACCACTAATTATCGAGCCTAGTAGGATCAACAAAGTGTATGTATCAAGCTATGGATAGTTTGGAAGCGATCAAGGTTAGATTTCGAGTTAAGGTGTTAGGTTTACAAAGCTTGGAGTTACTTGTTTCGGACAAAGGTGTTTCGCTTGGGCTATAGTAATAAGAACTCCACATCTTCTGACTAGAGATGTTTCGTTCTAAACCATGATCAACTTAGTTCCTGAGGACAAGTAGGGGACAGATCGAGCATTGCCATTTTCTCAGCATACATAATCTAGATAGTAATAGACAGAAGAAGGGCAGCGAGGAATCAATAGACACTTTTACGTTTTACATTTATTCAATTGTCTCGAAGAGTCTAACAGTATGCCAACATAGAAATAATAGAAAACTCAACAACCAAGCCCTTCATCACTAACTGCCATTAATCATCACCTTACTTATCTCTGTACTCCATATTTTCAACAGATACTCTATTTTTTTGGATGGAAGGTTCCTTGGAAAAGGTGGCTATATTCCACGGGCAAATACTGAGCTGAATGGCAATTCATCAGGGGCAATATATCAATGATATTTGACAGAAATTAAGAGGCAAGGAGCACTGTGCAAGGTGTGGCCTAGGCCGAAGAGCTCTATGTACTCCATAGTCCATGTCTCAAGTAGTACAATGGGAACATCACTCTATCACTCACTCAGACAGGTTTTATTCTATCTGCGGTTCCTATTCGCCGTGTATATATTTCAATTGATTCAGGTAAGCGATCGTAGATTCTCTCCAGGTCAAATATCCAGCTACTACCATCAACGAACAAATAGTAAGTCATGTTTCAATATGATCGGCTTACCTGCATAAATATGGAACAGCTCATTTTCGGTGCAACTCAAGCGAAAACACTAAATATCAATTTAGTGTTTTTACCAATTCATCACCCAACAAAAATATGTATTCATGTGTGTTTGAATTGATCATCGGCAAAATGGTCTAAATATTGATATAATTCCAATTTAAATAATATTAAATTACCCGCAACTCCATATATTATGTGTAATTGTTATCCTCTTTGTCGCTTCCTTCTATCCGGCATATCCATCGCCGAGGTCTTCCTTGTCTTCGTTGCCTTCGTCGCCTCTATTTTCTTCAAGGGTTCTTCTAAATTAAATAATCTCGGTCAGCAAATGTCTAATTAAAATGGACAAGTTTCATGCAAATTCGAGAATATTCTTACCAGCAATCTCATAAATAGTTTCGTTGAATGCACTTATGATCGGATCGTACAGGTCGTGGGTACTTTCGTCTATGCTGAACCGGTTGTAAGTCTGTCCAAACAATATTTTGCGCAAGTTACTGGCAAGTTTCTTGACACCTTCAAAGGCCGGTGGGAAATAACCAAGTATCATTTCATCAAAATTTTGAGTTATGTCGGATAGCTTCGACTCGTAGTTCGATTTAACAGACTCAGTAAACCATGCTTCCATGTGTTTAGGTTCACTCTTCGGTTCACGACCAATAACATATGCACCCCACGACCAAGACGTAGAAAAAGGATTCCAGATCATGCCGATAGTTCTGCGGAAGAGTGAAATTATTTTCTTTGATATTCCACAAAAGCTCCAGCGCCATATACTGCATGGTTCCGGTCATGGCAAACACTTCGTCCATTTTTCTACTACTCTCGATCGGCGATGACATATCCAGATCAATCAGTATTCCCTCCGTGGCTCCTTCTTTGTTCGGACTCAGAATTATGTTCCCTTCTGAGACGTCGCCATGAAGAAGCCTCGCCTAGTCACGAAGCCGTCGATGCGCGAGTATAGCATCTCGAATACCCACAAGGAGTTCTCGAACAGATCTACAGGACTGGAGGGGTCGTCCAAATGGTGAGAGTTTGGCAACAGTCAGCCCGCGTTTGAGATAAAATTCATTGCGGTCCAACGATGCCGATTCTGATCCAGTGGTCAGAAAACGTCCCCAAACTCTCATATTCCATCGTTTTCCGCTTGAGAAGTCAATATCCTTGCGACGCGTCTCAATATTGTGCAGATGGCCGGCCCTCTCAAGATTGATGACACCTGGTATTTCCCTGGCTAATCTCAACGCATCGATCTCGCTTCGTTTGGTGCCGCTACCCCAGGAAAACTTGATCAGATAATCGCCATCAGCCGTCTGATAGCAAGTATTTCCTCGTGAGTATATCGTGACGGGACGGGCCACAGGCTCTGGTACGACCTCGATTTGTTCCAAAGGCTTATCGCCTTCTGGGATGGTTATGTATGCGTGTTGTCCTACATACCTAACAATTGAGTCAAGCCCAAGCTCTTCGTCACTCATCAACATGTACGAAGAGAGGGCTCGGACCAGTTTTTCTTGACTATTGATAACGTCAATCTCGCCTGAGCTGTACCCGCCCGCCCGACCGATCGACAATCCAAAGCTTCAAGTGTTTCGTGTGAAGGCAGAATCCATGCACGAAATGACGCAGTGGCTGCGCGTAGAACATTTCGCGCACGTAACTCATCAACTGGTATGCCTTCTCACCCTTCCGTTCCGCAGAACAAGTAAACTCTCCCACAACCCTGACTTCTCTCCATTCGTGAATGTCGCTTTCAGGTAACGCGACATTCTCGATGAAAAAGTCGAGCTTTCGTGGTGACAGACCACCCTCGAGCTGAGTTGGAACAGTGGTGTACGAAAACCTCCCTCACACCTTCGGATCATTTGGCGACCTTGCTACGACTGGCTCACCGCTGATCAGCTCCTCCGCGTCCTCGAGGAACTGGCTCAAGTACCGATAATGTAGAGCATAGAACCAGCGTCGCATGGCTGCTTCGTCCATTTGATCAGAAATAGGGTTGTCCTCGCCACATTGTCCATTGTCTCGATAGCTTTCCCAGACCCGCATTGTGAGGGATGCGCAGCCTAGGCTCTCGAAATGGGCTTCCCAAAAGTTGCCAACAGATTTGTAAACGTTACCTATCGGCTCAGCCTTTAGGGCCTCCATGAAAGAGGCAGTTTTTTTGTTGTAACCAACTGGCTCTGCGACGTCTCGCATTAAATTGACATTCGAAGGTTTCTGTGGTCCGGCTGAAGTTTGAGGGTGTGTTGAGGTCGATGAAGTTTTCTGAGTGAGAGAGTTGACTATTGATATGACATCAGTCCAGATTTGACGGTCACTGGCAAAGCTTTCTGCGGAGTTGATGAGGCGGTCAAAATCGATAACAGATATTTTATTATCATTTATCTTTAGGAGTATCTGAAGAAGCTGATTGTTAAGGGTTGAAATTGCCACGCTTTCTTTAAATTTATTGCAATATTTACAAAAGTCGTGTATTAGATTCGTAATTGCTTCTTAATTAGCTAATGATGTCCTGTACGTATAGGGAATATTTACCGTTCAATTTGTCAGCGTTAGTTTTGAAATTCTCTCTGCATTCATCCAGTATTGGCGTGAGAGGTTGACGAGCGGTATACTCGAACAGTTCGTTAAATTGATCCATTCTGAATATAGATTGGGTAAATGTCACGATGGCTATAGTTGAAGATGATGGTAGATAAATGATTAATGTAACTGAGATGAAGATTGAAGCTGGTAAAGAGTATGGCGAGGGGATGCTGATGGTATGGGAGGTGGACAGCATTCAATGGGACTGACTGCTTTATAGACAGAAATGTTCCTCATGAATACTGATCACCGCGTGATCTAAGTGAATAGCTATCCAAATTACTGTTTGAGGTTGTGATAAAGCTAGACTCCCTACTTCTTGCTAATGCCGACGCAAACAAATTTACCTTACTTGTGTAGCCCGGTAGTGGGGAAAAGAAGAATCACTCCAATTTAAAATCTTTTGTTAATCACAAGAGTATTGGTTTTGATTAATTATCCTTATTCCCTGCATTCCTTCAAGAATTCCCAGGCTTACTTCTGAGTCTTAGGTTCAAGGCCTCATAATCAAAAGCAGCCAAGTGGTGGCAAAGTTGTTAGTAATAGTCTGTCAGGTAACTGGGAGCCTGACCTGTGACAGGCGAAGCGTACGTATTTAAAGTAAAATATCACTCAGTAACAACAACTTCATTCCTATTTCTCCCGGAATTCTAGGACTATATACACTGATCATGATTGACTTGATCTCTTGATCTCTAAATATAGACATGCGCTAGGAATAGAATAACCTGCAGTTCTAAATACAGAATGCAAGTACTGACCGAAACAAACAACCCACGTACGTATGGACAGTCCCTATTTTTGACCTGAGACATTTCCCTGTCCAACTTCTTCGGTAGTTATTCTAAGCCTTCGACATAGTCTGAGAGCTTGTGATAGTGTGTCTGGGTTGGGTCTACTAGTGGTTGTAGGTCCCATTCAGTAAAGCCTAATCTGCATATGACTGCAGCTAACCGTTAAAGGTGAATGAAATCCGGGAATGGCAGATGTTGTGCCACCAGATATCCACACGTCCTGTTACTTTTGGGCCATGGTGAATGCGTTTCCGTCCAATTAGACACCACATTCAGCCTCAAATTTTGGTAGTTGTAAAAGGAGACCCCGGCTAGCCACTGGCGTGTAATGGAGAGTTTTGCGAACTTGATACTTGTGATACATTTAATATTCTTGAGGTCTGGTGGCCATACACACATTAGATTATATATAATATCTACACTCGAGTCGGTGACGCTAGGTCGCAAAGCCTGAAATCATGGGACGTCCGTGTGCGCGGCGTGAGGCCGAAATGTAAGGATCTCATGGTAAGTGATGGCGTTCGCAGGAAGCGCGCACATGATGAGCGCGTATGAAATCACATGGGAACGCGTGTAGAGGTGAATACTGGTTAAAGCAGTGGGGAGAGAAACTAAGAGTCGAATGCTGTTTGTAGGAAGGAAGCTGAACATGGATAAGTGGCTGTACAAATGTAGGAAGATTCTATGCTTGGCTTTGTAAAGAACAACAGTCAATATCTAGAGATTTATATCGTGAACCTAGCATTGCCGATAGTGAAGCACAGGACGATTGTAAATTTACAAACTCATTCCATTTCGCACCTGCATATTTAACTCGTCATATTTAACCGCTGTACTGTAATTTTCTAGCTGGAGACCTCAACGACAATATTCGCAAGGGTAATACGTTGTAATCTAGAGCTGTTTAATCTGCTAGTGACGTGAGGAGCAGTGAATGTTTCCAGCTTTAGCCTTGCATCTGGATCCGGAACTACCCGGCTTCAGTTATGAAAAGGCCCGTGCTAGCGTCATGGGAAAAACGCGCTCGATGGGGACAGAAGATCTCGAGTGCATATCGTTGTCTTTCTTTTATGATAAGTGAGAACTTCAGATCGGGTCAATTAGCCTTCACGGCTACAAACATGCTATTAGCAAGGCAGTCTAGCTACTTGACCTTGAAACGCCTACACGTGACATGAAGGCCATCTGCTCTTGGCATTACTCAGCAATCACCCTCACCCATGGGTGGAGCTGACGAAATTCTTCGACAAAATCCAAGGAGCCCATCAGATATTTCCAAGTGAAATTTTACCATCGGGTGTGGGGTTTATGTTGGATGGAACTATGTATTTCTATTTTTTTGTTCTGCCGGTGTAATTTAAAACTACTTGTAAAAAAAAAGGGAAGTTCCTGGTAGAGGGAAATTTGCTACATTTTAATTGGAAAGCAGAGTGGCGGACAGCTGTTTGTTCATTTACGTGCCAGGTACATTGATTCCCGTCGCACTCCTACTGGAGCTTACGCACGAGTGGGGCCGGGCTGGATCAGGTTGACTACCTCCTCCCACCCGTATGGCTGGACCACCTCAGACTTCACCCATGTGTTGAATCATGTCAAGCCCAACCGTCCAGAGAACCCTCTTTTGACGCGCCGCAGCTCAAATTCCTCCTCAGCCTCGACCACTACGCGCCCGAGCTCTTGACATCCTCATTGACTCCGAAATATAATTGCCGTCCAATATCTCATCGTTGCTCTAGCCTTGCACTTTCATGTCGTACCGTTGGATTTTTGTCGTCGTCGTCGAGGATTTGTATAATCCCCTCTGTGTATCTTCCCTTTATCCTCCTTTATACACGTCCCATTTTCATCATGACTTTCCTCGTTAGGGCTTGAGTAGGTAGGTGACCTGACGAGTATAGAGGTGAGTCGCAGGTGTAGGACCGAATGAGAAATACTTCGTCCCAAATATATGAGGAGCTTGAGAAATGTCGCATGTTTTAATACGAGCCCCAGTGAGACCTTGGTCTATCCGTGAATCGTATGTTGGTAGTGATGAGTTTTTGTTCGACTTTCTTGCGGTTGTGAAATCTCTGTCGACTGATTTTTCGACCAAAATACCGAGTATGACTCCTTCATGATGAATCCATCAAATAAAATTCATCCCACCCTTATTGGTGACTAAATCTCGGCTCTGGGAGAAACTTTCACTCCCAGGTTCGTAGAGGACACAACTTACAGGTGTTCAGCCCTCGTCCACCTGGCGGACAGCTGGTGGGACTCTTTTGTGATTTCTAGGAGTTGTAATGCGCGATAGAGCGTCGGGTAGTTCTGTAGTGACTGGGCCATCCAGCACGTGACAGTAGTCACGACCTGTGGACAGGCACGACCTTAAATCAAATCGTTGCAAAAGACCACCGGAACTAGCTTTACCAACATGGGTGTACCATCGTCTTATTGCGGCAAGAACAGGCCGCGGGGACTACGCCAACTACCATCGACGTTTCAACCCCGAACATGAAGCTCTGAAATGCGTTTGCGGGCGAGGGAAAAGGCTCTGGCATTCTTCAGAGTGCCGACCTGCTTTGCAGCGTTGGAAAAGGTGTGAGAAAATGGCTCCACTTGGGGCCAGGGAAATGATAGGGGAGAAGGGATGGCAGAAGTTCATTCAATTCTTAACTACAAGCTGATGTTACAGTCTACCGAAGAATGAACAGGGTGTGAGGTGACCACGCTGAGATTGTTTCCGACCCGAGAGGAGATGGGTGTAGAAGATAGGGATGCGGCGTAGGGCACAGAGATGTAGCGAGTTACGTAAGGTGATTATGTAATTAGAACTAGTTGTTTTATTAAAGTCCTAAGCTAAAGCTCCAAATCCAATATGAGTACAGGACCGATGTTCACAGCCAGAACTACATCTAAGACATACCCAGCTTGATTCCACCGCGTGAACCACCACAAAACCAGCAGTCAGTTAAAAATATGCGCCACCGCGGACTCCTTCTCCCAAAACCGACAAAAGAAACCTATGAATTGCAGAGAAATTAGAACTGGAACCAATACTTCTCGCCGCGATTCTCGTTGAGTCAGATCTAGTTCCCTGACGAGTTATATACGATCTCCACTGAGAGTAGGAGATGGATGCACAGGAGTATACCCAAAACAATTGGTATCCTGCGCAAATTGCTTGAAGCTCTCGAAGCACTTAGGCCCGAGTAGCTTGTGTAAGAAGGCACTGTGTGAAAATAGCCCTCTGATTCGACGCGTGGTGTTTGCGTTGAGTCGACAATGTATGAAGTGGGTAGGGGTGGTTTCCTCCCCACCGATGCACTCTATGATAGCGTGCGGGTTGTTGAAGCGATGATGGTACGCCGCGAAATTGCCGTGGCCCGTACGGGCTGCAATAAGATTTCGTAACAGTTGTCTGGAAAGCCCCAGGTCTGGTGGTTTGCGACGGCGCATGAGCAGATCTAGCTCACGATACCGTGGCGGGCAGGTTTCATTCCACCAGCTGTCGAGCAAAGACTGTCGCTGGCGATACATTTTTTGATGTAAAAATGCTGTAGTGGTGGTTGTTGGCTCAGTTTCCACGCTGGGAAGCGTTCGTAGGGCGGCTTTGGCCGTTGCGTCTGCTTCTTCGTTTCCGTGTATTCCCGAGTGTCCTGGTACCCACTTTATTCTTACCTGAGCTAGCCCAGATAATTCGCGAAATCTTCGTACTTCCTCGTGGCTGGTCGAGGACCTGCCCGTGCTCGGTGCATTTATTGCTTGACGGCTATCCATCAACACATTAATGCACTACGTCGTTCCCTTTGCCTGGTCTTCCTTCCCTCTTAGGTGACCTAACGCTGCTTTAAGAGCTTCCTGTGCCCCCGTAATCTCTGCATCTAGAGCCTCTCCTCCGTGCTTTAAGCCGCTTCCTTTAAGAAATGTTTTCCCATCCAACTTTAGGACATACCCCCAAGCTGAGCGTCCGCTTCGTTCTGATGAACCGTCTGAGTACGCACAGATTTCTGACTTTGGCACATTAGTGATCCAAAGTTTAAAGGCTTCTATTTGGTCTTTCCTTGAACCAGCCTTCGAAACTTGCCGCGATTGATAAAATGGTGAGGCAAGAGGTTCCTCGGCCTCTGCTTCTGGTAGCTGCCTATAAGCACGCTGAGCCCGTGACATTTGAATTTCGGGATGCGCAGATTTTCGATTGTGCTTCTTAAATTTCTGCGTACCGACATTTGGGCAAACTGCAGCTCTGATCCTGAGCGGATGGCGGTCGACGAGTGTTTGCATTCTGGCAGAGAGGCGAAGTCGGTTTCCTTCCAGTATGATTTTCCCAGATAGTATTCCTCCTTCCCTATGAAGCACAACGTTTGGTGTTGTCCTCATCACCGGTAGTGCTGATCTAAGACCCTTTCAGACGGCTGTCAGGATTGGCTTCTGTATAATCTATATATGTGGAGATAACCAAGTCTGATGTGCTATAATTCTGGTCTGGCCTTACGGCCGAGTGGTTGAGCAACTAGCTCATGCATGATGTAGGATAGCACTATCTGGCCCGAGAGCCATTTCCCAGATCACTGTGTCCTCCCTACTGACTACGTTCTGTTTTGACAACGGCCTTATCAATCATACTACATAGGCCAGCAGTTGGTGGTGTAACTATCCCCCTTACTGTTGGGCGTCTGAGACCATGCCACCAGACGTCAGCACCGTAAGTTGCAATCAGGACGATACACGTGTCAATTGCTTTAACCAGCGCTCCAGGAGCGGCTCCTCGGTAGACTGTGTTGAAGCGGCGCATGTGTTGCGAAGTTTTCAGCGCCTTGCCACACCAAGTTGTGAAATAGTGATTGAAGTTTAGCCGGGGATTAAGGTACACACCAAGCTAGCGGATATTTTGCGACGGTTCTATGAGAGTTCCGTTGACTTGAATTCCAATCGATGCTTCACGGTATCTTCCGGGGAATTGGACGACTTCGGACTTGTCAATATCGAGAGCGACGGCATTATTTCGGGCCCATTCTAAGAGATGGTTGACCTCCTCTTGTGCCGCAGCTGCAGACTCCGCAATCGTTCGGCCTAACCCAAGAATACCGATATCGTCTGCGTAGCTAAACCTCAGGCCTGTGTTTCCACTTCGCATGGGCTCTGCTATGTACAGAAGAAAGAAAAGTGGCGAGATCGGTGAGCCCTGCGGGACTCCGCACACTAACTCTCTCTTGGGGATGACGCCTCCAGAGTATCGCACTTGAACCATCCAGTTGGCGAGGAAGGAGTTAGTCCATTTGAGAATATATTCCGGCCATCCCTGCTCTTGCATCCTCCTCACTAATCGGTTATGGAGTACCGCGTAGAATGCTCCTTGAACATCCAATGTTACAAAGGTAGCTGCCCATCCTTGTGAATTTGCCTCTTCGATGTCGTGGACCACACATGAAACCTGTGACAGAAACCGAGTTGGTGATGAGTAAATCGATTTATTAAACTATTTAAGGAGGAAAAAGAACTCTACCTACTACAAACAGGTACTTATAAGAGTTGATCTTTGTGGATCTATAGACTGATGACTTATCCATAGGCATTGTACTTGCTACCCAGCCACGCAATGCCTGGTATCACTTAGTTGTACTAACGCTCCAACCTCCTGATTAGTAGTGCCGTTTCGTTCAGCTTCATCTACCCCCCCCCATACAGCCTTATCGTAAACATCCTTAATATTACGCTTAGGTTATTCGCCTAAGCTCAAATAACGGTCAAACCGTAACATTACCCCCCTATTCACCCTCTCTTCTTTTCTTTCCTTGACGCTGGCCCATTGTTTGTCTCTGCTGAACCCCACTTCTTCTCCCACACATCGAGCGCTGCGGCATCCTGCAAGTTTGTGAGCGATGTCCACACCGGTAACGCCAATCCAGTCCACTTGACTAAAGCCTGTCTCTCTCCCTTCTTTGTTCTACATCGAAGGACTTCGCCTATATGATATTCTTCTTCGCCATCAACATCAATTATTGGACCTGGATTTTCGTCTTCTAATTTTTGCGACCGCAACGGATTTTCATCTGCTGGTAGGAGTAAGTCTACATGAAACCGGTTATGTATCTTTCCAGGGATATTGAGTTGCACTACTTCTGGCGAAATAACTTCAGTGACTGTGTACTTTGCATGTTGCCATCCTAATTTCTTGGAAGGTTGATCTTCTAGTCTTATGTTTCGCAGAAGTAGCCAAACTTTATCACCGACTTCATATCTTGGTGCGGGATGTCTTTTTTTGTCTGTGAGATCTTTGTAGCGTTCCTAAATAGCTGCCATTGCAGATTGCATAAAAATCGTAACCTTTTGTAATCTGTCGACAAAATTCTCGGCCCTTTCTTTTCCTGTTGATACTGGAATCATCGACTGCTTGTTACCGATTTGAATGGGGTTGACATGGTAGCCGTGTATTGCGTAAAATGGACTTATACCGCCTAAGGGTACCACATCTCGATTATTAATCGCAAGTTGGGCCCCAGCAAGGCAATCAGACCAGTCGTGCTGAGTATAGGAAACATACGCTCGAAGATAGGTTTGAACTTCCTGGTTCATCCTTTCCGTCGCTCCATCAGTTTGAGGATGGTAGGCTGTGCTTAGCCTCTGTCCAATTCCGACTAATTCGCAAAGTCGTCTCCAGAATTTACTAGTCCAATTAGTGCCTCTATCGCTGGCTAAAGCCATTGGAAATCCATGATAGCGCCAGTGACATTCTACAAATCGTTTAGCACAAGATCCCGCATCCATTTTATCCATAGCCTCCAGTGTCACTGATTTCAACAGTCTATCGGTAATTACCATTATGTTTGTCGCGCCATTCGATTTTGGAAGGTCCATCATAAAGTCAATGGAAAGCTTTTGATGAAATCTATCGGGTACTGGCAGTGGCTTAAGAAGCCCTAGTTTCTGGTGTCGCCAGATCGATGACCTCCCGTATACATGACAATTTTTGTAGAACCGTTTTACTGACTTACTTATTCCAGGCCAAAAATATTCACGAGCGACCTGGGCAAGGGTTGTATCTCTCCCTGGATGACCCGAGACAGCTGAGTCATGGATATTCTGGATAAGCGCTGTTGTTAGAGGTTCATATAGAGGTACCCAAATCCGTCCTTGGTAGCGAGCTACACCAATATCATTGTCAAATGCACAAGCGGCGATCGTTGCTTTAATTGGGCTAAGCTCATCCGAACCTTCTATTTGCAATTTAATGTCCTTAGGCCATGTACGCTCCCCAATTAGAATTGCATTCACCACCTGTATATATCCATTGTCGTTTTTTAATGTTTGGTCCCAGAAATTTTGCAAATCTTCGTTGACAAATAACTCATGCCCTTCTGCCAGGTTGCTATTACCAACACGTAGCTTTGATGCATAAATTGGTGTTAAGACCTGGCGCTCGCGGCTTATGAGTCATGGGTCGCCTTCGGTAGGTCTGTCTTGATCCCTTCTCGATAGTGCATCTGGTCGTTCATTATCTACTCCCTTCCTATACACAAGTGTATACCTGAATCGAGATAGAAATTCTGCCCATCGAGTTTGCCGTTCTGTCAGCCTTTTTGTGGTCAGGAAATATTTCAAGTTCATGTGGTCACTTAGGATAGTGAAAGCATGTGCTAGACCCCGTAGCTCCGCGTCCCATTCTTTCATACTTGCTACAATGGCTAGGAGTTCTTTATCATGAATCTTATAGTTCATTTCTGCTCCAGTCAGCTTCCGAGAGTAATATGCCACAGGTTTCCATGTACCATTTTCTTGCTTTTGTAACAAACATCCACCGAGCGCATAACCGGAACAATCTACCTCCAACATTGTTTCACGGTCGGGATCCCATTAGGCTAGAGCGGGCTCTGCAACGAATTTTTTCTTGAGCAATTCAAATACAGCGTTTTGTTCAGAGCCCCACTTCCAAGGTGTACCCTTGCCTGTCAGAGAAGTTAGAGGTGCACAGATTCTTGAAAAACCCTTGATAAAACCACGATAAAAATTGGCGAACCCTAAAAATCCTCTTAGCCCTTTTGTTGTTGTGGGTGCCTTCCATTCCGATATTGCCTTGACCTTTGCAGGATCCATCTTGACTGCAGAATTTTCACCATCGGAAGATATGATAAAGCCCAAGTATTTAGTCTCCTTGACACTAAACTCGCACTTGTCAATATCCAACCCTAGTCCTGCCATTTGAAGCTTTTCAAGCACCAATCGCACGTGCCTCTCGTGTTCCTCTTTGTCTCCGTTGGTGAATACAAGCACGTCATCTACATAAGCCGAACAGAAATCATCGAGGTGCTCACGTAAGGCTTCGTTGATATACCTTTGGAAAGATGCCGGAGCTCCGTTTAGTCCAAACGGCATGACAAGCCACTCAAACAATCCAAATCGTGTTCGAAAAGCTGTTTTCCATTCGTCACCTTCCTTAATACGCAACTTGTGAAACGCAGATCGCACGTCTAGCCTGGTGAGCCACTTAGCTCTGCTCAGTTTAGCAAGCGTCTCTTTAATCAACGGTAAGGGATATCGATCGGCTTTCGAAATGGCATTCAAGGCGCGATAGTGTACACAAAATCGCAAGCCTCCACCTGGTTTCCGAACGAACAATACAGGGGCCCCTGCTGGTGAACTACTCGCTCGAATGTAATTCTTATCAAGAAGATCTGTCAGTGTCTTCCTTAACACCAGTAACTCATCCCTTGACATTCCATATAGGGGTCCCCATGGTATGCTTTTGTTGGACTCGAGTCTAATCTCGTGATCGCATCCTTGCCGATGTGGTGGAAGCTTATCTGTGAGTTCTTTTCGAAATAGGTCTGAAAATTCCTTATACTCATCAGGAAGCTTATCCAGACACGTTGACGATTTCTTTGATGGCGCAAGCGCTTTCTGAATATCTGCCAACGTCACAGAAAATAGCTGAGTTATGCCAGCGCTTGACTTCCTGGCTTTCCTGACCGTTGCAAGGAATACTCCTGCAGATAAACTTTTGATATTCGTTGTTCGATAAGACGAATCCATCATTGCCTGATGGCCCTTTTCCCATACCCTCAATGGTCGATTGTTGACAATTGCTTCTCCAATATCTATGAAACGTTCTCTTGCATTGTAAATAACGTCTTCTCGCTCCATCCATGGTTTTCCCAATATGAGATCATGAGACAACATTGGTATAACGTACGCATACAAAGTTCGTTGGTACTCATCTATATCTAGCTCCATTTTAACCATTTCTGTAATAAAATCTTTATGGTGGTGATTTTCTGTTGCCTCTATAAACTTGCGTGGAGTAATTTTTATCCGAGTTAGGTTAGCTCTATCTACTAATAAATTACTGACAGCGGCTAGGCATTCGCATCCATTGTCAATCAAAGTGAATACTGAGTAAATTCCCTTAATCGCGGTATCTATAATGAAAGAAGATCCATTCATAGCGCCCTCAACTTCTTTATCTCCAATTGATTTTGAGTTGATAATCAATTCCATTGCTCCATTTTCTTGCAACTGAGGACAATTTGATTTTAGATCTAATCCTTTTTTTACCACGCTCTTCGTAATTTTGGCCTTAACTGTATCTGAAATTTGTCTAGCAAACGGTGCTGCTTGGACAGGTGTATCAGGACGCTTAGCTGGAAGCAGTTGACAATCAGCTATAACGTGGCCTTTCTTCCCACATCGCAAGCATGACCCGTCTATTTTGCGCTCGTTCAACTCAACAAGTGATACCCACTTCGCACGAACTTTATCGATACCGATCTTCCTTGTCCTACTGTCAACATCCTTACTGTATGAGCTGGCTTTGTTTTGTTTTGTGTTGTTCATTTACGTGCTAGGTACATTGGATCCCGTCGCACTCCTACTAGAGCTTAAGCACGAGTGGGGCCGGGTTGGATCAGGTTGACTACCACTAAGTATATCTACCTCGTCCCACATAAATGACCGGACCACCTCAGACTTCACCCATGTGTTGAATCATGTCAAGCCCAACCGTCCAGAGAACCCTCTTTTGACGCGCCGGAGTGCAAATTCCTCCTCAGCCTCGGCCACCACGCGCCCGAGCCCTTGACACCTTCGCGATCTGTAACTTTTCCCTTCAATTCAGTCCCAGCTTTGGCTCATCTCAGCATCTCCTCATCTCATCCAGGGGTCGATTTCTTCATTGAAGGCCTCATCTAGTCGCCCACCAAGGCCTCCTCAGTTTTTATTCCCCATTTTTCCTCTAAACAGCATCCCTTTGTCCTTTGGTCAACCTCGTCATCTTAGAAACTTTGTAGAATGTCCACCCCTCCGGCCTTGCCCCGTCACTGCCGTACCCCTAGCTGTGGAGGTCGAAAACGCGACTGAGAGCTCAAGACCGAGGCACCGGTGCCCCAGCCTTTGTCGAACGCTCTAGTTAGTATGCCGGTGAAATGCCGAGCGTATTTCGTCGGTGGCGATTCGTCGCAGGTCGAGTTATTGGTGCCCTTAGCCGAGATGAGGACGCATTGAAGGCCGGTATTTCGACCGTGCCTTCACAGCGACTGGCAGTTGCGGAGGGTCAGACATTCTCTCACTTCTTTGTTGGCGATGTAACTTTTGGAGGTATGAGGTTGCTTCGGTAGGTGGTGAGATGATTGTGGAGAGGGCCGCGAGATGAGTTTGGCAGGGAATGATTTTCCAGAGAAAGAAATTATGATCTTGAAGGTGTCGGCTGTTGTGATACGAACATTAGACAGGTTATAGCCTGTCTAATGTTCGTATCTGGAGTGTAGATGTTTGGTTTTGTTGAGTTGTGCAGTTGTGAAATCTCTGCAAGTCGGATTTTCGACCAAAAACGAGCCAACACCACTCCTCCCGATCGCCAACTCGACGAAAACTCTCAAATTCACCCTTTGTTGTGCCTGAATCTTGGCTCTGGGGGGATATTTCACCCCCAGGTTCGTAGAGGACACCACTGACAGGTGTTGAGAATAGTCCCCCTACTGTCAGGGTCATAATTTGTTAGAGATGGCCTTTTTCCAATCACAGCTACAGCCAGCATTAAACGAGTCGTATGACTGTGGAATCGTGGACCCGGATGCTTATAAAAAAGTAGGTTCCTTAAATATCCGATCGCAGCATGGACGCTGTAGGAATCGAACCCACGACTTTTCGTAGACGCGGTGTGGTGCGAAACGAAGATCATACCCCTAGACCAAGCGCCCAGCGTCACAAAGCCTATGAACAAGTACCTCAACTAATGTCGAATTTGGAACTAAGGTTCTTAGTTCACAGTATTACGACAAAAATAATAGCAATTTACAGTCAATTTATCATGAAAGAGTCACTAACTTTTTGAACTCTAATGTATGGATTGGTCCAAGAGTCGCCAGGAAACCATCGTATCTAGTACATGTTGGAAATTCCGACTCTTGGATTTAGGACTCAACCATTATCTATTTCGTCTGAGGTTCCCGATAAGATCGTCTTTCTCCACACATGTGCCGAGGGTGCTTATCGTACCTACAGCTGCTTATACGCTTAGATATTGACGCTCTACAGTGTACCTTGGGTCATCATGGTGGACGAGAGGTGGCTGATCATCACTAGGTTTGACAGGCACATGAGACTAGTGGGGATTTCTCCTTTGGATGTATATACAAGTCTAACGTTCTCAAAGTTGTAAATATCAAGTCTTCTTTACTCCATCACATATATCCATATAACATCGTACAGAGTATATTTTCCAACAGTATGCCAGTGGGGTTGCGGATTATGCGCAAGCGCGGACATTGTTTAATGCCTCACCAGAGCATTCAGATAGCAGGGGCATGGCTTTGGAAGTTATGTGTCATGGAATAGGACGTTTATGTTCACCTCGTGATGTATAACTTGTCAGAGTCCAGCGATAGTTCCTCTTCTCCATTGTAGACAATCACACGCCGTCGATCTAGCACCTATCCCATATCGTGACCAACAACTGCTCGCCCTGACGTCCGAGGATGGAAGGCGTTGCATTCTAACATAGACCTCGACATAATCATGTATGGAAAACAACCAGCAGAGCTTGCTCTCCCATGATGGACATATCATTATCTAGTAGGGAATAGAAATAGTCTTGGCTACTTCTCTCAGTAACATGAAAGGCTTCATGATAAAGGCATGGTGGGTAGGTGTAGCGCGAGCTGAGAAACTACGAAACTGGCAGAGCACCGCACGGAAATAGGGCCAAGTGGATGGACACTATGCGGAGAGAGTGTGCGGGTAATCCTTAATCCATTCCTAAGCGTGACGCAGGGTACTAGAAGCTCAACTAGACAGGATGCATGGATCATTTTGGAATAGATATGTGCCGTGGGCGGAGTGTTCTCGGGAAACTAGGGGACTATTCTCAACACCCCTCAGTGGTTCCCCTACGAACCTCCAGCTCTCACTGTAGAGTCTGCAGAGGTGAGATTGAGTACCACCTTTTCAACTTTGAGTTATCTCCCCCTCCGTTAAAGATACGCTTCTGATAACACATAAGATGACCATGGAGACGATAATGATGCTAGGAATGAGGAAAGATAATGCAGTACCAAATGCTACAACGGTAGTCAGCGAAGCCCTCGCTATATTACAACATGTGCTGCCCACCGGCGGCCGAACAAATAGCCCACGAAAGCAAAGCAAAAGACCCTTCCGCCCTCAAGAAAAGCAGACTTCGACTCGTCTATAATGTTGTCCCTACTAATCTTTAATTCCGAATAAACTAGCCGGCAGGGCATTTGGAATACTTGAGTTACCCGACGACCCCACGTCCGTAACGACTTTTGGATGCTAGGCTAAGCTCCTTCACGACAGTCACTCTTGACCAAGACTTTTCTGACATCCTTTGACGATCTTCGGTTTGTCCTGCGGCATGAATCAGGAAAAGACGAAGGAGGAGGCTAGGAAATTTGAGAGACGCTCTTAGGTATACACAGATCTGCTGCGCCCGGCTGGCCGGCCTCTTCGTCATAGGAGAGCCCCACACTCAGTGGTTTTTGAGACTTTTCCCTGCAGCTACACATCCGTAAATGGCCATCGTTTCGTTGGCTAGAGAGAGGAGATAATGACGGGATAACGGCTCTTCTTAGTGTGTACTCAAATGAAGACCTGTGGGAGGATTACTGCTGGAAAGACGTCGTGAAGGAGGCATAGGAGGGAGTACACTACCAGAGGCATAGATACTCCCGGCCTGTAGGCAGAAAGGACCTACCTGTCCTTACATAGTCATAGACTTTGTAGGACAATAAACACAAACAAAACAAAAAACCCGGACAGTATGCTAATATAATTTAGTAATACCTGTAAACGTTATTGGCTCAATCTTGTATTATAACTATATCACTAAGCCTCTCTACTTTGGTACAAACAGGAAGAGCGCCATCCTTGTGTACTCATGCACTCGGATCATCTACAACACCTGCATAACTCCCAGACCCAAATCCCAGACTCCGTAATCCTTAAGTGTCACATGACTGTGTGACTAGAGCTGACTATGCTCAGATATGCATCTGCTCACAATACCTATTTAAGGCGATCATATGGGGCTCAGCCTAGTGTGTACACAGAAGAGAGCTACCCGGAGTAGGATGTCCGAACTATCCATGTGGCTACCGATCGCAGAGCCCCAGCATACGTTCATAATCTGCCCTCAATAGTCAAATGGTAGGGCGGAGGCTATAAAATGGCTCGACACCAGTCATGCGAAGCCATGATAAAAAAACCGGGGTACATCTAAAGAAATACACATTGGATTCGAAATCATGCCGGTGTAGAGCAATTCTTGAGATCGATAAAGAGGATGTGGTTGATTTACCTGGATCGCACTGTAGTGTAACTGCGCTTCCTCAAGAGCATATGTGAAAACTCAAGACAATAAACAAAAAACTCTCCAGCTTTTTCACGAAAGGGCTCCTCTCCTCAACATAGTAAAGTACATAGACTATGCACGCGTCCTATTTTTCTTGAAATTATTCAATGTGTATTCAGCTATTTAGCTTTGACAAATATGCATTAGTCCACAGGGCGCCAAAACAGGACACTTAAAGTGGATTCTTCTACCGACATGCGTAGTAGATTTTGAAATTGAACGGTATCTTAAGCGAGGAATCATTTGGCAAGTTCATCATTGTTAGTCATGTGACATGAAAGTGGGCGAAAATTAAGCGAACACACAACATCAATTTCAGCTCGATTGCCAAAGTATGATCTTAAACAGTAACACCGCGCCATCAGGTCATACACCCAAAATCAGCGCCATTCTCGCCAAATAGTATCATCCAGCCATCATGGGAAGAGGACCGTACGTATATTACTTTATGAATTTTATCACCTTCAAACTACAAACCATTATACTCCAATTTTACCGAGTTATCCCGTTCTGTGATCTATCACTGCGCAAATTTCCCTCTTACGCAACTTCACACAAATGTTACTCTCAACTTGAGGAGACAAAGCTAATGTGACCTAGAAAAAAGCACCAAAAGCGCCTCAGCGCACCCTCTCACTGGCTGCTAGACAAACTATCTGGCGCGTACGCTCCACGCCCGTCTGCAGGTCCCCACAAACTGCGTGATTGTATGCCATTGATAGTATTTATCCGAAATCGTCTCAAGTATGCCCTGAACGCACGAGAGACCAAGGCAATTGTCATGCAGCGCTTAATAAAGGTTGATGGCAAAGTTCGGACAGATTCCACTTACCCAGCTGGGTTCATGGACATCATCAGTATTGAGAAAACCGGAGAGCATTTCCGTCTTGTCTACGACACAAAGGGAAGGTTCACTGTGCACCGGATCCAGGCCGAGGAGGCTGAATACAAGCTCGGAAAAGTAAAGAGGGTGCAGTTAGGCAAAGGCGGAATCCCATTCTTGGTCACGCACGATGCTAGAACGTAAGTTCTGTCAGACATCATTCAGCCGTTGGTCCAAGCTTTGGTCGAACCACCTCGAGCAATCCAAGACGGACCAACGGCTACTAAATATTAACCTGCAATGCTAACCTACATTTCATCTAGGATCCGATACCCTGATCCAGCTATTAAAGTCAACGACACTGTCAAGATTGACCTCGCAACAGGTAAAATCACAGAGTTTGTCAAGTTTGATACTGGTGTTATCGCCATGGTCACTGGTGGTCGCAACATGGGACGTGTCGGTGTCATCACTCACCGTGAACGTCATGACGGAGGTTTCAACATTGTACACATTAAGGATGCCATAGACAACACCTTCGCCACACGGGAAAGTAACGTCTTCGTTATTGGTTCCGAAAAGCCGTGGATATCCCTGCCCAAGGGTAAGGGTGTCAAACTAACAATCGCTGAAGAGCGTGATCGTAGACGAGCTCACGCAATAGCTGCTTAGAGTTTGGACTAAAAAGTATGGTTTGTTGGAGGTCTATGTAGTAATTTAAATTTCACACTACAAATAGGGCAAGGCTAAGAACAAATGATAATCAAATAAGTAAAATTACAAGTACCCAGTTGATCAGAAGCCCATTATGACAATATTCATGTCACTGTAACAAGTATGGATTGAATGCCCCTTCATAAACACGTCCTCAGAATCTCTGATCCGTACCCAACACATAAGGTTAAGTCCAGCCGTGTAAAATTTTATTACGAAATTCAAAATACACATACTTGATACCTGTCTCTTCATGCATTCGTTTTGTGCGTTTTATCCGGCTCACATCGATAGGGTTACGACAGCGACGGCACAAAGCCGGGAAGGGCCGAGTAACCAAGTTTCCATGTCGAACATACTGGCATAAAAATCAAAACATGCCTTGATGAACGACCAGCAGAAGTGAAAACCAAAGAAGCCTTAGTCATTGACGGGTTGAGTCCTACAACTAGAACCCGTTCCCTGGACGATGAGAAATAGTCAGAGAGAGGTTCGTGGCTGGTAGGGATAGTGCAACGGACAGAGATGATGGATGAAATGGGTAAACACTAAAGAATTAAGATTGTCGGCGAATCTAGACGCATGTCGGAAGCTCTTTACACTGGTCATTCCCCCCCCTGACCTGCCGAATCATCCTTTGTTTGCACAAACCAACTACTCCCATTCGGATGCCTCCTGTGTGCAGCATTGAAGCATCGGTGCTGCTCGCGCCGCCTCTACCCTTCATGCCCTCCACGTCCGCTGATATGTGCTCGACTACGCGCTGCCTGCGGGCTCATCGCTCGGCGTTGGATCCTCACACTTGGGCGGAACACGGAGCAGGCGTGCGCCCCATCGTCTAGGCTGAAAACCTCACGGGGCCCGGGAAATGCCGGGTTGGAATGAGCGGTCAAGTGTCGAGGGCGCGTGGTAGCTGGGAAGAGAGTTGTTTATCCCGGCTGCACATTCGGCTTCTCTGAACCATCATTCTTAGCCTGTTCCGGCGTACAGGTCAGGCGCGGGATGGCTTTATCATCGAGGTGAGACGAGAGAGATGTATGTCCTTTGTACTGCTTGAGTCTACGACTATCCAGCATATTGGGCTCCTCTCTGGCTCAGGCTACACGTTGTACAGTGCTCCTTCCCTATTGTGTTGCTTAAAAGATCATTAATACATTGCCCGTGATGAACAGCCATTCAGCGCAGTGTTTACCCCTGGAATTCGGCCACCTTTTCCATAGGCCCCTCTACCCAAGAAAGAATGAAAAAGTCTCAAAAAAGATGTGGCTCCGTCTAGGCGAGGCATAGAGACTAGAGACACTTGAGGTGCGCAGATGCATTTACATCTCCCTTCTTTGTAACATTCGAGGCCGGCTTGGTCCAATCCACCGTCGCCGTATCGGGTGCTGGGTTGGCTCCGGATACTCATCGAATGGCTTTTTCTCCGTGATTAAGTTTTGGTGATGAGAATGGCGCCGACCTTACCATCAAATCTGATGGTGGTTAGCTTCATCAAAATGGTGCTACGGGATGTGCTTACGGATGAAGACGACACAGACGGCAAAAGCGATTGGGAATCCTCATGAAAGTGAGGACGGTGTTACTCAATCTCAGGTCTGCCGACTCTACTGTGAGAGCTGGAGGTCCGTAGGGGGGCGCCACTGAGAGGTGTTGAGACTAGTCGCCGAGAAGCTTTCCCATTGTATTGACAAGCGCTATGGGACGATAAGACTTTGGAGTGTCATACCTCGGCTTTTGTGGCTTTCTGAGAACTGTAGTCGTCGATTCTTTGAAACTCTTTGGGTGGTATCCCAGGCAAATGCATGCATTGAGTAGCTCTGTGCGGTCTTTACTGAGAGTTTTCCTGCATTCTTTGAGGAGTCGATATGGTATGCCATCTGGACCTGGAGCCTTGTCGCTTGGAAGCTTTCCGAGAATTTCTTCGATCTCTGCCTGGTTAATGATGTTAGAAATACCGTCCAGCTCTCTAGGATAGATGGTTTCCGCAATATCTGCTGTATCTGCAGCCACAGGCTGAAGAAAAAATTGCGCTGCCATAGCTCTTGCAATGTCGGGAGGATCGGTATGAATGATTCCTGCTGTGTCTTTTATCTCCGAAATTTGGGGTAGCCTCTGTCTTTCCTCTGGATCGTTTCTCGCTCACATACCAAGTTTCCATATCTTTGTTGGGTCCCGGGAAGCCTCAGATACTGCTGCCTTCCATCCAATCATTTTTGCTTTTCTTATTTGGGCCTTTTTCAAACTTATGGTTTTTTGGTACTCTATCCAGCTTTTCTCAGTTCCTCGATATTTCCACTCTCTTCTGGCCTTTCGTATATCTTTTACCGCCTCCGAGCATTGGGTCGTCCAGTAGGGTTTAGCAAATTTGGAGGGTTTGGCAATAGGTATAACTCCTTTAGTTATCTTCTGGATAGCCTCGGTGATGGAGGTTACCATCTGGTCGATAGTTTGTCGGGAGTTGAGATCCAAGACGTCTGTCCTTAACTCACTTAGCTGGACTGCCAATCATTCATTAACTTTTTCCCAGTCTGCCTTTTCCCATTGGAGACGTGGTTCTGGTTTTTCGTTTACTTGTGGCTGAACTGAAATTTGCGTAGATATAGGAATGTGGTCGGAGGATGCTTCGAGATTGCTATCTGGTTGGTAGGTTATGACTTTCTCTTCAACCTCTTTCGATAGGAAGACGAGATCAAGCGTACTCTGGCTTCCCATATTATTCTATGTGATGGTTCCCTCCGGAAGAACTAACTCAATATTGTTATCACCCAGTATTTCTATCAAGTCTTCAGCTAGCTTATGATGACTTAGAACTGATTGCCCCCCCCCATCTAGGGTGATGTAGATTGAAGTCTCCCACAAGGATATGTTGGCCCTTCTTACAGAGAAGTTCTGGGAGATATTTTAGGGTCCCTAGTTCTGTGCTACTGTGTGATACGGGAGGAGGGTTATATATATTAGTAACGTATATTTTGCCTTTTTTGGTCTGCATGCTGATAAAGGTTATATCTCCATCTGCCTCTACTGGGGTTTTTTTCTTTCTCCAGTTTGTGACTGCGAGATGTTTACTTATATATATATATATATATATACATGTTCTACCTTTGCGGCCATCTGGGAATATCAGAAGGTAGGCTGGGTGTAAATTGTGGTATTCTCTGTTGGATGACGCCGTGGCTCTTGTATAGCCACTACGTGGTGCTTTAGTGGGTCTAGGGCTTGCAGGAAGTGGTGTTGTACTATATTTTTGTTTTTATTGACGTTATACTGTGTTATGTTTAATATATTTGCACCTTTCCTTGATCCATTACGCAGTCCGGTGCCCCGTTAGTCTCTTTAGGGTTCTCCCGTGTCACAGTCCGGGGTGTATTTTGGGTGAAAGATGTCAGCGCACCGGGTGGGGAAATAAATTGGGCCCAGGATCCTGAGATATCGGGGGCCAAGGGGCCGGGGGTCTTGCGTGGCCTTTCAGGACCTCGGCGGGTGCTAGTTGCACCAACTGGGTTGATTATTTCAACAACTGATGTACCTGCTCGTCTTTTCCTGGAGCCTACCAATTGCCACTCATCTTGAAGGTCCTTTTGTGATTCCGCTACCTGTTGATATCTTCCCGGATCGCAGGTCCTATTTATTTCGGCCTTAGACTTTGCCGCTAGTTTACTTTGACAGCTTTGGTCCCATGCTGGAAGTTTTCACCCAAAATTACAGTATCTAGTATCCTGTTTACCATGGCATTCTCGGGTATTGTGTCCTCCTGCACATCTGCCACACTTGGATTCAGCTGTGCAGGTATTAGCAGTATGGCCGAACTTCTGACAGTTAAAGCACTGCATTGCCCGGAATATCTCCGTGGCTTTGACTTCATATTGCCAGAACATGTCTTTAGCAATAGCTTTATCCGCATGGTCTACTTGTGAAAACCATAATATCAACGATCCTGCAGTTTTTCCCAGTTGATTTGATTTCTTGAGCCATGTGGCTTTTTGTATCTTGACTCCCTCGACATATGTTTCATTTGCCCCTTGTAGTGCTGCGATATGTTTGGGGTTCTCTGGCTTGAATGAGAGTGGCATTCCGTGAATCAGTACCTGGTAAATGGGACTCGCTATGTGAGCTGTAGTGGCCAGTATCGATTTTTTTCCATCCTATCTTTTATTGCCTGTTCCGCAAAAAAGATCTTTACCTGCCCGTTCCTCACCTGCCTGGCCCCTATAACCTCTCTGGCTCCAATTTTCCTCACCAATTCTTCGCTTGCTAGCTGGGCTACATTCTCTCTCTCATTTTCATCTGTTATCTTAATTGTTGTACCAACCATCTCAGACTGGCTAGCTATCTTCGCCCATGATTTCTCATATCCGCGGGTAGACTTTTGATTGATTGTAATCACTGTTTTTATGATCTGTATTTCTTGCAGGATTTTAGTCATTGTAGTGGTATCTTCTGCATGCGAAGCCTTTGGGATAGTTGGGGACATTTCCAGTTTCTGGAGGCTCTCAATTACTTGAATGGCCTCCCCTAGCAGTTTCATACAGGCTCTAGGAGCGAGATTGTCTTCTTTAATCGCTTGTCTGAATCTCTTTAGGGCTGTGTCTGTATCTTTGGGCATTCGCGACGCGTTGATTTCCCCTCTGTTGCCAGGAGGAGGCCTACGATCAATAGAAATTTGCGAAGAACTATTTTCCATCATAATTTCAATGAAGTAATACGTCATCTTAGTGGTCCAACCTACAAGTTCTTGGGCAAATGAATTTGGAAGTGCGTATAACAAAATTAATTTTGTATAATCATCCTTGACCAAGAACGCTACCTTTTTCTCGTTAAAACTTGTTGGTAGGGAAAATAAGTCAACAAAAATTCTATAAAAAGGCCTCGTAGCTCTTGATAGAGGTGGAGTACGACTTACTACCCTTTTAGCTTTCGCAAGCTTGCAAGGCACACAGTTCTCTAGTTCTTTTTTAATTTCAAATGGTAAAAAAGAATAATTTTTCAGAACTTTTTCGAGTAGTTGGCTAGAAGGATGTCCAAATCGTTCATGCCAGATTGAAATATCTGTTGGTGTTACAGATTTTATATCTAAACCGTTTGTGGAAAATGAAGATTCAGTAGTTACTGATTCAAATTTATTATATTCAATAACATATTGGTTAAACAGTTTTTCTGTAAAGCAATTTTTTTTTTCGAATTAAAAATGTATCCTATCTGTAGATTCCACGAAATTCCTGCAGATTGTAACCTAGTGAGCGATACAAGAGACGTATCAAAAGATGGTATATACGCCACGTTGTTCAGTTGGAAAAGTCATGTTGAAATCTTCAGAAAATCTGTTCCATATCCGAGAATTTCAGATTGGCCACTCCCTACTACAGCTATAGATGGTTTGGAATAATAATTTGAGAACCGAAAAAATTTATTGCAGATATGCCCGTCAGAACCTGAATCAAGAATGAAAGAATTTTTTAAAGGATAATTAAAGCAGTTGGGAGATGGTTGAGAGAAAGTTGAGGCTGTTGATACTGCAGCTACTGCTTGAATATTGGGTAAAATTGGGCCTGAGCTTTGATGCGACTCAGAATTTCGTTTCTGTCGAAAATCCTTTGCCTTTTTTAATGCTGCATCGACTTTAGCGTTGTTTGTAGGGACTTTAAGAAAAGCATCAACTTTTTGTTGTCTTTCTAATGAAGGCTTAAAATTATTTGGTCTTAATGCCTTATTAATGTAATAACACTCTGAAAAGTAATGCTTCCACCCACACGTACACGCAGGCTTTTTTGAAGAAGGACCAGAACCATATGGATTGTTCGTTGAAATAGAAGATTCAGACTGATTGTTTTATTTCGAATTTTGACCTTTATACACAGTAAAGGATGCCTGATTTAGGGAGGTATTTGCAGCTTTGGTGGCCTGTGTACGCTCAAATATCTCTGATATGTCGATACCACTTGGGAATCTTACTTCACACCCTTGTATATTACTTTTAGCTACATCTTCTAACTTATTAGTCCAATAATCTGAAAATGAATTGTCAATGAGACAAATTGCCTCGAGAAATGATTGGGTCGATCAAAGACCCTGTGCTTCTGGAAGACCAATCCTTTTAGCTTCAGTGAATCCTTTCTGCCATCTCGTAACCCATGCAGAAATATCCGTTCTATCAGGGGAATTAAGAACAGATTGGTACTTGCTTAAAATCTCCTTCTGTTGTACCCACCCTGAGGGTTGGACTCGACATTTCAAAAGTACCAACTCACTTGCAATATCATGTTCATCGGAAATAGTCGAGTAGTAATTACCAACCATTTTTATTATGAACTCTTGGATAAATGCAAGCGACCTTTTTTGATCCTTGTAGGTCTGAAGATCCGTACGATAGCGACTGTACAGGAACTCATATATTCTTAGTTTATCAATGGCAAGATCTGTAATTAATCTTGCAGTTGGCTTAATTACTGTTATCAAGGGTTTCTCCGGATACTTGAGACATGGGACTCATGACGTGCTAGAAGGGTCAATTTGAGCACAAACATTTTGTGTTAGAGTAAATTTCTGCATTGTTGATATCCATTGATCCCAGTTAGACGGACCATTCAGCATGATTTTGGAAGAGCCACTTAATTCAGCCATTTTTGTTGAAAGATCGGAACTGTAAATTTAATCGTAAGAATGGTTGGTAACGGAAAAAAGCCGTAATAATTAACTCGAAAAAATATGAAAAAATAATAAGTAGAACTGTCGCAACATGGAAATTAACTTAGCAAGATTGATAAACCGATATCATTTTTCTGTGCGCAGAAGAGTTTAACCGGGCTCATAACTGTCGAACCTTTTTAGCTGGTTTGGAAGCTTTAATGATTGAGACTAGAGGTATCTAGGAGAATAGCTCGTAGAGGAGCTTTCAGTCTCAATCATTAAAGCTTCCAAACCAGCTAAAAAGGTTCGACATATTCAGCTATTTGGCTATGAAAATTTAACTTGGAAAAACATACACAAAGCGTGATTCAAACACTGGTAGAAATTAACCTTCCAAAAGACTTGTCCCATTATTTTGTACCATAGTACATCTATTCCTCTCCAGTTCCCATTGTTCGTATGCCTAGTATATCTCCTTTAAATTTAAATCTAATTTAATTATTCTGATTTGGCGCTCTATGGGCCCATGCAGGTATCTGCAATCTGTAATATTTAATATTTACACGGGAGGATACCTTTACGGTGAAAGCCCCACAGACCCCTCTGCTTATTAACTTCAGTTTTCACAAATATTCTTCAGGAAGCGCAGTTACACTATAATGCCATCCATGTAAATCAACCATATCCTCTTTACTGACCCCAAGCATTACTTGATCTGGTCCTTTCCCTCGGGAGCATTTCGACCGCCTTTGTCATTTGAAATTGCTCAATCCAACCATTATTTAGGATCCGCTCTGTTATCCTTTTGATGTCTTCAGGATTTTTCATCGTTACTTCGTAGTACCGATCTTTGGCTTGTCTCCAGGTCTCAGCTCTAGAATTTGACCATCGGGGGCAGGACATTGTCATATGCTTGGGCTTCTGTGATTGGTAGCCACATAGACAGCCTGGACTTAATACTCCGGGCACTTTTCTTCTGTGTAAATACGAGTTAAGCCCCATGTGCTCACTGTGAATTTGGATTGCCAGACTACTTTGGGCCCTAATCAGGTTGGGATGTAGAAAAAATGGTGAGCCTTGAAGGCTCAGTTTTTGCCGTCCGGATTTTCCTCTCTAGTAAAATTTGGCCGCTCTCCATTATATCTCCTTTATATAACGATGTACATTTGGAAGTTTTCAAAAATTGTAGTTAGGCTTCCCTTTCTCTTTTAGTTATTAAAAATATTGGTAATATCCTTGGTTGGATGTTGTTGGTATGACAGGGTCAATCTCTATGATATCACAGGTAATGAGAATGGGTTCGCCAATGCAGAAGTGGTGACTGATTAAGATTTATGTGTATATACATGTCTATGTGTGGACGCCCCTGAAGCGTTGATAAAACCTTAGTCCACTTGTATGCCTAAGGCATGAATCCAACCCTCAGGCCTAGCGGAGCAAATGCTCCGACAGATGTTAGCAAACATTAGTTCTAGTTGTTTCTTAAAATTTGTGCAAGACAGGATTAAATGTTTTGTCTGCTTTTTTGAATGGCTGAAATTTTGGGGCCAACAAGTACGCCACGTTATTGACACACACGTGACTAAAATAGCTTTGCTCAGTTTTACTTTGGTAGTTTCTTAAATGAAAGCGCTCTACAACCTCGATGACTGGAGGGTCATTATTTCCCCAATAAGTAATATTTTGAAGTTGTAGCGGGTTTTCCTTGACCATAAGTTAGCCCTTAACCGTGAATGCCCACCCAAGTGGAGTAGGTTCCTAGGCTACTCAAACTATTCCGGAGATCATCACCAGGAAGTAGACCACGGCACCTACCATTATTGGCTTGTATTTAGAGTGTCAGCTGCACTCTCGCGATCGAAGTCTTGGCACGCAAAATGTTCTTCAATTTTGGGAATCTCCTGTGACGGGTTAGGACTTTCGGCTAATGATCGAAAGCATTGCCTCCATTAACTGTTTACATTTTTTTGGGAAAGTGGGAGCGGGAAGCTACGGCTCTTTATAAATTTATTTATTTATTTATAATACTTAACGTCGTGCCCGCGCACAGCACGTGAGCTCCTCACGTGCCGGTTAGCTCAGTCTAAATAAAACTACCCGACGTGTTGGCGCCTACACAAACCCAACATAGCAAATGAAAGCCAGGATCTTATCATCCTGCGCTTGAAGATTAAATTATACATGGTTACCGGTCACCCTTCAACTCTCATGTATTCAGATTGTATTGAATGAAGAATAGATTAAATAAACAATATGGAAGGGGGAACTTAGTTAAATCACATGATTCCCTTTCGGTCAGACTTGTTGTGCTTTTCCAAAGAAATTTGTGACCCGCACCCAGGTATTAAATGCGTGAACTCCCTCCGCGGAAGCGAGAGCCCAAGATATGCTGGGACTAGGATTCTGTGCTCTGTGGAGCTGTGCCTGGTACTGCCCAAGGTGGCAATAGAAAAAGTGGTCGGGGGACTTTTCTTCTCCGCATGAGCAGGTTAGAATGGCGTTTTCGTGCTGAAACCGTCGGTGGTAGTCTGCGAAGTCGCCATGTCCAGATCGTGCAGCTAATAGATATCCTAGTGTTCGTCGCCCTAGACAGGCGAGCTCGGCTGTAATCTTAGTATTAGGACCAATTCCTAATTCTTTATATCTAGATGGAGAATTTTCTGCCCAGTAAAGTGCAACAGAAGCCTCGTACTGGGCTTTGACTTCCCTTCTTGCCCTCGCAATAGAGAATACCGAGTGTAGAGCTGGAGCCGCACAAGCAGCTTTGGCAAGCGCGTCGGCTGCTTCGTTTCCCAGAATACCTGCGTGGCCCGGGCACCATCGGATGGCCACTTCCCCAGGCGTTGTGTTTTGGCCGCGTGACCACGGCTCTTTATAAATACAATGCCTGTTCTAGATCCCATATCCATTTGCACGTGACCTGAAAATATTCCCGTATAGTGAGTAGATTCAGAAACTCGCTTGCGCCAACAAGGTAAGGATAGGCCCTATAGCCTTAAACAGCCCAGCCTTATCCAACGGGGCCTATCCCGTAACATATCCTAGCCAAATTCTAAATCTCACACCAGTTAACGTAATATCCATATCTTCTAAGTCTATCTTGATACTTCTAACGCCCATATCGGAGGGCAAGACTGAACACTTGTACGTGGTGTCCTCTACGAACCTGAGAGTGAACTATTCTCCCAGAGCCAAGTTCAGTCAAATTTCGCAATACCGGACAAGTTGGCCCACGAGGCAATGATTCGAATTTCTCCACCACGTCAAATTTTCACTTCTGACGAGTTGGACTCCTACCTAAGTCTCATCAAGTTTACAAGTACTGCTTAGTACAAGCCGCCAAGTACACGCCCACGCCGATATTTACACCCGACGGAGGAAACAAAGCGTGGCGCTCAAATCTGGGAGACAGTTCATTGGGATAGATATGACAGGGTTCAGGGCAAGTTTACAAGACGACAAAGATGATTGATATAATTTAGACGGGCGTTAAAATTTAAATTTTGGGAAAGAGTTTTACGAACTGAGTATTGTACGTGCCAGGACTTCGGTTGTGAGAGTGCAGCTGACACCAGAAATACACGTCAACAATGGAAGATGCCGGATTCCGCCTCCTGTTGGTGTTTTCTGGTAAAGTATGAATAGCCTGGGCACCTACTCCACTTGGGAAGGAGACACCTCAGACTACATTTCGCGCGGAGGAAATTCAATGGTTGATTTATTCATTTCTGGATAACTAAGGGTTTTTGAGACGTTTTCCTGGGTGGGTATTCACGGATGAGGGTTGACTTTGGGTGAAGAAAAAGCCACCATAACTTTGCAGTGGTACTTGAAAATGAAATCCGAGGAATGATTGCTCTTCTTGTAAGTTGAATCAACTTTTCTGTACATTATCTCCGATATTGTGTCATAGCTAGTTAGCTGCATACGCAATTCAAATCTGATGCAAAAAAAAACGCCCATATCAAAGAGCTGACTTTTAACCTTGTGCGCCACGCTTTGTTTCCTACGGTAGATTTAAATTTTATTATGGGCACATAATAGATGATCATAATTTTGTGGGCCAGAAGCATGGCATAAGACTGGGAATATGAGCCGAGGCTCGGGCGCCTGGTGACAACGGCAGAATACCGAAAGTGAGACGCATTATGTCTACCTTTGGCAAGACTGGATTTTGGGTGAAAGTTTTTACTAATCTGAAAGCCGGCTGCTGTACTTATCTTGAACCAACATACAGATGTATCACAGCATAGCTCCGGGTATTTAGGTGGGACGAGGCAAACCGTTACCTCGCAGTATTTAACCTGATCCATCCCTGCCCCACTCGTGTTGAAGCTGCAGTTATAGTGCGATGGCTGCCACTGTACCTAGCACGTTTATAAAAAACCAAATTACTAAATTTGCAATAAAGTCAAAAGCCAGAACATAAACACTGTGCTAGTCAAATTTATACTACAGTACTATCCGCGCATGCGACAACAAGATGAAAGCATTTCTGGATAACATCAGATTTTGAAGGTACACTTTGGTGGGCTCTCTGGAACAAGGGTAGACCTTGTCCTGCTACTGATCACAGCTCCAAGTTACGTCTGTTAACCTATATCTGAACAGTAGTTGCTTGTCATGTATGGGACGCACTGATTTAGTCATATAAAATGGCAGAGACAAAGTGTCGGGTTACGCCATGGTAAATGAAAAGACAATGTCTCTCATTTGATTTTGATGATTTTTCCTATCGCTCCCCAAATTATAAGCTCCTCTAAGCCTGCGATCAGGACGCGAAAGTCATGCAAAACAACGTACTGTTCTACCTAGCATTCTCATTTGCAAGGATTTGTATCTGTAAAACGAATTCTAACATTAAAGCGATTGCTTTTTAAATGCTTTCTGCCATTCTATGTGACTAAATCTGGAGATTTACAGCGGCTCCAGTGTAACAATTGCCATGCAGCACCTTGTGGGACAGGGCTACAAACGCTCAATACCTGTCAGCGATGTCCCCTACAAACCTCCAGTTCACAATTTAGAGTCTACGGAGCTGAGATTGAGTAACACCATCCTCATTCCAATGAGGATTTCCAATCGCTTACACCGTCTGTGTCGTCTTCATATCTCAACACATCCCCCTATCACCATTATCATGAAGCTAACCACAATCAGATCAGATGGTAGGGTCAGAGCTCTTCCTATCACGAGCCCTTAATCATAGAGGAGAAGCCATTCGATGAGTATCCGGGGCGTAGCCAGCACCCTATACGGAGATGGTGCATTGGATCAAGTCGGCATCTGTTGTTACAAAGAAGGGAGATATAGATGCATCTGCGCACCTCAAGTGTCTCTAGTCTCTATGCCTCGCCTAGACGGAGCCACATCTTTTTTGAAAATTTTCCCTTCGTATGCAGTCTCCATTCTCATATTTAATTTTTAATCAATTTCTTTGAGTTGAAAGTTCCATATAAAAATGGGAGGCATCATTTGGGGAATTGTGAGGCTAAATGGCTATCGATTATGAGTAAGACATCAGATATCTTTTGTAGTGATAGAAGAGGAATATGCACACTGTACAAAATGTGACCTATTTAGAGAGAAGCCCAACGTGCGAGACAGTCACAGAGTCAAGTAGCACAGATTACACCCAATCAAACCTTGCTATATGTGATTTAACAGGCACAAATGAGAGGGAAAGAATCCGCAAATCATTCTTTATTGTATATACACATGAGATAAATAGGTAGTACATACTTAGGCACTGGTGCTAATCGTCGCAGCCCCATCACATATTGTTCCTAATGCATCTCGTAGTTTTTCATTAGGACAGTCACGGAGGTAAGGATTATTTTCTTTGCAACAATAATTTTACCAAAAGAGCAATGCAATAGCTATTGTCTGCTACTCAAAGGATTAATAGAGATCTCTAATTACGAGTCAAACATCCAGATTTACATTTTGATCCCATCCTGGAGCGTTTTCTCTACGACCCAACTACCCAGCAATGGCGGGAAGTTTGCAAGTCGTTTTGGGTCTGTATCTTACTATTCCAGGGCAGAACGAAGGAATTATTTTGCTGAACGGAATAATTTGGTGCCTGCCACGACGTTTTATTACATCTTACTTCATCAAAGCTGATATCTTCGTATTTTAAAGTGATTTGAAGGTTTCTTTGTTAGCCGCTCTACACCTCATTTGATTAAAGCTGCAACGATTAGAGCTTTTCACGTTCTGTTGCGCTAATCCCTAGCCTCCAATCTGCAAAATTCAGTATCTCCCCACTTTCACTTGCCAGTGTAGACCTGCATCTCAACTATATTTTCCGGAATATCTTGCTCAGAGCATGGGATTGGTCCAACGACTTCCACTTCCAACTTAAACACAATCAAAATCACGGGCACAATTCACGACCATGAACATATTTTGCTGCGACAAGTAATTACCAAAAAATCACCTGATTCCGGCGCCTTCGTGGTCGCTCAGCTTTCTCTAACGTTCTTATTATTTATTATCACACGCTCGCCTATCATTTCTTTAATGAATCTATGAAATTAGCATAGCTCAGGCTTAATTTTCGAGGGAGCAACTCCTGAGGTAAAAATGCTTTCTATTTGCAATTCGCTTTCTGAATAATCTAGTTGTATATTCATAATGCCATCACCCATTATTACGCCACCCAAACGTAATATCGTTCAGAAACCTCAATCACAGCCAAAAAAAAAAGCGTCAATAGCTACAGCAAAACCAAATACAACTCCGGTGCTAAACCCCTTATTAAAGGAGAAGAATGTAGCCTCTCAGATTTCCACTGCCAGTGTTTTGAAAAAAACTCATTTCTGGCAGAAATGGGACAGCATTATTGTTGAACTAACTATGATACCTCATGATGAAACAACTTTCAATCTGTGGAGAAACTTTGAGAAGTTCGGCTCTATCTCATACCTGGAAATCTTCGAGACCGTAGGAAAGAGGCCCCGAAGAGGGAAGATTAGGTTTTCCCCTCCTCCAGCCAAACCGTTCTGGCCCATCCAAGCTAAACGGTGTCTTATTGACTGCACTTCTGAAGATGAATTGCGACACTATCAAATTGAAGTTGAACCTAAGTTGAGAGACCCTATTAAGATACAGAGTCCAACTAACAAAGATCTCTCTTACGATCCTATCATGAGACTCAATGCACACAGTCTGCATTTTGGAATTATGATTAAGCCTGGATTTGTGATGAGTCTTGCCACAGTAAAAGATGATCTGACTCTCACGCTTGATCTTCGTAGACGTCAGATCACAGTTAACTTTAGTCTAAAATTTCGAGACCCGCGACATGATGGAAAGCCATTAGTCTCGATAACAAAAGTAGGAACATATGATCGTATAAACAAATATATGTTTCGTATCCCTTTTGGCCAATTGAAAACTATCCAGAGATCAAAATATGACTCAGTATCAGACTTACTCATCATAAGTCTCGACTGTCCACCACAATTTTTTCGTAAGAGGGAGGATAAGAGAATGGGTCACTTTTCGGACAACTTAAGGTGGGATGAATTCGACACATGGTTTCGGCAAACAGATATCATGTATGACCCATACCCTTTGCATAAGCAAAAAATTGCTCTTCACAAAGACACTCCGGATATCGACATTGGTAAGTTGAAACTTGGTTAGCCAGTACAAGGAAGCTTATCATCCTTAGGACGTTGGACAACATATGTATTCCGAGCTGAAAAACCAAGCGAACGCATGAAGCAGGCTCTAAGTGACTTCAATATCGGTATTATTGATATCGAAAGCCTGGGCCATATAGAGCCACGCAAGGCCGATTTGTGGTCCATAATCGACTCGCCAAACTACTCCGTCAGCTCTTTAGATCTAAGCACCCTCAACGAAGGGAGTGATGGTATTGTATATTTACCGTTCGAGGTTCGCTATCAACTAGAGGTTTGTATTTCAAGGGAAATTCTCAACGAGCACAACATCACCAGGAAATTCATACAAACCCTCGCTAAACTGGCTTCAGAAAACCTACTCAAAGCACGGAGTATTCTAGAATACGTTGCTTCAAATGATAAGCGTGTCTATGATCCCATGTCAATATTCGCGGATCGTAAAGCTATGGCATTCACTGTAGAGAAAAAAATTCCCCACTATTGTGCTTTTGTCAGAAAGGCCACAATTACTCCCACTACCATTTACTTCAGCTCTCCAACTGTAGAGACTACCAACAGAGTACTACGCCACTATTCTCGAGAAAATACAGATGGTCGCTTTCTGAGGGTTCAATTTACAGACGAATTATCTCATGTTCGTTATCGTAGTTAATTTAAATGCCTAAGTCTTACTGAATACTCTTAGGGACGAATTAATCCTTGTGCTGACAAGTCCAAAGATGATGAACTGTTTACTCGCGTCTACCGCACTTTATATAACGGTATTCAGATTGGCGATAGAACGTTTGAATTCCTCGCTTTTGGTGGATCTCAGTTTCGCGAGAACGGGGCCTACTTTTTCTGTCCAACCGAACATTTATCTTGCAACGATATCCGACAATGGATGGGGAATTTTTCTCATATTCCAGTCGTAGCAAAATATGCCGCTCGTCTCGGGCAATGTTTCTCCACCACGAGGGCGATTAAAGGACTTTCAAAACCAGATATTGTCCTCGTACCAGATATTGAAAGAGAATATCAAGATGGCACCGAAACTTCAACTTACTGTTTCACTGATGGTGTCGGAAAAATTAGTCCCTTCCTAGCTCAAATGATTATGGTAGAGTTAGGTCTACGCACAAAAACTCCACCTTCTGCATTTCAATTTCGTTTAGGAGGCTGTAAAGGTATCCTAGTCGTGTGGCCGGACGCCAAAGATAAGGAAGTTCATATCCGAAAGAGTCAGCAGAAGTTTACTGCTGTTTATAACGGCCTTGAAATCATCAGATGCTCCAGATTTTCTATTGCAACGTTAAATCGACAGACTATCACCATTCTATCTGCTCTAGGAGTTAAAGACGATACTTTCTTGCAAATGCTTTCGGATCAACTTGAAGGCTACCAAAACGCTATGAATGACGATGAGCTCGCTGTGAATCTTCTATTACGATACATCGATGACAATCACATGACAATAAATCTTGCTGCAATGATTCGAAATGGCTTCATGGCTCAAAAAGATCCTTTTGTACTCTCTTTACTACATCTTTGGCGAGCCTGGTCTATTAAACTCCTGAAAGAAAAGGCTAGAATCGTCGTAGAAAATGGAGCATTCTTATTTGGATGCGTTGATGAGACCGGTACTTTGAAGGGATATACTAAGCCCAATACCCCAGCTGGGCAAACCCCAGACGAAAATGACCTTCCCGAAATATTTATACAAATAACTGACAAGAACGATCCAGATCAGTCCAAAGTTATTGTTGGAGTTTGTCTGATTGGACGTAACCCATCACTACACCCTGGTGATCTTCGAGTTGTAAAAGCCGTTGACGTCCCTCAACTACGTCACCTTCGGGATGTTGTTGTATTTCCATCTACCGGTGAACGCGATATTGCGAGTATGTGTTCGGGTGGGGATTTAGATGGAGATGATTACTTTGTTATTTGGGATGAAAAGTTAAAGCCAAAGGAGTGGAATGTAGAGCCTATGAACTACTCTGCGCCAGAACCTAAGAGACTAAATCGACCGGTCCAAATCACTGACTTGATGAAGTTTTTTGTTCGTTACATGAAGAATGATGCATTGCGCACTATAGCCCCAGCACACCTTGCAAACTCTGATTATCTTAACGATAGTGTGAAAGATCCTATATGTAAGTGAAGCCAACTCAGCTTCTAAACTTAGACTAATGTCATCAGGTTTAGAATTAGCTGCCCTACACTCCAAGGCTGTCGACTATGTAAAGAGCGGCGAAGCAGCTCAAATGCTTCCTCGTCTTCGGCCCAAAAAGTGGCCTCATTTTATGGAAAGGACTCACAAACCTAAAGAATTTCAGTATCACTCAAAAAAGATTCTTGGTAAGCTTTATGACAGTGTCGAAAAAGTCAATTTTGTTCCTCAATGGAAGACACCCTTTGACCAGCGAATCCTGCGACGCTATGATTTGAGTACCGAAATTTTGAAGGCCGCTAAGGATGTTAAAGCTCAATATGATCTTGGCATGCGGAAAATTATGAACCAGCAAGACATAGGTACTGAATTTGAAATCTGGTCAACATTTGTGCTCTCGAAGCCTCGTGTAGGTAGTGATTACAAGCTACAAGAGGTAATTGCAGCGCTATCAGACTCATTGAAAGACCAATTCAAAGCGGTCTGTATTGAAAAGGCTGGAGGTAAGGACTTTGATATTTTGGGTCCATTTGTGGCCGCTATGTACCAGGTGACAAAAGACGAGCTTGACGTAGCCTTGGAAGAATGTCAAACAACTCGTACTATAGGAGATAGAGAAGTTCCTCTTCGAAGAATGGAGCCGATGCAGATGCCATTGATCAGTTTTCCGTGGCTTTTCGAGAAAGAATTGGGTCACATCGCAACTGGCATCAGTAACTTGCAAAACCTAGATCATCACGGCCTTGAACTACTTGTCATACGTGAGCCAGGTCAACGAAAGAGAGATGGAACGAAACATATCAACAGTTTCGAAGAAGATATAGTTCTGAACAAAAAGGGAGATGTTGTCCATCGCGGTGAAATCCTTGATCTATTCCAACAGAATGATATGGAAGAATTTGAAGGGTCCAATCAAAATGAACTAGAAGAAGAGGAAGAAGATTTTTTGGCTAGTAATTTGCCGATACAAGGAGCCTCGGACTTTAAAGAGACCGAATTGAATAAGAATCACGTGCTCGGCGATACTGGGGTAGAGGATGTGGTACCCCAAACGGCTCTTGATGGACTTATTCCACAAGATTCTCCGGGTCCGACTCATGATCTTGAATCTCGGAAATTACAATCTTTCACCGACCATGAAGGCCCTAAAGACTTCAACGACAAATCTCATTCCTCGTCTCTATCGGATGGACTATCAGTTGTCGATTCTCGAGCTTCAAGTAGTACAAGCCCAAGTTGCGGAGAAACAAACGAAGATGCCATAACATCTGAACTCAAATCACCTCGGATTAATGATGATGAAAATACAAATAAAGAAGAGATCCTAACTAGACCCTCAAACACAACTGCTGTTGACCGGCTTATGAATATGTTTGGCGACAGTGAAAGCGAATCTGAATCCGACAAAGATGTCGTCGCAGAGTCTAAATAATGAAAGTTTAAGTGGCCATTAAATCAAGGTGTTGATATGCTCCAGGGTATTTATTTGCATGCTGGTCTCATGCCTGTGATAGTTCTTCCAATGGATAGAGCTGTAATTCAAGATGTTATGAGATTATGATGACCTGGAGTAGCTTTTGAAAATAAGGTAGTAGTGGAAACAGGCATTGATCAAGGTGTATTCATGATTCGTGGTTCTAAGCATCCTGACCCCATAGTTCTTGATTAGTTTACGCATACACTCGCGAGAAATGCGAGGTTTTTGTATCATGATTGCGGGGATGTATCTGGTGAGGAGCCGTCTTCTATGTTCATGAGCTACGAATGAAGAGGCATAGAATTTTAGGTCTATGGTCTTGTGCGTCACACCACAATCAGCTGGTAACTCTGGACTTTGGGGATCTGAAAACCAAAAGTTTAGAATTGAGCAAGTTTAAACAATAGTCGCATACTAGCATTTACCGGTCTGAGATATTGTAGTTGATGCCTAAGGCGAAATAAGCGATAAGTATTCAAAGTATAACACTACCCCGATATTGAAGCCCGAACATAATCAAGCGCCATTACATCAAGCACGTGATATTTATCACATGACTAACTGCCTACATAACTAGTAGGCATCTTGACCTATCGGCTTACCGTTGAGCAACTCACAAGTCGAATTCTAAACCGTATCTGATATTCTACCAATAATCGGAAGCTTTATCGAAAGCTCGTTGACACTTGGTCATCATCGCACTAGTGATAGGTGAGTCTTAACAACCTCCTCCTTTGGCTCAACGCATCATTGAAGAGCATGAGTTTGTACAGCAAGTAGCAAAGGTTCAAGTCACTTTGGTTCAGAAATTTCATACCGAGCTCTAGATAGCTATTGAGAAGGCTAATTCTCTCGTCAAATCTTTCGTACGCGAGCAAATGGATACGTTTTGCCTCGCGGTTGTCTCTGCACACCCTTTGCAACACGACACTTCGAGAAAGCCCAAATCATCAGGCTCCATACCCAAGTCCAGCCAAAGCATTCCATTACGTCCTCCCACCACTGTAACTAACCAAACTAATAGCTGCATACGCAATTAAAATCTGATACAAAAAAAAAGAAATAACCAAACTAAACTTAGGTTGCGATCACAGTAGGCCCACCCGCCTCTTTGCCCCCGGCTCCGACTCGACTCAACGCTAACAACCGATCCTCTCGCACTACTGCTTCAAAAAAAACATCAGACCCTAAGAGTCCTAACACTATCTTTCGCCTGTCTCGAAAATCCCGTCTCGGAACAGATGTAGGATCAATTAAAGCAGCCCTGAAATATATCCTTCTAGACCTCATGGATGTTATCGCCTCAGTGATCCGCGCCTCTAGTGAATTTAGCATAAATATTTTATATATCCAATCGCCGAAACTTGCATCTTGATATTTTGACTCTCTAAAAGCCTCCTTATCAGAAGCGCTTCAAAAAGTCGAGGACGGTGCTGGATACTTTGTCAAACGCATATCACGCACCATTTAGAATCCAGTGTCTAACCTGGTCCCCACCGCACTTGATTATTTCAAGTGCATTTCCCGGGCATAGACAAGCGTCTTTTCATCTTGCGCTCACTAGTTGCAGCATTAGGGTTACGATTATCCTCTGCGCACTGCAGCTATATTCTTCTCAAAAGAGCTGTCAACTTTTAGAATAGTTGACAGCGCCCCATCATGCCGCTATATCCGCAACCCGACTATTTTTCAGTGCGATGCTTGTTTTAGCTTTCATCAATTCTCCAAATATCGCAATCAAGTTTTTTGCGTGTAATATGGCACTACCCGCTACAAAGGGGAATTATCCAGCGCTCGCCAATGCATAAATTCTTTGGAGCCACACCCTGTAGATGATCTCAACTACATCTTCTGCCCTCACCATTTCAAGGGTAGAATTATTCATCCGTTAGAAAATAAATTACGTAATTTCATTCGCGCAACCGTAATAATCTCAGAAAGATTGTCATAGCTCAATAGCTGAATACAATATGAAATTAAAAAAAAATATCAGAAAGATATGTCGCGCAGACGCTGCAGTTGTCATCTTCACTCACTTCGATAGTTCTGATACACCACCACTCTCCACCGGAACCTCTACTAGTACCTCTCAAAGTATGCCTTCTTCCCATCGAAATAGATTTACCTATCGTGATTTAACGCTGCTTAATCTGGCAATCTGCTAGGCGAACACTTCAATCCTTGTAAATTGTTGGAACTAGCTTACTAAGTCTTCAGTGTGTGTAAAAGCAACATAAATCATTCACGTGATGAGATGCGGACGAATAGCTGGAGTAAGGGTTAATGCTCTAGCCAGACCCGGCAGATCAGGTCTCATGATATTTTGGACCACAGAATCTTGTGGTATAGTACATGTCTAGGGGTAGTATTTCACCTACTCATGTAAACTAGGCTAGTCAGGGCACATGATCTTCCTATCTCTACATTGATCTCTATAGTAGTAGGGCTCTCTAGTCAACATTGAAAGCGTTAAGCCGTGCTACACGTATCTTTCTCAAGAGAACAATAGAACACAATAATACAGTATATCATACACTAAGATGCTTTTCACGTCCCTACAGATAAATTAACCACAGCCTGTCAGGCAACTGGCTAAGTGTATGTAATTAAAGTAAAATATAACTCACTAAACACAACCTGATTCCTATTTCTCCTGGATTTCTAGGACTATATACTCTGACCATGATCTCTTCATCTCAAAATATAGACATGCGCTAGGAATAGAATAACCTGCGGCTCTAAATACAGAATGCAAGCACTGACCGAAGCAAATAACCTACGTACGTATGGACCGTTCCTATTTTTGACCCGAGAAATTTCACTGTCCAAATTCTTCGGTAGTTATTCTTAACCTTCGGCACAGCCACCCAAGCATTCTCATTCGCTTGAAGCCTCCAAAGTGTAAAGCACATATACACCCACAAATCTTCAATATCATCTACCCCAAAGCTCTATCTTTTGCATCTACAGAAATGGACTCAGGAGAGTAAGTCACCAACAACGCCAACTGTCTATCTCTCCGCGAACAATAGAACTCACTTCAGGAGCAGTCTCCCGCCTTGCCTTCGTTTCCTCCAGGCAAACGTTGGGCGTGGTGGATCTCCTCACATCATTCTTTTGCAGGCTGCATTTCAGGGTAAGTATGATGTGATCTTTTTCCAAGATTCTTGGAGATAACTACATATTTAAAAACTCCATCAAGCCCCATCTGGCCTATGTCATTTTCACTTCAAATTGAGACTGGAAGCATGAGCGCCCGCGCGTACTCACTGATATCCGGAAAAATCCAATCTTTGACCTATTCAGCTGGATAGTGAAACTTCACCAGATTTAGCAGCCCTCCTTCTTTAGTGCTCTCCTCTTATTGAGGTCATCGATATCTGCCGAAAACTTCGAGCTCATGTGCCTGAAAGCCTCGACCCCTTCCTTAACTGACCAGGCAAGCCTAGCTTCATAATTGTGGGAGATTTTAATCTTCATCATGAACTATGGGAGCCTAACGCTTCTCGTTCACCTGGCATCAGCAGCTTTTTTTAGTGGATTGACAAAAACTCTCTGAGGTCGGCATTACCTTACGGAGTTCCAACCCATCGCGCCCGTCACGTCCTCGACCTAGTCCCTACTAATATGGGAGGACTTTCAGCCCGTAAAGACCTAGAGGCATATTCGATTTCAGATCACGAGACGATATCTGACATTGTCCGTCTTTCCTCACTTCACATAAGCTGTCTAATAATGAAATGCTCAAATTCAATATCGAAAGTGCAAAGATATTTCGGCAAGCTCTTTTACCTACCGAACCTCCTAGCCTTACTTTTAAGGTCAATACTCCTCAGCTCTTAGACAGAATGACCTCCTCAGGTATCGCCACCCTCTCAGCTATTTGGCCCACGACTAACCCGCCGAGGCCTCCATGTGAGTTAGGCAAGGAATTTTGGAAACAGGAATGCTCTGACCAACGCCGAGGGCATGTTGAGGCGCGTTATATTGAAAATCCGGACCTTATTAGCGAGGCGCACAAAAAATTTCAGAAATCTGTCAGGCGAGTAAAGCGTGAGTATAAGCGTTCTAAGCTGGATAGCTTGTCTTCCACTTCCAAGCCACATGGAGTAGTTGGATAGCAGAATTTATCTAGTCGTTTTGGCTCACCTTTAATTCAATTTCAAGGTGTCACGGACAGCACCTCGATCCAGCGTGCAGATATCTTTTTTTCAGACGAATCTTGCTTGGGTGAGTAGGCAACAAGATGACTCCCTGTATATCCTGCTTACCCACAGTGAGTAATCTACGTACCTCTCTTCATAGGTCAAGATGAAGCTCGGAATTGTCTCTTTGATAAATCGTGCAAAACCCCAGGTCACGATCATCGCCAAGTATCAGCTCTGTGCCATATCCGGGAGGTGCATACTTGGCGTACACGCATGGGGTAAATTTTCGATCTCTGTCTGATATACGGTCAGCATTCCTGTGTCTTTTGCCGCGCCGAAGTGGTGGTCATTTCTCAACCTCACAAGGACGATCTCATCAACCCCGCCAATTGGAGACCGATTTCGCTCCTAACCGTTCCCTAAAAAGAGATACAACGACTTTTTCCGGAGAAGCTTCACATCCTTGGCTCTGTCTAATCATACTATCTCTCCGACCTAATTCGGAGCCTTGCCTGAAAGATCAGCCATGGATCTCGTAGAGTGTCTAGTGCACAATATCGAAAAGGCGCAGGAAGCGAGGCATGTATGCACTTTCAGTACCCTTGACGTTGATAGCTCCTTTGACAGCGTTTAGCCTGGCCGTCTCTCCACCTACCTGTGCGAAAAAAGATGACCCTTATCATACGCTAATTGGGCTACATCATTTGCTTCAAATAAAAAAGCTCGGCCTCGAGTGAATTATTTCGTTGGTAAATCCTTGAAAATTTCGCATGGCTTACCTCAAGGGTCTCCTGCCTCACTTATATTTTTCCTTCTCTTCCTCGAGCCCTTATTTGAATATTGATTACCTGCTTTTGAATCCGTCGATGATATTGCAATCCTTTCGGTCGCAAAATTTCTGGCCGAATCTTCACGCCTGACTGCTACTCACTGGTACAATTTTTATTGGATCTTTTCGGCGGAAGACGAGATGGAGGTACTACACTCTCATAGATCTCATCAGCTGTCTCCTCCGCTAATCATTAACGGTCTCTTAAGAGATTTTAACTCAGCTGTAAAGTAGCTAGGCGTCTTCCTTGACACTAAGCTCTCTTTCAATAAAATGTGCAAAAATGGAGCGCCAAGGCTCAATGGATGGACGCCCATAAACGCCTGATTAGAAACATGAACCGTGGTGCACTCACTGCTTTTCTTCGCACTACAGCAATGGCTGCGACACTACCGGTACTATTTTACGGTGTTGAGGTCTGGTGGCGCGGTCATATTTGTAACCGTCGTGGCCGCCTAACTTCTACTCAGTTCCAGCACCTCGTAGCTACTGTCTCCCAGGCTCTGTTCACTTTGGCCCCTACAAATCTTCCAGTATAAAGAACAACACCATCTGCACTCTTAAGAGAGGTGTGACTCAAGCCTGCACATATTCTACATGGGGAAACACGTCTCTACTCTTCAGTATGATTAGCCGGCGTAGACATCTTCCATCTTTTGGTCAAATGATCAAATGGCTTCCACGCACACACCCACCTAACGGAAAAACAACAGCTCATTACTCCATTCACTCGTCCCTATTTCATAACGCCGCTCTATAGAGCCTCTCTCAATCTCAACAGAGCAGACTTTTCAGGCCATGAATTTCCCGAGTATATTAGAGAACTATCACTATGAGACATCTTTTTCTCCTCAAATAATTCGGCTGGATTAGGTGCCGTAATTCTTCATAAGGGCAAAATTGTTGTGATGTAATTGTCGCAGCTGCTCTAAAAACATCCCTACCAAAAGTTAGGGATACGGCACATCTATGCGAGTAATGCAAAGCCCTACATGGCCACCATTACGTTCGACTATTGGGGCGCAGCTCTACATAATGGCATAGAGTTATAAGGGATAGTATGGCGTGGAACTGGGATTGTAGTACTTCCTGCATAGACTGTGATGTGCTGTATAGTAAGTACCAAATGCGTATAGGCCCTATCTACCACAATGACATGTAGACAGATCAATACTAAGCTCTGATAATCGTTATCTGTGGGAAACGGAAACACGGTATGTTATGGACCTACGGATCCTCCATTTTTTCTAGGTTCCCAACATGATCTTATGCGTAGTCAAGGAGTTGGAGTGGCTAATATGTTGGCGCTTCAGACTATCCAATGGATACATAAATGGCTATATGCCGTGGGCACAGGGAGGTTATTGGGGGGTTTTCTATACCTAGATGGCGTTCCAATCATTTATGTTCTGGCTTAGGCTCTGTGTCGCTTACACCTGTAAGTATAGCGCATACCTCGCACTCTTTTAGCAGTAATCCGAACATGGCACTCTTTTAGTCAAGATCTCCCTTCATTCCAGAAATATTGCGCTCGTTTCATTGCGCGATAGCCGACAAAGACGAATTCTTGACCTTCCCGTGGCGCCGCAGTAATCGCTTGGCATCCTCTGCATATCTGGGGCGGCCAGGAAGAATCGCAGCCGAATCGAAGTCGAAAGCAACCTCAAGCAGATCTAAAATTGACGCCTTGTCGACGAATGTCCGGCCTTACATTCTCACGCGAGTCCTCTGCCTTGATCTTCCTGCACCTCCTCGCCTTCACTTCTGATGAGAGCGTTAGTCCAATCGCAACGGGGAAGTTTCCTCATCGAAAATCGGCCATCTCCCACTATAAAGTTACGACGCTGTGTATGCCCACCAGGATGGAATGAAGCCATAATCTACAATGCTCGCGGCTTGATCTATGGGAGACCAGTGCTCTGACGCCGCTTCACGTCTTGAGCGAGGATAGACGGCTGGGACGTCGGACGACCGAGCGAAGAGGTCACGAATGGGCAAGCTGCGAAGCGCATTTTTCGAAAGTTTTCCACTTGAGGGTGTCTGGTGGGCGCAGAGGCAACGATGGAAGGTGTTATAGTCCGCCTGCTAGTCGTCATCTCCCCGAATTCAGGTCGGGGTAGCTTGCACACCTACCTCACTCGAGAAAGGGAGGACTGTGGGGCCATATCTCGCGCGACGGCTATACACAAGATGACAAAGGCATGTTAGGGTAGCTAGAGGCTTTTCCTGTTTCCCTTTGGTGGATATTCATGGATGAGGGAAGGGTGAAAGTCCCCAGCAGAAAGGTCTCAAGTGGTATCAGCGAATTCACCCACTACATGAGTGGTCCAAATGTCAAGCTGAGTTACCTTCGTATGTAGTTGTCGTGGAAGGACTAGCTTTCCCCGTGACATGCTCTGGAAGTGCTAGGCTCGTGCCTGTCACGAATGGACATTCACACATTCTTTCTTTCATTGCGCGATATTTCCAACTTTATCCACTTTCATCTGCTACCACTAGCCTATCCAACATTCCATATCTACCAATACCTTGATCACAACACCCACAGGACCCCGACTCTGAGGTCTTTACCTCCGAGATCGTCTGTGCCCTCGCAGGGCTGAAACTTGCTATTCCTCACTACCACGCTGTCAAGTTTGCAGTGGGGCTTTAGCAGGGGTTTTAGCGTACTCACTTGCCAACTTGGGCATGGATGTAATCCACATTGGGGTTAGCCATTGTATTTGTGCATAGTTAATCAGGTCACCATAGTTTGCAGTGAGTCACTCCTTTACACTAAACCTAATCGGTATAATGATCGGCAGCATAACATTTGTGCATTTTTGCTACTTGACTCTATAACTTATTTCCAAGTGTTAAGAGGTTTTCGAAATACAAATTAGAACCCCACAATCTTATCTTGACCTTGCATCTGAACATATGACTGAAATATTTTCAGACCTTACTACCTGGTTGGTCCCCCATCTGCATCTCCCACAGCCTGACACCTTGATGGCATACTCTCAATGAGTCTCACAAGATCATCGGAAGACACGGAATCCCATGCCTCCTTTACGATCTTGCGAAGACTATCTGGAGTACGCTGCTTTCCGCCACCCGGATTTAGATGATGACGCTGGGTATAATCCATAATGCTATCCCAAACAGCTTCAATCGGGTTAATATCAGGCAAGTTGGGCGGCCACCAAAACGGTTGAATGGGCATCTTGCTCCTTTCTTCCATCCTTTACCCAAGTTTGGTCTGTCCATAAAACTGACATCCCGTCTTCATATGTCCAATTATGATGAGCTTCGGCCTATCCCCCGCGTGTCTTCATAGTTATTTGAGATGCTGGAGGCTTTAGATGAGCTAAATGTCGTTAATTTCTTCTTTTTCTAGGTCCTTTTTGTACTACCCGCTCGCTGACACCAAGATACCTCAAGGGACCAGAGGCGAGTTCTGGATTTTTTTGCGGCAGTTATCGAGTGTAGACTCGACGTAAGATATAATCTGATTAACTTGATCTGCTTTCAGGCTTGAGGATGTTCTTTTTCTCTTTGGGGGGGGGGGGGGGGAGACAGTCCCGCGGCGCAGTGAATAACTAGCTTGTCCCCAAAAAATACCTTTTTTTTTAGTATTTCACGTCTAACTAATGATTATAATACACTAGTCCCGGATTGGAAAAGGACGTCAGAGCTTACGGCTCTAGAAACGGGGGCACCCAGCTTCCCAAAACAAAGAAGGGGCCGAAGATGAAATACGGTGTCAGATGACTTAATACGTCACGCTGTCGACGGAAATTTATGCCTCCTCGAGGGGATGAGAGCCACTCATAGTGGGAAGGGATTCTTCCCGAACCTGTATCCACTTATTGTGGGTACATCTTTGAAACTATAAACATGCTCGCCTGACCAGTACACTAGTGATATGTGCCGTAGGCTCGACTACCTCGTTGTCTGATATCATAACAAAGTGAAACCCGTTGTGGGTCCCGAAAAGATCTCCATAGTCACGCGCTGATTAGACTTTGGATGTAGGGCACATGGACAAACTGTTAATGCCTGATGATCCCACACGAGCAGATCTCACTGGAGAGAGGTTTGTGTGTATTGTGCTACTAGAGCCTTAGACTACCCAGCACATTGGGCTCATCACTGACCCAGGCCACATGTTGTACAGTGCTCCTTCCCTATCATGTTCCTTGAAAGATCATTGATATGTTGCCCTTGATGAATAGCCATTCAACTCAGTGTTTACCCGTGGAATTCGGCCACCTCTTCCACCGGCCCTTCTACCCAAGAATGAATGAAAAAGTCTCTGAAAACCTGCAGCCCCAGCCAGGCGAGGCCTAGACACTAGGACCAGAAGAAGTGCGCATATTCATTTACATCTCCCTGCCGGCAAAGACGAATTCTTCACCTTCCAGTGGTGCCGGTGTAATCGCTCAGTATGCTCTGCATATCTGGGATAGCCAAGAAGAATCGCATCCGAATCGAAGTCGAAAGCAACCTCAAGCATGTCTCCAATTGTCAACTTCTCGACAATGCCTTTCTTACCATCCTCATCTCAGTCCTCAACCTCCTTTTAACCACGCCTCATCTCGCCTCAACAACCAATAAAGAAGTTACTCCAATTGCAAACAGGAGCTTGCCCCATTAATTACCGGCCATCACCGACTACAAATTTACGACGCTACGTATACCCGCAAGGAGGAAATCAAGTCATAATATACAAAGCTCGGGTCATGGTTTATGGGGGACTGATGCTCTAATGGAGTTCTACATCTTGAGGAAGGATAGGCGGCTGAGATGTGGTGCGAGAGGGGGAATAGGTCTCTGAAGACGATGCTGGGACTGACATTTTCGAGGGGTTTTCAACTTTGGAACGTTTGTGGGCGCCAAGACCGAGATTTCGGCCAATTAGCCAGGAGGGCTTCTTTTGTCGATGAGTCAACGGCACTCCCCAACGCCCTGGACGGCACAAAAGAAGTTAGGCTAAGCTACCATACAGCAATCACGCTCTGTCAAGACTTTTCTGACATTTCAGTACGACCTTCGGGAAGGAGTTGGAAGGAGGCTAGAAAGGCAGAGTGCGAATTTCCCGAGGTACACACAAGTCTGCAGCGCCCAGCTGGCCGGCCTCTTCGAACGCTTCAGAAGGGGCACTATGTCTTCGGATTTAGTCCTAATGTCGGTATTAGGAGAGCTCCGCACCCAGTGGGTTTTTGCGATTTTTCCCGGCTGCCATACACCCGTAAATGGCCATCGTTTCGTTGGCTGGAGAGGGGAGATAATGAAGGGCAAAGGGCTCCTCTAAGTGTATGATCGAGTGAGGACTTGTGAGGGGTGGAACTGTATGAGGGGAGCTGTATGGGAGGCATAGGAGGGGATATACTACTGGCATAGGTATCCTTGGCCTGTAGGCAGAGAGGACCTGCATGTCCTACATAGTCTTAGACTCAGACAGGACAATAAAATGATTTAATAATAAAAAAAAATTTACATCTCCCTCCTCTGTAACATTCGAGGCCGACTTGATCCAACCAACCATCTCCGTGTCGGGTGCTGGCTACGCTCCGGATACTCATCGGATGGCTTTTCCTCCATGATCAAGGGTTGGTGATGAGTAGGGCTCCGATCCTACCATCTGATCTGATCATGGTTAGCTTCATGGTAATGGTGATAGGAGGATGTGTTGAGAGATGAAGACGACACAGGCGGCTAAAGCGAATGGGAATCCTCATCGAAGTAAGGACTCTGTTACTTAATCTCGGCTCTGCAGACTCTACAGTGAGAGCTGCAGGTTCAGAGGGGACACCACTGACAGGTGTTGAGAATAGTTCCCCAATGTATTGCAATAAAGGTCTAGTATTTTATTTTATTTTTGTTCATTATCCTGATCTGGCGCCTTTTTGGCCCATGCAGGTGTTGACTTCAGTTAGATACAATGAGGATATAGTTATGATGAACATCATGCCTCAGATATCATTTGCAAGTCTCACTACGGCTGTGACAAGGCGGCTTTTTCTTCACCGCTGTCGAACTATGATCTCCGTGAAACTCACCCAAGGGAAACCTCTCAAAAAACCTTGGGTTATCCAGACATGCCACCATCATCAATGTAGCTTACTTAAGTAAGGTAAGGTCTGCTGGAGTCGAACTAGCGATCTTCTCAGGTGGGATAGATGTTCAGGCTATCCAGACCCTACTTAGAAGACCGGCCCGGATGGTGCACCACTACACCATCCGACCTTATAAATGTCTAGTAGTCACCGCATTCTTTTGGGAATTGGATTGCAGTTGTATGGCAAGCTTGGCAGACCATAGAAATGAATAAATGAAACCTCCCAATTTAGGTATAAACAATTAGGTATTGGAGATAATACCAATATTGCCATTGAGCTTGCCTATCTACGACGCCGCACGGCCAGATATCTACAAACGGCACGGTCTGAACACTGAGACTTTGCAGAATACTACTGGAGCTCTCAGCACGAAAACGCTTTCCTAACCGGCTCATGTGGACAGAACAAGCACCTGTACTATTTTTTCTTTTGCAATATTTGGCAGTACAATGCCAAGCTTCACAACACGCAATCTCTCATTGCTAGTGTATTTTAGCCTCTTGCTTTGGAGGTGGGAGTTTATGCACTTAAAAGCTGGATGCGAGTCATGAAGCTGAGCCTTGTATAGCTAAATGTGGCAAGAGAAATGATGGTCGGGGTGTTTGTTCTTTCCATATGAGCTGGTTACGATAGTGTTTTCGTGCTGTAATTCAGGTAGTTTTATTGACTAGACTGTGTTGGGATATTTAGGAAATAAGTTTATAGGGGTGAGAATATACGGAGGCCAAGGTACAGTTTACAGAAAACATATGATTTGAAGTGATACTTCATAACGGTGTATATAACTTGGGTACTGAGGGTGTGAGCTTTGACCCAAGCAATAAGCTGACTAGGCAGGAATTCCTGACACTAATAACTGCGTGAAGAGCTCCTTTGTTATGCGTGGGTACCATGTTAAACTCTTTGAATATAAAAAAAAAAATAGGCACATTAAATGAACCCCTGTGGCGCCAAATCACAGCAAGAGCCGAAACCGACACTCAAGGCAACGGATTGACAGAACAGGTCACTCTCCAATTGGAATAAGTAGCCCCAACTACCGGAAGGGGACGCCTCTAGCGCGAGCCAACTTGGCTCGAGCTGAGCGGGCTGAGCCCGTGCATGGTGATTCCGTTTTCCCTACTCGCCGCAGACTTCATCAGCCTATAGCCATGAGGCGCGCATCCGACTTGCGTCTCCTTCGTGAGTCCCGTCACGCCATATATTCTTGCTTCGTAGATCCTGGCAGCATCTCTGGTCGAATGGAACCGACTCACGCATGGTCCGAGGTCAAATTATTTTTAGTGGGCACTGTTGAGTTCACTTCAGTTCCAAAATGCATACCAATCTCGGCCTCCAGACTATTTCGACGGCCCCAGTTGGGCGGCTGGCGTTTAAGAAAGGCACCGACAGCACCTAGGAAGCCTTCATGACGAAGGAAATAGGCTCTTTTCTCGCCGTTGCTCCAGAACTTGATAGCGTAGCTTAATGTGTTTATCGTCTGTCGATGCCCACGTATAAATGATCCACCAAAGTAAATAGTCGAGAGCGAATGCTTTTCCGACTGTAGATAAGCGATTTGGCCTATATTATTGGAGATAGCGTAGAGGAGAGAGCGAGATATATCGTTAGCTGAGAAAGAGGGTGATTTAGCAGAGGCTGGGGAGGAAGGTGGTGACGAGAAATCAGAAAATGAATCTCGATTTGTGAGACCACCGCTATCTTCTGCTTCGCGCTCTGCCTCACGCTTCATCTTGAAGACCTTACCAAACGATGAGGCAATCGTGCTGCTTTTTAACCCGATTTTTCCATAGTCTGTACCATAGATATCACCCACTAACATATCTACGTTGGAGTTATCACCGCGCTCAGCCATGCCTAGCATTTCATCAAAAGTTCGTGCGCCGGTGAGAAGTGAGAGAAGACCCCAGAGTGTGCCGCCTCCGAGGGAAGTTCCGCCGACTCTCTGGTAGGTGCGAGGTCCTGAGACCTTTATTAAGCTTACTCCTGAACCGATATTTACAAGAAGGTAAGGATAAATATCAGACCGTGGCTCTTCGAAGCGCATTGGGTCTGATTCGCTGTAGGTAAAGACTTCGCGTGGTATCTCAGTGATAAAGAAATCAAGCCCTAATACTTCATTTAGTTTGATAGATTTTTCAGACAGGAGAGATGTACCGATGATCAGGCATTCCATCTCGTCTTCACGCAAAACATCAACCCCTAAAGCTTCCCTAATCTTGTCATAGAATTTATAGGCACCTCCACCTGTTGCCATGACGCATAGCTCACCTGGCCGTGATCCATTAAGGCGCTGTTGCTTCAATTTCAGCTGCTTCATGAATTCAACGCAGTCATCTATGTGCTCCGTCTCGAAATTAATAAAATTGAGGCGACCTCCTGGTTCTTGTGAGTGTAACTCCCGCGAAAAGTAGACCAGTTTCGCTAGAGAGCCCCCAATCTTACGCACGGCAGATTAGGAGACGACTTGGCTTATACTAGACTGGAGCGCTCACATCTACAGCAATGTGGCTGACAACGGCCGTGTGGTTTGGCAGTCTGATATCTTGGGTATCATGGCAGCCCCCATTAGCCGTTGCGGCCGCATGATTTGCGTTGGGTGTTGTGGAATCTTGGTCGACAATGAAAGCACCTTTGACATTGATCTTCACTGCGCCAGGGTGAATAATGGTATTATCGATCTCCGCTGTCTGGGAACGCACAACTGCGGACTTAAAGGGGGACGAAGAATTTGAGCTGTCCGTTGGCGCAGCTTGGTTTATGTGTGGTGATGCACTTGCAATTGGCATAGCTGAAGCTGAATGATTGTGTAAAATGTGAGTCATCGACGCGCGCAGTTGAATCTAGGGGGTCGAAACAAAGGTGATAAATGTGATTAGTTATGAATTATTCATCCCGAATACATGGGCTTGCCGAGAAGTTGAGGAAGATGGAAACGCTCAAGTGATGTCAGAATTCTGTACGATTAGGAATTGATATGGTCAGCGTGTTGATCAGTACTACCTCAACAGGAGTGGTGGTAAGATAAACATGAGTCCTACCCCTTTTGAAATTACGTATTTCATTGTCCGTGAGCCTGCAACAATGACTGGACGTTGAACCCTTCTCTACCTACTGGCCGCAAGCACCCATGCCTCGAGTTAGGTGCCATTTCCCGAATCTTTTGCATGTTTCCCCTGGGCTGCAAAGCTAAGATGAAACATGGAAGCGGCAAAAATATCCCAAGATTAGAATTGTTCGTAGTTGATGCAAATGTCGGGTAACGTGTAATAGTTTAAAAGGATGTGTATGGTACGGTTGTCAGGGACCACAATTTCCAATGTAGCAGACATGTTGATATAAATTGTTGTAAATCAGTTGATCGGATTAGATAAAGTATTAAAATATATGGAGACCTAGTTAAACTATAAAAAATCCTTTGTTGCTTTCAGAGTTACCAATATATTAAAGAAACCTTTGTCTTTCACTTCAAACCCTTCAAGTAACCCTCTATCAGTGAAGGTTTGTTTAATTTTGTAACAGTACTATGCTATTTCAACTTTAACCCAGAAGAGGATATCTCCAGGAAAACCTCGCATTTTAATGGTTATGTTTATTTTCCTAATTAGTCTATGAATATATAAAGATACGTTGTTACTTTCTATGTACAGGTCATGAATACGAATGCCTCTATCTGCATGAATACCCAGAATTATTGCAAGCTCTTTCTACCAACTAAAGCTTTTCCATGGATATTTCTGAGGATATATGTACAAGATAAAGAGGCATATCACAGGTCACTATGATTACAATATAGCAGCTAAGTAAACACCTAAGCAAACACCTAGACACTTAATACTGAGGTGAATCAATTAGAAAATTGAAAGAAAGAAATAATTGAAGGGCATGTCATTGCAAAGACCAATCACAGAATTACTTCTCAACACAACCACAGGAATAAAACTAACACTAAAATATCTTAGAAATACACACATTGCAACTCTAAAATTGCTCGGTGAAGGAAAATAGCCTGATTAGGGGATTCAAAGATTGAAACAATAGGCATCATATAAATTTGACAAAGATATTGGTAACAAATATGAAGAGAAATTATTTTGAAATTTGTGGCTTGATTGTTTTTATTTTTAAAATTTATTGTGTAAGGTACAAAGTATCCCACTGGTGAACCAGTAATGGGGATTCCACAATTAAATTAAGGGAGCCCTCATTTAGAAAGAAAAAGAAAACTTGTATTAAGAAAGCCGCAAATGTTTTTACAGATAAGACAACAGGCAGAAAAAGAATTGCCTATAGAAACACGCCCTCAAATATCCACCGGAACCTTAGCAGGGCCCAAAGCAGTATTGTACATCGGATAAGATGTGAAAAAATTGGTCTCAACTCTTATCTGTATCGAAGGAAAGTCACCGGAGTGATGAATCCGAAATTCCAGTGTGGCTATCCGTCTCAAAATGTCAAACAAATGGACTTGGCGTGTCATCAGTTGGCAATGGGAAGAAGAGAGGTACTTCGAAAGGCAAAAGATAAATCCTTTACAGCAATGATAAACGGTCCAGATGATATGGAGTGAATCATAAATTAGATCCTGGCAAAAGCTTGGATTAAACAATTCCAGCTTGCAGGAGCAGTAGAAACTGTAGTGGACGAAAAGACGAGACGATGTGGACAAGGATAGGACGGATATCACACTGTATGAACAGTGTAAACGCACTTCCTCTAGTAAACCTCAGACAAACCGTTAGATATGGGACAGACAGTTTAGGCGGTTTTTACCGAATCTGGTTTCCTCCTGTGTAGGGGGGCAAACCTCAGCACCTGACAGTGATGTTTTCTACGAACCACTAGCTCTCACTGTAGAGTGTGCAGAGCCGAGATTGAGTGATACCTTTTCAGCTTTCAGCTGAGTTATCTCTCCCTCCGTCAAAGGTACGCTTCCAATAACCCATAAGACGAGCAATATGACGATAATGATGCTGGGAATGAGGAACGATATTACGGTATTAAACGCTACAACGGTAGTCAGAGAAGCTCTCGTCATATTACAACATGTGCTACCCAACGTCGGGCAAACAAAAAGCCCACGAAAGCAAAGCAAAAGACCCTTCCGCCCTCAAGAAAAGCAGACTTCGACTCGTCTATAATGTTGTCCCTACTAATCTTTAATTCCGAATAAACTAGCCGGCAGGGCATTTGGAATACTTGAGTTACCCGACGACCCCACGTCCGTAACGACTTTTGGATGCTAGGCTAAGCTCCTTCACGACAGTCACTCTCGACCAAGACTTTTCTGACATCCTTTCACGATCTTCGGTTTATCTTGCGGCATGAATCAGGAAAAGAGCAAGGAGGAGGCTAGGGAGGTTGAGAGACGCTCTTAGGTATACACAGGCCTGCTGCGCCCGTCTGGCCGGCCTCTTCGTCATAGGAGAGCCCCGCACCCAGTGGTTTTTGAGACTTTTCCCTGCAGCTACACACCCGCAAATGGCCATCGATTCGTTGGCTGGAGAGGGAAGATAATGACGGGATAACGGCTCCTCTTAGTGTGTCCTTGAATGAAGACCTGTGGGGGTATAACTGCTAGAAAGAAGTCGTGAAGGATACATAGCAGGGAGTACACTACCAGAGGCATAGATACACCTGGCCTGTAGGCAGAAAGGACCTACATGTCCTTACATATTATTATTATTATTATTATTATTAATTTATTTAATTGTCCTGTGTGAGTCTATGACTGTGTAGGACATGTAGGTCCTTTCTGCCTACAGGCCAAGGATACCTATACCAGTAGTATATCCCCTCCTATGCCTCCCATACAGCTCCTTCAAACAGTACCGCCCCTCACAAGTCCTCACTCGATCATACACTTAGAGGAGCCCTTTGTCCTTCATTATCTTCCCTCTCCAGCCAACGAAACGATGGCTATTTGCGGGTGTGTAGCTGCAGGGAAAAGTCTCAAAAACCACTGGGTGCGGAGCTCTCCTAATACCGACATTAGGAATAAATCCGAAGACATAGTGCCCCTTCTGAAGCGTTCGAAGAGGCCGGCCAGCTGGGCGCTGCAGACTTGTGTGTACCTCGGGAAATTCACCCTCTGCCTTTCTAGCCTCCTTCCAACTCCTTCCAAAAGGTCGTGCTGGAATGTCAGAAAAGTCTTGACAGAGCGTGATTGCTGTAGGGCAGCTTAGTCCAACCTCTTCTATGCCGTCTTGGTTACTAGGTAATGCCGTTGACTCATCGACAAAAGAAGTTCTCCTGGCTAATGAGCCGAAGTCTCGGTCTTGGCGCCCACAAACGTTCCAAAGATGAAAACCCCTCGAAAATATAAGTCCCAGCATGGTCTTCAGAGACCTGTTCCTCCTCCTCACTCCTCATCTCAGCCACCTGTCCTTCCTCAAGATGTAGAGCCCCATTAGAGCATCGGCCCCCCATAAGACATGGCCAGAGCTTTGTATATTATGACTTGATTTCCTCCTTGCGGGTATACGTAGCGTCGATAATGAATGGGACAAGCCCTTGTTTGCAATTGGAGCAACTTCTTTGTTGGTCGTTGAGGCGAGATGATGCGTGGTTGGAAAGAGGTTGAGGACTCAGATGAGAATGGTAAGAAAGGCATTGTCGATAAGTCGTCAAATAGAGATATGCTTGGGGTTGCTTTCCACTTCAATTCGGATGCGGTTCTTCTTGGCTATCCCAGATATGCAAAGCATACTGAGCGATTACACCGGCACCACTCAAAGGTGAAGATTTCGTCTTTGCCGGCAATATATTGGGATTAAAAGGAGTCTGGCGTGTATGTGTTGTTATTATCGTTTCATTAAGGTCCTGGGCTAAAGCTCCAAGTCCACTATGAGAACAGGACCGGTATTCACAGCCATGACTACATCTAAGACATACCCAGCTTGATTCCACTGCATGAACCACTAGAAAATTAGCAGTCATTTAAAAATGTGCGTCACCGCAAACTCCTTCCCCCAAAACCGAAGAAAATATAAATTGCAAAGAAATTAGAATTGGAAGCAACACTCCTCGCCTCGAATCCAGTTTGTTTAGGTTTAGTTTCCTGATCATGTAATATTCTATCTCTACCGAGAGTAGGAGATGGGCGCACAAGAAAATACCCAAAACAATTGGTATCCTGTGCAAATATTTAAGTTCTCGAAGCACTTTGGTCCAAGTAGCTTGTGTAGAAGGCACTGTGTGAAAATAACCCTCTGATTCGACGCGTGATGTTTGCGTTGAGTCGACAATGTATGAAGTGGGTAGGGGTGGTTTCTTCCTCACAGCTGTACTCTGTGAAAGCGTCTGGATTGTTGAAGAGGCAATGGTGCGCTACGAAATTGCCGTGGCGCGTACGGGCTCCAATGAGATTTTGTAATATTTGTCTAGAAAGCCCCAGCTCCGGTGGTTTGCGACGGGGCATGAGCAGATCAAGCTCACGATCCCGTGGTGGGTAAGTTTCATTCCATCAATTGTCTAGCAAGTCCTAACGTTGGTGAAGCAATTCTTGATATAGAAATGCTGTCGTGATGGTTACTGGCTGAATTTCTACGCTGGGAAGTGTTCGAAGGCCGGAACTGGCCGTTGAGTCTGCTTCCTCATTTCTATATATTCCCGAGTGCCCTGGAACCCACTTTATTCTTACCTGAGCCAGCCCAGATAGTTCGGAAAATTTCCTACTTTCTCTTGGCTAGTCGTGGACCTGCTCGTACTCAGCGCATTTTTTGCTTGACGATTAGCCATCAACATGTTAATGGACTGTGTCACTCCCTTCAGTTGCTCCTCCTTCCCATGATCCGTCCTGGTACGCACAAATTTTTGACTTTGGCACATTAGTGATCCAAGATTTACAGGCTTCTATTTGGTCTTTTCTAGAACTAGCCTTCGAACGCGGCCGCGATTGGTAGAATGGTGGTGTAGGAGATTCGACGAACTTTGCTTCTGGTTGCTGTGTATAAGCACGCCTAGCCCGTGAACACTCTATTCGTGTGGCCATGAATTAACATTCTCCGACTCATGGATACCTGAGGCATGTTTCTTGGCGGAATTCCCCAGAAGACTCCGTGAGGATTATTCGTTGCGCCTCACATATAGGCCATTTACGAAACATCCCGGAAATACAAAATTACATTTTCACTCACAACATCTACCTTTCATACACATCCTCAAAATGCCTCGCCAAAGCAGATCAGGTAGTGCAGGGCGCGCTCCTGCTCGTCCAAAAATTGCACCATCCAAACCTGCGGTGCCGCAGCAACAGTCTCGTCCAGCATCTACGCTTGCTCATCCACCAGCTGTCCAACCACCTAGCTCAGCTGGCCCAGGCATGCTAGGTCAAATTGCATCAACGGCGGCGTGAGTGGATTCTTTTCACACAAGGCATTCTAATCTAACAAAATTAGCGGTGTTGCGATTGGCTCGTCCATTGGAAGTGCCATTGGTGGCCTTTTCGGCGGATCTCAAACGGCAGTTGAATCAGCACCTGCCACAGAGTCATCAAATCAAACAAACAACTGGGCCGCAGGAAGCTGCGATATGAGTGCTAAACAGTTAACTAAGTGCTTGGATGATAACCAGGGCAATATGCAAATTTGCAACTGGTATTTAGAACAACTGGTATGTGCGATCACATTCGCCATGTCGCATTGCACGAAGCAATGGTATGCTAACTTATTTGCCGCAGAAATCGTGCCAGCAGGCTGCTAGTCAGTACTAAAGCATAAGATGCCGTTTGAATTGCTTTCTGTACATAGCGGATAGGTTAAACATCGAAGCAACTGCCAATCTACACTCCCATGAGATTTTAAAAATAAATTTTTAGGTTCACTCAGCGAAATTTTCAATTGTACATATTCTATTTGACCTGACTGCTTTATCTGTTCAAACATATACTCGTTAAAAGTTCGATATAATTTTCTATAAACCTTAAATCTCCTCTACCAACATTAAAATATAATCAGGTCTAAGGCGCCTCACATATCCTCTTACAGTTATAGATTTATGTAGGATATAAACTAATTAAAAATACGATACCTGAGTAAGGAATATTATGCACGCACTAATATTATCTCTGTAGACCAAAAATCAAATACTCATAAAAAGTCAGCATTAGCTAAGGCCTGATTTTCATCATGACATGGCTTTCATGCGCTTAAAGTTGAGCTCTTTGCATACAAATCTAATATAGTAATACATTGTATTAAAAATTTGATATAGTTCCGAAAAATAAAAAATCTTCTAATTTTACTTTCATCCATCCTCGTTTACATGAGTTTTGAGCAACTTTAAGTATCTTGAGGATATGTTTTTTCTCATTTAAATCGGAAACAAATCTAAGACTGATGCAAGATCTATTCAAGGATGTATTGAACCTATGCGGTGATGTAGTAATCTATTGTAGAATTAGGAAATTGTCGTTTTGATGGAGACTAACCTCACACATTGATGTTTCGAAGAGCTCAGTCATCTCTCACGATTAGAATTTTCTAAATGAACCCGCCGTTGCCAGTAACATGGCCTCATAAACGATCAGAAGTTAAGGTCAAATTAAAATCGACAGTAGAACTTGATGCTTGATTCCATTTGAAATAGCGATCAATGTTTTAATTCTAATGAAACACTAATTGGCAAAAGAGTGGTTGTATGAACGCCATTTCACTCCGGAATAACACCAACAAGACGTCTCCTTGTCATAGCTAGAAAGCTGGATACAAAAAAAATAGACGTCTCCTTCGCCTTCCAGTGGTGCTAGTGGACCCATTCAGAACGCTCGAAATATCTGAGATGGAAAGGATGAGCCGCAGGCGATTCACAGTCTAAAAGAAATATTTTATCTAAAATCAGTGATCTTTTAATAACGCTCCTACCACTGGAAAACATTTCTCCTGACCCAATCTTGATACGTACCATCCCGCCTCAATGACCAATCATGCGGTTGCTTCGATTCCAAAGTTGAGCTTGCCTTATATAGTACCGGCCGTCTCTCGAGATACAACAATGATGCTGTGTACACCCAAAAGGAGAATAAGTCATGAATTATAGATTTCAGGTCTTGGTTTATGGGAACCGTCGCTCTAATGAGACTCTATCTCTTGGGGTAATGCAGGAAACTGGGGTGTGGAGCGATGGAGAGAAGAGGTCACTAATTAGCTTGCTGGGACTGACAATTTTCCAGAGGTTTTCGACTTTGATCTGTCTACGGCTTCCAAATCTGAGATTGCAGATGGTGTTATCGTCTATCAGAGTTTCAACGTATAGAGCTTGGGCATTGGTATGTCAAAATCTTGTTTATTTTTCTAATCGACTCGAATCCAGCTACATTTAACGCCCTAATTATTTATATCAACTTCCTGCTCAGAAAGCTTATAGCTATTCTCTAAATAGGCCCCTATTCTCAAGGTGTGAGCTAGTTACCAACAATTTATTTGAAATTTTTATTAAAGTATTAGACAATTGGAACCATCCGCATTTCTATGGGAGCTTGAACACGAGTAGGGCAGGGTCGAATCAGGTTGACTACCATGAAGTATGGATATACCTCGTCTCGCCTAAATGACTAGACCATCTCAGATCTTACCTGTGTTTTGTTTCCTATCAAGCCCGGCCACCATGCGCCCTAGCCCTTGACATCCTTAATGACTCCGAAATATAAATGTCGTTTCAAATCTCATCGTTGCCCTGGCCTTGCACCTTCATATTGATGTGATCTAACGTTGTTCAATCTGCGAAATTCGTAGTGAGCAGTTGTAATTTCTCACATGATGTGACACGGGAGCTTAGTAAAAGAGGAGACAGCTCATTAGTCAAATCAAAGCGACTACGGGCGCACATATTTATTTAATTGTCCTGTGTGAGTCTATGACTGTGTAGGACATGTAGGTCCTTTCTGCCTACAGGCCAAGGATACCTATACCAGTAGTATATCCCCTCCTATGCCTCCCATACAGCTCCCCTCATACAGTACCGCCTCTCACAAGTCCTCATTCGATCATACACTTAGAGGAGCCCTTTGCCCTTCATTATCTTCCCTCTCCAGCCAACGAAACGATGGCTATTTGCGGGTGTGTAGCTGCAGGGAAAAGTCTCAAAAACCACTGGGTGCGGAGCTCTCCTAATACCGACATTAGGAATAAATCCGAAGACATAGTGCCCCTTCTGAAGCGTTCGAAGAGGCCGGCCAGCTGGGCGGTGCAGACTTGTGGGTACCTCGGGAAATTCACTCTCTGCCTTTCTAGCCTCCTTCCAACTTCTTCCCGAAGGTCGTGCTGAAATGTCAGAGAAGTCTTGACAGAGCCTGATTGCTGTATGGTAGCTTAGCCAAGTCTTTTGTGCCGTTGACTCATCGACAAAAGAAGCCCTCCTGGCTAATGAGCCGAAGTCTCAGTCTTGGCGCCCACAAAAATTCCAAAATTGAAAACTCCACGAAAATGACAGTCTCAGCATGATCTTCAGAGACCTGTTCCTCCTCTCACACCACATCTCAGCCACCTGTCTTTCCTCAAGATGTAGAGCCCCATTAGAGCATCGGCCCCCCATAAGACATGGCCAGAGCTTTGTATATTATGACTTGATTTCCTCCTTGCGGGTATACGTAGCGTCGATAATGAATGGGACAAGCCCTTGTTTGCAATTGGAGCAACTTCTTTGTTGGTCGTTGAGGCGAGATGATGCGTGGTTGGAAAGAGGTTGAGGACTCAGATGAGAATGGTAAGAAAGGCATTGTCGATAAGTCGTCAAATAGAGATATGCTTGGGGTTGCTTTCCACTTCAATTCGGATGCGATTCTTCTTGGCTATCCCAGATATGCAAAGCATACTGAGCGATTACATCGGCACCGCTGGGAGATGAAGAATTCGTCTTTGCCGGCTTCATGCAAATAATCTATAACATAACATCATCACACAATAAGATACCATTCGCACCCCAAAAATAACACAATTGCCATAACCACCCGAGTACAGTCTAAGACCCCTGAGTAGTCACAACCATTCAATTGAAGATATCAAGTGTATACGACCATTTTGTGACAGAAACCGAGTTGGTGATGGGTAAATCGATTTATTAAACTATATGAGGAGAAAAGAAAACTCTAGCTACTACTAACAGGTATTTATAAGAATTGATCTTCGTGGGTCTACAGACTGATGACTTATCCATAGGCACTGTACTTGCTACCCAGCCACACAATGACAAGTGCCACCTAGTCGTGCTAACCCTCCAACCTCCTAATTAATAGCGCCGTTTCGTTCAGCTTCATCTATCTCTCCCGCGCAGCCATATCGTAAACATTCTTAGTATTACGCTTAGGTATCCGCCTAAGCTTAAACAACGGTCAAACCGTAACACATTTACACCACCACCCTTCAATACTAACTTGTGTCATCGCTATAATCACTGAAGGCACGACTCCAGAATTCTCAGTGATGAGCTTCTTTATCATGACAGCTGATAGCCTCTGCCACTAATTTTCTCGCCTCATGCGAACGACGACTCGCTCATCTCCATTCGGAGGCTCTTGTCCGGCTAGATTTGTCTGCACGGCAGGCCTTCGCTTTACCAGGTTGCCCAGCGTATCCGAGAGCTTGGCTGCTTTTGGGGCTATTGTCATCCACGGAGAAGTAGTTTTCCGTGGCCTTTGAGGGAGTTCGTAATGAGGTTTCTCCGATATTTTTACCGCCCTAGGCACAGTGGCTTTCATCTGAGGACTTTCCTGGGATGAGTTCTTGCCTTTGGGGTTTGCGGCATTGACTTTACCTATCGCAAACGCTGTTACAATAGGTGAAATATTTTCTATCAGTGGTGCGCCTTCAACTACTGACTAGTACTTTGCCCAAGCATCGATATTTTGCAGAAAATTTTGCGCTACGCTCATTCGCTGCTTTTGTTCGCGTTCCGATTGCTCCATTGCGGCAGCAATCCAAAGAAGGCTCGGATTTAATAGATCTCCTGGGTCAGTTGATGCCAAGGACGACGGCTGGCTGTGCGCAGTCATGATGCTGCTTGATTTTGCGGGTTTCGATGAGTGGATAAATTTAATTATTTGCATGGATTTGATTTGAATTCTAGTCATATCAGGCTTGTGCCCTACACTCAAGAGGCGTGATACGGATATGTGATCTATGCGGACTCACTACTACCTACATAAGGGTTTTTCCTGCCACAGAATCTATAAAAAAATAGACAGATGATAAAAATTAAAAAAATGCGTCCGAACAAATCCGCCCTCTGCCTTGTCCTAATTTTCTCAGCAGTAAACCAAAGGAAAAACATTTAAGATCCCCGGGAGTGCCTAGGCTTCCCGGTGTATATTTTGTGCACCATAACATTTAGTTATAGTCACGAATTCAAAGACTTTCTCCCATCCATTTTCTGCCCGTATCTCGCTTGCCCTCGGGGAGGGGGTGTTCCCGTTTAATAGTTTTCCAACGCTGTAAGGGTGGTCGGCATTCTGCAAAGTACCACGGGCGTTTTTCTCGTCCACATTTACACTTGCTGACAACATCTTTACGCTTGAATCTTTCGTGATACTTGACGAAGTCACCGTATCTTGTCCTAGCCGCAATCAACCTGTGTTACGACCATCTCGGCAGAACAAGTTCTGGAGGTCGCTTGCGAGTCGTCTTCAGATTTAAGTCCACGTAGTGTCGATACGAACGTTTCTGCCACCATAATGCCGCCAGCTCGCTCGCACGTTCCCTAACAAACCTGTTGAGAGATGCAAACATAAACCTTATTCTTCGATTTGTTTCTATAGATGGCGTCGTATCGGTTCCTTCGTTCGGAAGATCCCTCAAGACTGCTTTGGCAAGCTTGTATACCTTCTAATTACCTGCAATTCCTGAGTGTCCCGGGATCCATCGAATCCTTACTGATTGGTGATTTCGACAGTCAGAGACAAACTAGTGAACTATTCTTTGGAAAGATCTCGACCTTCCGCTGCGCAGAGCCTGGATAGCTTCTGAGCTGTCTAGGAGGACCTTGATAGTTTTGCTGCCGGCAACCAGTATTGCTGCTTCAGGTGCTCTCCGGGCTCCTCAAATTTCTGTGTTGTAGGCCTCTATCCCGAGCAAAGTTCCTGCTCCGCTTCCAATCATTTGCCATCCTCTGAACAGAGTGTATCCCCATGCAGATCTTGCCAAGCCGCAAGACGAACCATCTGGGTACGCAAATACAGTGTCCGCTGGCAAATTCTCTATCTAAATTTGGCCTGGGTAGCTCCGGACTGCTTGTTGAGTTTCGTTGATTGGCTGTTTTGTTCCATTTTTGGGAAGAATAGTTTTCCAGACTCCACAGCACCCAGTACATTTCCGAGGCTAGTCTGAAATCGCGTGAGGTATCGCTCCAGGTTCTCAAACTAACGACTTTTCTGTCCTGCGCAGAGTCCTAGGTGGTCTATTGTTTCCTTAGGTCCCTCTTGAGATCTATTCAACAGTGGGTGCCAGGTATCTATTCGCTGAATTCGCGCCACGGCTCTCAATTCTCTTCGCTAAAAGATGATATCTGCCGGAGGAATGCCCGACTCTCTTTGTAGAGCCACATTAGGGGTAGTTCGCCATGCCGGTAGTGCCGCTCGAACTGCCATTATGATGGGTTTGTCCAGGAGATCCATATGCCAGTCGACTCCTGTGCCCACCTTCTTATTTCGCTGGATGGTGAATCGGGTCAGCCCTGGCTACCACGCCTCTGCTCCATATAGTGCCGTACTAAGATCACATGCCTGTACTACTTTGATCATTAGCCCCAGGGTCGCACCGCGCTGCACAGAATTGATTTGACGTATGAACTGAGTTATGCGTTGTTCTTTCCCGCACCATTCTTGGACATACTATTTGAAGTTGAGCTGAGAATCTAACCAGACGCCAAGCCATCTCACAAAAGGAGAAAGGGTCATCCTATGACCTTTAATGTGAATTGAAAGGCCCGATGTATCAAGCTTCTTTTTGGGTCTTCCAACTATTACCAGAAGCTCTGACTTTGAAGGATCAAAGTCTATTATATTCTCATTAGCTAGGCGTACAAGTTTATTTACCTCTTCCTAAGCTGTAGCTACTGCCTCCAATGCTGTACTTTCGACAGCGAGAATTACAATGTCGTCCGAATAACCGAAACGTTTATTCTTGATTCCATCCAGAACTAGCACTGCAATATAGAGAAGAAATAAGAGTGGTGATAGTGGTGAACCTTGCGGGACTCCGCGCTCCACTACTTTATCTCGCATCCTTCCGTGGTGATGTCTGACACTTATCATCCGCGCTGTCAAGAATGATTCGACCCATCGACAGAATATCTTCGGCCACCCTTGTTCTCACATCCGTCGTAGTAGGCGTTTGTGGAGTACTGCATCAAAAGCTACTTGCACATCTTGAGTTACCATTGCCATGACCTTGTTGTTTTGCATAGTCGCTTCCGCATCGTGTATAACACAAGTTACGAGGTCAACTGCAGGGCATCCAGGGAAAGTACCAAAAAGCTGGTGGGGAACTACTTTATATTTAATCGCCGGCCAAGCCATTCTCTTAGCAATTATTCCGACCCTAATCCTTTTCCCAGACATGAGAGTAGAGAGATAGGTCGCCATCCCTTTGGGGTTGCAAGGTCTCGCCCTAGTTTTAGAAGAAAGACGACTTTAGATCCCCTGAACGCTGTTGGAAAGTGTCCATGATCTAGACAAATTTTAAAAATATTCTTTACAAGTTCTCCGATCACTCTCCAGCATGCCTTGAGTAGGCGAAACGTTATTTTGTCTGACCCCGGTACCATATTGCCCGCCAGAATAGTGTAAGCAGTCATATCATCTAGTGAGAGTGCTCAGTCCCATGGTATTGATTCTGGTTGTTCTTCCTCCCACGTTTGCAGGTCATCCGCCGCATTAAACCTAGCCATCAGCGAGTCTCGTAAACTCTCCGCCCTTTCTAGTGGATCTGAAACCCATTGATCTTCTCCAACCTTCAGGGGAGGAGGCTCATGACACAGTTTCGGTTTAGCCCAGCGCATAACCTTGGAAATTTATTCATCGGTGGTGGCATTTTCTATCAGCCTCCTCCATTGTTCTCTCTTTGCTTCTTTGACTGTTGCCCTAAAAATTTCCTGGCCTTTGCTGCTACTCCCGGCTAGTTTCTGGCGCATCGAAACTCATTGTACTTGATCTTACATTTCTCATTCCACCATGGTGCTGTTATTCCATGTGTTCTGGTTGGTTTTCATCCGACTGCTCTGACTGCATCTTTGATTACTTCCACTGGATCTGTTACTTGATTTTCAATATCTGTAACATTGATTAACGGACCTGGCTTCACCCATGCTTTAAAATATTGGGAGAACTTTTCGAGGTCTTGGTCACGCACGCCCAGTCCCGGTGTAATCGCAGGGGTTTCTAAGACTTTTGTCATTAGTGTGGATCCCACTATGGTCTTGTGATCTGATGTGCAATTGTATTTGAATGATACCATAGCCTCAGCTGTCGTATTGCTCCATACTGTCACGAAATAAGACGATGTCCTTATTAATGGATAGATTGATCACGAAGCTATAAGAAGTCCAAGAGGACCATTCTACTTATTGTACCTCGCTTATTTGCTTATGCTAACCACCTTAGTCAGCGAGGGTTAAACGCGACACATACTAAGTCAAGAACATTTCCGTCCCGATGTGTGGGTACCCAAGCCGTAGTAACTAGATGCATGTCCTGAGCCGTGGCCCACTCCATAATCTGATCTCTGTTACCTTACTGACGAGGCATCTGTGATTGCCAGTTCCTTGACACAGCATTCAAATCTCCCCCCGCAATTGTAGGTCCTGAGGGCGTCCACTGAAGTAGAGGCTCTAACGTTCCGCTGGGTCCAGGTGCACGATAGATATTGACGAACATTAACCCTGATACTTGAACGAAGCAGTAGTCAGAAGTGTGGTATGGGGGCGATGGAAAAATCTGAGTGGCATGAAGCCTTTTCCGTGTGAAGTTGATCGCCCTAGGCCTAGTTCCTCTCTTTCAAATTGGTTTGTGGATATTATATCCTGGATGACATTTTGTGATGTAATCCTCCCCTTTTTCCCTAGTCCACTGTTCTTGTACCATGACCAAATGTGCCCCTCAATTCCAGGCTTGCTGTAGAGCTATATCTGTGCTAGATCCGCCCTTTCCCACGTTCACTTGGTGAAATAGAAGGGTGTTATTTATTTGTTGATGGTGATGAGAGTTGGGTGTACTACTCATTGACGTTCATTGTTGCGTCTGGTATATCAATGAGCTCTGGGGCCTTGCTTTATTCTTCCGATCTTAATAGCGCTGCTTTAAAATCTCGGTGTCCTCGTTCCCGAATCACCCGAAGCTCCGCTGGGGTGCGCGGCATCAATGCTCCGCCCTGTCTTCTGGGTCGAGCCATGAATTTGAGGTCAGTCGACTCATGAGGCCCTGCATAGTTTGAGCATTTGGGAATCTTGTTCGGACAATCTCTTTTCTCATGTCCTCTGGTGCATCTTCCACATCGGATTCCTTTGACACAGTTTCTCGTGGAGTTAAAGCCCCAGTAGCGTTGATATTTCTCGATCTGGCGACGTCATATGAATGATAAAGCCGGTCCAGTCTCGTCGAAAAACCGAGATTTCAAGTTAATTGGTACCTGCTCGAAGTGGATGATCCAGCTAGTAGAATATTGCCCTATTTAAGCATTATTTTGTCGCACCTGAATTAGCGTCACCCCACAAACTGACTGGCATTCTGTTTTAACCATGTCGTTTGTGACTTCAATCCTACCCTCTAATGTTCGGATATGAAGTGGCAATGCGGGACTATGACAGACGTCCAGTCTGACATAGGCTCGATTGCGATTTCCTCTATTTTGGGTGAAGGTCCAACCCTAAGAAGTATCTCTCTGAGTGCTTCAGACGCACATTCTATAGCGAGACCCGACCTGACTTTTGTCATCGCTAGGACTGCTGAAGGTGCAACCCCGGCTTTCTTGATGACTATCTTTTTAATTGTAACTGGTGATAGTCTCCGCCACTCATGTTCTTGTCCAATTCGAAGAAAAAGTCGCTTATATTCTTTTGGGGGACTTTGTGTATGAGGCTTTGCTTGTGTTGTAGGCCTTCTTATGTTCGGCGGAGCAGGGAGATCGGGTAGCTTTGCCGCTCTTCGTGCAACTGTGACCCACGGCGACTCGGTTTCCCGTGGCTTTCCTGGAAGTTCGTGGAGTGGTTTGTCAGCTATTTTTGCGGCCCTTGGCACAGAGGTTGTTACCTGCATGTTTTCGCGGGCTGGTTTCTTGCCTGTAGGTTTAATGGCATCGGCGTCGTCCATCGCAAACGCTGTCACAATAGGTGAAATCTTTACAATGAAAGGGGCGACTAAGCCCGCACCTTCGGTTCTTGCCTTGGATTTCGCCCAGGTGTCGATATTTTAAAGGAATTCTTGAGCTAAGCAAATTCTCTGCTTGCGGTCGCGTTCTGATTGCTCCATCGCGGCAGCAATCCCAAGGCTCAGGTGGAGTTGGTCGCCTGGGTCAGTTGACGCAGGGGACGACGGCTGGTTTTGCGCAGCCATACTGCTGCTTGATGATTCGAGTTAAGATAATTAGACAGGTGAACTGATGCGCGTTGTGGGGTTGATCTGATTAGAATATGTAAAATAATTATTTGCATGAAGGCGGTGGTTATGATATTTTTATCGTGACCGGATACTACCTCAGCACCCAGAGGGCATGGCACGGGTAGTCCAGATCTATATGACTCTTTGCTACCTACATCATTATTTTGCTGAAACCTAGAAATGCAAAATTGGAAACAAATAAAACTACCATTTCTAAGGTGCTAGTCTGCACAGCAATCACGCTATATCAAGACTTTTCTGATGTTTCAACACGATCTTCGGGAAGGAGTTGATGAGAGGCATGAAAGGGAGAGTGTGAATTTGCCGATGTGCACACAAGTCTGCAGCGCCCAGCTGGCCGGCCTCTTCGGACAATTTAAATTGGTAGCCATGTTTCCTCATCTAGAACTAGAACCAGTATTAGGAGAGTCTTGCAATCAGTGGCTTTTGCGATTTCACTCAGCTGCCACAAACCCGTAGGTGATCATCGTTTCATGAGCTAGAGAAGGGAGGCAACGGAGGTCGAAAGGCTCCTCTAGGTGTCTGACTAGAAAAGGACTTGGGGTCGGATGGTGTAGTGGTACACCATCCGGGCCGGTCTTCTAAGTAGGGTCTGGATAGCCTGAACATCTATCCCACCTGAGACAGAAGATCGCTGGTTCGACTCCAGCAGACCTCACCTTACTGAAGTAAGCTACATTGATGATGGTAGCATGTTTCGATAACCCAAGGTTTTTTGAGAGGTTTCCCTTGGGTGAGTTTCACGGAGGGCATAGTTCGACAGCGGTGAAGAAAAAGCCGCCTTGTCACAGCCGTAGTGAGACTTGCAAATGATATCTGAGGCATGATGTTCATCACAACTATATCATCATGGTATCTGACTGAAGTCAACACCTGCATGGGCCAAAAAAGGCGCCAAATCAGGATAATGAACAAAAATAAAAAAAGGACTTGCGATGGGTGCTCTACAGAAGGGGTTATACAACTAGATAGATATTCGTGGCCTCTGGGCAGAAAGGACTTGTATATACTGAATAGTTGAATACAGGAAAGGAACATTAGAAGAGCTAGTTAACCAATATCTATCTGACTGGTCCCAGCCAATATGTTGACTCGACAACCATTTGCGCGAGACGGCGATAAAGTCGCGGTTTGGTTTGGTTTGTTTAATTACGTGCTAGGTACATTGATTCCCTTCGCACTCCTACTGGAGCTTAAGCACGAGTGGGTCCGGGCTGGATCAGGTTGACTACCATTAAGAACATCTACCTCGTCCCACCTAAATGACCGGACCACCTCAGACTTCACCCATGTGTTGAATCATGTCAAGCCCAACCGTCCAGAGAACACTCTTTTGACGCGCCGCAGGTCAAATCCCTCCTCAGCCTCGGCCACCACGCGCCCAAGCCCTTAACATCTTCATTGACTTTGAAATACAATTGCCGTCCAAAATCTCATCGTTGCTCTAGCCTTACACTTTCATATCGTACCGTTGGGTTGCTGTCCTCGTTGAGGATATGTATAATCCCCTCGGTGTATCTTCCCTTCTATTCCTTTATACACGTCCCGTTTCCATCATGAATTTCCTCATTAGGGCGTGTGTAGGTAAGTGATCTGACGAGTATGGAGGTGGGTCGCAGATGTAGGACCGACTGAGAAATGTCGGATGTTTGAATACGACCCCCAGACAGACCTTGGTCCATCCGTGAATCGTATATTGGTAGTGATAAGTTTTTGTTCGACCTACTTGCGGTTGTGAAATCTCTGTCGACTGATTTTTCGACCAAAATACCGAGTATGACTTCTTCAAGCCGAAAATCCATCAAATAAAGTTCATCCCGCCCCTGTTCGTGACTGAATCTCGGCTTTTGGAGAATATTTAACTCCTAGGTTCGTAGAGGACACCGAAGACAGGTGTTCAGCCTTCGTCCCCCGATAAATTCGCGGAAATGTATGGACTGTTAAAATTTAGAATAATCGGGCCTATCAAGTAGGCTACATTGTTGGTACACACGTGACTACAAATTTTGTACTTATTTCCACTTCGGTAGTTACTCGATTGACTGCGCTCTACAACATCAATGACATAGGGTTCATTATTTCCTTAATATGAACACATAAATGACTGTAAATAGTTTGAAGTCCACTAGTGCTTGGAGATATCTGGGCATGTATTCATTTTTGCCTTTTAATGCTTAGAATTCTAATTTTACATTCATGCTAATTTAAACCACGCCGACATTTCTTCAAATTTCCCAATCCATTTAGGTTACGCTTTACCTCGGAAATTAACGCGACAGTATAATACAATATGATTTTTGCTGAGCTGAAAATAGGTTCTTCCGTGACGCGCAAGGGGTTTTGCTTGGTTCTTTGGTGTGCCACTTTGGATATGTAATTGTTCTCCATGAAAATTGGTGTAGTTTCTGTATCTTTTCATGCTCCGCCTACGAGAATATTGTTTACCGGGATATGAACTGTAGTCTGTGAGGAGATTACTTGTTTAGTTAGGTTTAATACTAACTGAGTTTGACCAAGTATCCTACAGCTCCCATCACAAGAAATCCTATGCCAACTGCCTGTGAAATCTTAATAAACTCCTCGAAATCAGCTGTGATCGTGTTAGCGATAAATCCAAGCTAGTGCGGTTATCCAGAAATCTTTAGGCGACCTAGATATTGGAAATTATAGGGAAAAATGCAAAAGTATTTTTTGGAGTGGAAGAGCTGCTTTATCATACGCTTTGTACAACGGTTGACAAACTGGGTGCCATCCTTAACAAAATCCCGTGGGATGTCCATAACTTCTTGAAATTGATTCGTCATAGTGGGTTGAAGACCTAAATAAGTTCCCTGTGACTTGAATTTAGATGTCGAGAAATAAGTCTCGTAATGGGTTGTGCAGTTTTGTAATGAAAATGGTTAGTTGTGCCTGATAAATTGTTCTTTGTAGCAGCGCCAAAGTAGAGGCCACCTACGAGCCGCTCACGCCGGATAAATAGTAAGTCCGGTGCCTTGAAGGTTTTACTCCGACTCGCCTGGTTATGTCACTTTGTTAACCCATACACTTTACAATCTAACAATTCTTCACGACTTCCGAAGCTGCAACTGTTTGAAAAAAATTCTGTGCTCCCCTGATGATTAGGAACTAAACAAGCTAGCGTTGACTTAATACTTGGTCGTTAATAAGTTATTGTCTATTTGTACCATTAAGGATAGGGAAAGAAGTGGAACGGTCATATTTCATTCAGCCTTTTACGTCGGGGCGGATTAGTTTTGATTTCAACTTGACTTTGATCAAGGATTCTCACTCCAGAAGATATTCAAATTCTGTCTGTATCGAAACCGGAATTTACGAAAGATTGCAAGCACAGAGCTTCGTCTTTCTCTGTTAACTGCATTTGCCTAAGGCGGTGTTCAAATTGAACTTGGTTCTCTGCTGTGCTCGGAGTGTACGTATTTTGTATTTATCCCATGTATAACTTCAAGCCATTTGACGCTTACATGAGTCACAACTTTGAACCTCATCTGATGTATTCACGCGCTGATCCTGTTACCCTCGCAATGCAGAACTATATTCAAAAACGCCCTCTCGGAATCATAATCTAAAGGGTAAGTTTAGTTGTACGCAACATCCTTAAGCAAATAATATTATCATAATGGCCGATGATGAATTTGATATCGATATATACGGAGATACCAATGCTGTTCAAGGAGTAGAGAACAATGAGAGTAAGAAAAGCGATGGAAATAGTATGCCACTTAAGCGCGAGGCTCCTAGCGATAATTTGCCGGAACCCGATCCCAAAAAAAATGAGAAAAAAGATAATGAAAACGCTGAGGTCAAGGCTGATAATAACGGATTTGAACTTTCTGCCGAGCATCAAAAAATAAAGAGCACAGATGAATCTGGTCAAAACACACTCAATATCCCCAAGCAAGCTCCGCAACAGCAAGGTATCAAAAGAAAGGAGGGTTCAGATGATCGCCCAATCGATCCCGGCGCCACGACTGCGCTGTTAATTTCGGAATTGAACTGGTGGAATACCGACGATGATATCCGGGGCTGGGTCAATCAGGCTCAAGTCGAAGACGAGCTTAAAGATATAACATTCTCTGAGCACAAGGTGAACGGTAAGAGTAAAGGGTACATCAATCTCCTAGGGGTCTTAAATTTTTGCTAATGAAAAGTTTAAAGGCAAGCATGGGTCGAATTCACTTCACAACAAGCTGCTACTGCGGCAAAGCGAAAAATTGACGCCTTCGGTGAGGGTCAACAATACGTAAAGAAACACATTGTAACATTCTCAAACCCGAACGTTAACCCATTTCGGACACTGCCCAAGGATGCGCCATTACGTGCGGGAAAAGATGGGCAAGCTAACCGTGCACCATCTGGGAGCTATGGAAATGAAAGAGGTAATCAAAACACCAATTACGGTGGAAATTTCCGTGGACGTGCCCCAGGCTATAATGCCCGTGGTGGTATGAATAATAATAATAATAACATGAATAACTTCAACCGCAACTTCACGGGCCCAACAATGGGCAACATAGGTGCCAATTTTAATGGGCCTATGGGTGGATTCCCTGGGAATCAATTGACGAATCAGTTTGGCGGCTTTAATAACCGTGGTGGAATGATGGGTAATTTACGTGGTGGAACTGGCATGAGAGGAGGCCGAGGGATGAGCAATGGGATGATGAGTGGAATGCCTATGGGAGGTATGCAAATGAACGGTATGCCTGGTATGGGAGGTATTCCTATGAATATGGGAAATATAACTGGAGGGATACCAGGTACGAAATTTCTCTTTTTTTCCCCAAGACCTGCTTGAAGATGATGCTCAACAAGGATCTCATCCACCTCATTCTCAAACCCCAAGGTTTCACTTTTTGGCTATACTAACCAATTCTGCAAATCAGGTTCTGGCTTCCAAGGAATGCAACCACACTTTAATCCAGCCTTCTTCCCAGGTAACCAAGCTGGTACAGACTGGCAAAATCCACATGGGGTTAAGCGGCCTCGGCCTGAATAACTTTCAAACTTTTTTTTTTAATTTTCTGAAGCTAATATTTTACAATGCCACTTTCTCAGTTCGGAGTAAATGCATTGGATGGCTTGTTGGGGCGTTATTTTGTTGGTGACATCAGAGAAGGGAAAAAGATATCTAGCATTATCTCCATACTATTCAACAAATTTATGTATTATAATTTGGATCCTAAATCCGATTAATTAACAAGCCCAGTGCTAGAATTGAACTAATCCTAGTGTTTTTATACCGTCGTGTACCTTATTCGCTTTGCTGTACCAGATCATTATATATTTTATCTGCGGGAGTAAAATAGGATCGTGCCTTCCGCATGAATTCATTGAGTACCTTATTTACCGCATTCACAAACACAAATCTGGCTTTCATTTTTTAACCCATCTTCATACTTACACTTAATTATTTTTCTAGAAGTTTATGATGTTAGTTTTTTGAAAACAGTGACCAACCAAAAAAATCGACGGCGATGAGGATGCTATGGCTTTTGCATCCCGAAACTGATAACAATCCCAATTCATTTACACCTAGAGACTTGAACGCCACTCCTACTCAACTCTTCCCGGTGAAGAGCGGGGTATCCAATGTTCAATATCACGGTAATGCAATTATTGGTTTAAGTTTGCTAGTGACGGCACTACTTCTCGCTGCAAGCCTCTTTAGTGGGCTAATATTGGTTAAATACGGTATTGAATTAACATGGCTACAAGTAAAAGATGGATCCAGATCTGAAACTAACAAGTCTGAATAACTGTAACTTTCCACATGGCATTACACTAACAATTATTCAGAGAAGATAATTACGCTATCATTCGTTTGAGAAAGCACAGAACTTGGATGTTCTGCTCCCTAATCATATGTACAGTGGCATGCTCTGAATGTATGCCAATCATAATACAGGCCATCTTTCCAGGACCATCATGGGCCGCGGTTCTAGTCTCAACAACGCTCGTGACCATATTTGTCGAAATAATACCTAGATGTCTGATTCCAAGACGTTTTCTACGGTTTAGCTATCAATTATGGCCAGTTATATGGACGTGTATGTTAGTGACTGCTATCGTGAGTTGGCCAGTTTCATTTATCCTCAATAATTTGGGCTACAGAAAAAAGGATAGAATAGTATTTACAAATAGCGAACTTGAATCTATTATCAAATATCATGAAAAATCGGAAAAAAATGGAGGAAGGCTTGGGCGTGATGCTTCGCGCATCATGTTAGGTGCCTTAAAGCTGGACTCTCAATTGATTGGGTGTAAAGTGTCGGGAAGCCCGAATTTATACTCTATAGATACGCAGGGGGATCTTGAGAAAGAGGTATCTTCCGATTCAATCAGCATATTTACTAACTGGACTGTGGTCAAAATGGTCTACGTTGATGAGGTAGTCGACGAAGATTTTATCAAAAAAATTAAAAGCTGGCCATTTAGTCGACTTCCTGTTGTTGAGATATCGCACAAAGAACATCAGAAAACTACTCTCCTAGGACAGCGAAATCAAATACATGTTGTTGGATATCTTCACGTCAAGGTAATTAATAGCTTCTGATCTAGTTGGTAAATTCTGAAAATTTTCAGTTTCTTATTGGCTGCGATATTTCTAAAAGATGTGGGAACCGCAAACTCCTGGTCAGAGACTTGCCAGTCTATCCTCTTCCTATTGTTCAAGAAAACCTGCCAATCTATGACCTCTTGAACCTCTTTCAGTCGGGAATTTCTAGGTGAACAAGCCAGATGTGAATTTATCTGGTATGCCCCTAACTTGTATCAGAATGGCATTACTTGTGCCCACCCGACAAAATAAGACCTGGACAGATCTTGAAGGACAAGTTTTATCATCTAAAACCTCACATTCAATGCCGTTTACATGTGCGAAACCTGTACATAATGGCTCAACAGATAATTCTATGGTACAAATGGATGTAACGAAGCGTGATAATGAAGATAAAAGGGAAACGCCCAAGGCCGCTAATGATCAAGGCGCACAGACCCTGGACCTATTTATAAATAAAGAGGCACAACCAATAGGAATCATCACATTTGAAAATCTAATCAATGTCATCTTCAAAAAGTTGAACCAGGATGAATTAAAAAATTTTGTACGAAGCGTAGATGTTTGCCATGATAATGAACGAGGAGATGAAAATATAGATGGCACTGCTACTCCTATCTCGTGTAAACCACTAACAGTAACCAAAAGTAGTCCTTTGAGAAGCTGGAAAGGAAACCAGAGGGAAGATGCTAGGAATACAGATGGTACTGACGAGCGAGGTTTCGATCAACCTCACTCATGCGGCATAACCCTGAAAACGGTTCGAAAGATCCTTGCAGGAAGCTCGTACTCCATAGATAGTCGAGGTGGTTTCCGTAACTTGAGCGATTCGACTGAAGGAAAGGTCGATCTGCCGCTTGGCCGTGCAGCGGTTTCATCGAATGTCAATCTGACCGGAGTTATTACTTGCCCATATGTTTCAGAAAAGCCAAGCACTCCACCTCTGAAGAAATTATCCTTGAAATTTTCCAAAAATTCTCCCCAATATTTTGACACAACCTCGACAATCCCTAGGCGTTCCCGACGCCAACCTGCGACACTATGTTCTCTTCAGACCGATTCAAGCTATGAAACTGCGAAAGACCAAATATTTTGTGGAGAAAATTTATCTAAGAGGTATAAATACCGAAGACTACCTCGCTCGAGTAATTCAGATTCAAGAGATGGCGATATTTTTACGAGAAAGCTGAATGAGGCAATTTTTGATCGGAGAAAGTTCCTCCACCAAGCCATTTTTCTTGATAAGCGGCAGAATTACAAGAGCCAATCTCCTACGGAATCAATTGGGATTAGGAGCGAGAAAAATGTAATAATTTTTAATGGCATAAAGACGATGCCACGATTAGTAGGAAATAGTATCATGGTATCTCATGGCCGGGAAAGTACCTGCCGGGATGATAGATCTCTCTTACCGAGTCAAATCAGATCCTTAAATATCACCATTGACCGGAGAAAAGGGTATGGAACATCCAGGAGTACTAGTTTCTATGTTTAATCATTGATACTTACAATAAATTTAACTCTCAACCGCGTGCAAGATGGCTATAGAGAATCAAAAATTCATTGTTAATTTGAGTCACTTAGCGCATTCTTGAGGGTATTAAGCTGTACGTTCTTGATGAGTAGTTTAAAAAATACGAAAGGGATCGACGACCTTTGATTATTTTTTTTATATTTGGAGCATTGCTGCACGAACTAAAAGATCTATCTGATTCCACCTATGAGTCAACGTAGATTTCTGGCTCTTGAACCGATCATCAAATGAAGAGATTTTAGCTAGAGTCGGGGGAATGTGATCTCGACACTCCTCCAATATTTGGTAGAGTAAGTCTCTGTAAGAACGCTCGTCGTTTTTTGTTCCATCTAACCCTTTAAGGAAATTCTTCCATGAATCTAGAGACGTGCAAAGAAGTCTCAATGCCACCTGAGCTCTGTAACATACTGTATTGCGGTCTAGAATATAACTTCCCAAGAAGCCTTCACGATCAAGTTCATTTATCTGAGCTTGACTCATACGAGCCAGAATCCAAGGGTCGAGTAGGAATTCGTCCCAAGGATTTTTTTCCATGATAAAGCCGTATTCGACGAGGAGAAAGTCATTCGAGTGATTCCCGTAGGAGATGGAAATCTCTTCGTCTGCCTCAATATTGGTATTGGCAGATACAACGAAGGAGGTTCCGCATGGTTTGACTGTGGCAGAAGGCGTGGAGCTGTGGTTCAAACAGTCCGCGAAAGGGTTGAGGGCTAGACAGTTTGATGGGGCAGGAGGGCGGTGGCGCTGGGTAGGGGGCACAAAATAGAAACTACGCGTGTTGACGAGGAGCCAGTTATAACGATAATGCCTTTGTTTGATGTGATTAATGGCCGAAGAGACAGAAGCCCAGTCAGCACGTAACTTTGCCGCCTGCTCTTTTAGAAGCTGAGAAGCTGCGGGAGGTAGATGGAATAAAAGGGCATCCGGCCAGCAGAGGGGCATACTAGCTTCCAAGTCGGCGCGGGTCGGGAGCACGGCGCTCCAGGCTGGGGGCGTATTGCTAGCAAGCGCAGCAGCTAGAAGCCCATGGGCTCTAGTTTGTCTGGCAGCAGCTCGGATGGGGTTGGGCACACTCTCGGGAGTATATAGGGCAGTGAAGGGCATCTCAAGGAGGGTTGCGCCAGCCTAACCACGCGGTAGCATTAGCTCGAGTGCGACAATGGAGAGGGTGAATATTACTCACGGAGATGCGTTTCTGCGCCCGGACGCCGAGACCACGACCTTCAAAAGGAGTGGCAGCAATGTCATGGAGGACGATGCCGCGGCACTCGACCCATTGGACGAAATGCGTGTAGATGTCCATGGTAGCGACAATAGGACAGGCGAAGCCGGCGTCAAGACTTCGGGCAGGCGAGGCCGCGTGCTTGCAACGACATTCTGCTATGCCATCCATCCAACATGATCACGACCCGCCTCCGTCCTGTCCACTCTCTTCTCCAATGCAATCATGCATTTCAAATCATCACACGCTGCAGTTTGAGTCGCCTCCAGCGCTCGCCGCCAAACTATGCGGGCCATGTGCCTTTAGGAGGACTCGAGAAGGCGGGACTCGCTGTTGGCGCTGCCATTATGTCCCTACTACAGCCGCGACGCGCTGGTAAGCAAGAGCTGCAGGAAGTGGGATATGCGCACACGCGCTGATACTCTGGCTCTAGATCTCGTGGCAGCGCTCGGTGAGACGACAGCATCGCCATTCTTCATCACTCGCCTTCGCAACGTTATGCTATCCTCGCCCACAGGCCGCCGTATTCTGCGCGATCGACCGCGCATAACCTCGTCGAGTCTCGACCTAGCGCGTCTGCGCAATTTACCGCCCACCACCGTCGGCCACGCCTACGTCTCATGGCTCGCCCGTGAAGGTGTGAGCCCTGACACACGTAGTCCCGTGTGCTTCATCGACGACGAGGAGTGTGCCTATGTCATGCAGCGCTACCGGGAGTCGCACGATTTCCTCCATGCCCTCACCGGCTTGCCTGTGGTCGTCGAGGGCGAGCTCGCTCTCAAGGCTTTCGAATTCGCCAACACCCTCTTGCCTATGACTGGCCTCAGTTTATTCGCCGTTACCCGCCTCTCAGACCCGGAGCGCCGTCGTTTTTTTTCTATATACCTACCATGGGCACTCTATAATGGACTCCAGTGCAAGGAGCTCATCAACGTTTACTGGGAAGAAGTTTTAGATATGGACGCTACGGCACTTCGGGCTGAGTTGGGCATCGAGATGCCCCTCGACTTACGTGACTTACGTCGCCAGAGGAAGGCGAACAAAGGAGGGACTCACGCGTCGAGCAAGTGATAGTATGAAACTTCCTCGCGAGCAGCTTGGTATAGCTCGTTAACAGATTTATCATCAGTGTTTAGACTTTCGTGCTAATTCGTGATCCTCCATTCACCTCTACTTGTTGTCGTCAAATTCTCTCGCGAACTTGTGACTTTTTTTTTCATATCCTTTTGCCGATGCGCCCTCCTTCATTACGTGAGTCCTTGGACGAGATCTTCAAGGTCGTCGTCCTCTCCTGTCCAGCCACCCTTACGCCGAGAAATGACTATGCGCTCTTCTTCACGTTGCTCTGCCACCGCTTCAAGTAACTTCTTGAGCAGTGCTTCGTCTACGGGTCCACGTAGCTGTCCGCTCCGCGCCAGCATCAGCAATTGCTCTTCAACTGCCTGCGCCCGCTCAGCTTTAACAAGCCGTATGCGACCGAGGCGCTCTGCTGCCGCGGGCTCCAGAATACGGGCAAGCATAGCCTGTCGGGCCTCCTTCTCCGCCTCCTGTTGTCTATGTCGCCATGACTCAGCGTCACGCTTCAGTGCACTCGCGAAAGGGGATATTTTCGCGGATAGGAAATACACCTACTGGCCCTCAGCTGCCACATCTCGGCCATCACTATGTCCCTGTTTGAGTTGCTCTAGGCGTGCTTTTCGGATCTGGAGAATATTTAGCTTACCGTTCAGCGGAAAGGGGGAAAAGTAGCCAACCTGTGCCAAATCATCGTCTTGCATTTTCGCTAACGTGAATTAATCTTTGATGGTTGTTGTGAGGGGAAAGGTGTGTGACGAGCCCACTAAATATTGTAGCCTTACCACTAGCGCGTTTTATCTCCGACCTGCAGATATTTTAAGCTTGTGATCTGCATGTTCAATAACACTGTCAGATTGTAGGCCAGGCGTGAGAAATTCCTAGCTCTTAGGATCATGTCGTATTTACAACATAAGGTATATCATTTTGAGATTCTCGAAGTTTCATAGTCTGCTTTGCTTTGACTAAGTGGTACATCACCTGATTTACGGGACACGGAATATTTAGTTCCCGAGCCCTTTCGAGTAAGTACCCAGTGAAGAAATCAATGTCAGCCTTCTTACCCTGTCTTATAGCTGCAAGCATGGAAGATACCATGACATCACTCTTTTGAATACGATTCAGAATTTTTTTTTCCAGGCGTTCAGGACTAAAGTCTCGCTGAACATTTTTAATATTTCGAAGTTCAGGAAGAACGGGGATGAGTACCGAGATTTCTTGAATCAGGCCCCTCATTATATTTGCTACACCAAAGTTTTCCAAAAGCTGGCCGTTGACACAGTCGAAAGCGACGGCAAGAGGCTCTATTACAGCGCTGACAACTAGTCTAGAAAGCTGTCTTTTGTGGAAATCCTTGTGCCCCAGTGCTGCAGTATTAAGCTCAGGTGTTCTAAGAAGTGTCCCCACAAGATGCCTAGCCTGGGGTGACCAACTGAAATCAACACGCTCAATAGTTGCACCATTTTGAGGTTCCGTCAAACTTATCCTCGGCATCTTGGAACAGTAAAGTTTGGACGGGCTTCTTTCGAAATGCGAAAAGAAGTTGTCGGTAGGTCCAAGATCGTGTCTCATATACCCAAGGACATATATTGGTCTTTTCTCTGCATCTGGAAAAACAATTCTATTAATCTTGTGGATCATGCCCATGCCGTCCTGAATAAGGCAAATTGTTGTGGTCGGGCGTATTCGGTGCTGAACAGAGAGTAGTGCTGAGACTGTTGCGGAAGCAGGAGTCGCTACAATAAGAGTATCTATGGCGTAGTTTGGAGGTTCTGATGTGTGTTGAAGATTTTCTCCAAAGCCGACAAAATTCTGCTCCGGACTCGTTCGTCTAAAGTTTGCGGAAGACTCGACATGAAAGTTTGATTCTGAGAAAATTTTACCGCCCCTGTAGATTCGAATTGCAGCTCCTTCGTCGTGCCATAACTGAATTTGTAATGGACGGTGCATTAGAAGCACAACAGGCGGAGCATGCTCGAGACGAGCAATGCTGTGTGCGATAAACTGGCCTGCTGGCCCCATTCCCAAGATATGAATTGTTTCTGATTCAATATAATTCTGTAGCTTAGATCCATTCATAGCGTTCTTCTGGGGCGTTACGTGGGAGCCTTGATATTCGAGCGAATGGTTGAGTGATTGTTCGGGGTGCGATATAAATTTGTGCGTATCGGTTGAGCTATCTACTTGATGGCTCTGTGGCCCCCAGATATTCAAAGAGGTGGAAAGCTTTGAAGCTGATGGCGGCTGCTTATTGGGATTTACTGTCTCATCTATCGCGTTTTTCTGGTAGTTCTCACGTCTTGTGTCAAATAAATTTGTGGCAGTTAATTTTCCTGTAGTCTTTGAATGCATGGTATTATCTATGTGATTGTAGTTGGTCGAATTTTGCACGTTTTCGTTGTTTTCATAAGGCTGTGTCGATAAGTCATATGCTAGATCGTCTGATCGTTCGTTTCGTTTTGATATTATTGAAGAAGAGTTTGTTATCAAAGAATGAATGTGAGCTGAATCAAGTGATGTATGAGTCGAATTCAGATTAATATTAATGTTTTGACCTCTAGGAACCTTGTTATCGGGTTTGCACGCAGAGATTGAGTGTGAGGTTTTCTGATTCATGTTGCCTTCGTTGCCAATTAGTGGGAAAATATTCCTGCTTAGCTCTTTTTGAACATAATCAACTGCCACTGAGCATGTGCTTATTTCCATATTCTCTTTGTAATAAAATCGGCACTGATGTAAGGTTTTGACGCTTAGATTTCTCAAAATTAAATTTTTGTCTCTCAGTCCAAAACGATAATGTAAAGACCGCATACTGAATTTCCTTGCCCTTAATTTGTCGACATAATTATGAAATATCTGGCAGTGGTATATAGTTCTCCGAATGTCCTTAAAGAGTAGGGTTTCTTTCCGACACGGCCAGCTACTATTAGATATTTTTTGCGCCATTACACGACTCGTATTTTCTTTGATCATAAAGGTAATGAAGGGATTGTTTGAAATTTGGTGCGTCATTTTATCTATTAATGTTAGTAAATTTTAAAAAACTGCAATAGTTGAAAGATGGAATTGGGAATGTACGTTGTGACTGATAGGCGTATCCGGCTCATTACTTGTTCAAAATTACCATATGTACGCGTCAATACTTTCGGCGGTCTTATCACTTATCGTAATTGACTATTCACGGAGGACAGTCATTTTCCTATTTGTAGGCTGAGGAAATACTGCGATTTATAATTGATTCCATCACACAAATCTCATTTTCCTCAACTACCAGTTTAACCTACTAATTCTTATCAAACTCATTTGAAAGCTCACGAACACTCTCACCACGCAATCACAATAAAAATCTTCCCTACAAATCTTCGGTCCTTCTTACCCTCTCTACAACTCTCATCTGTATTCTTGCTTAAGCCATACATTTAAAAGTTCCTTTGAGTCGTCACAAGGCGAAAGAGATCAATCAGCGAGAAGCCCATGTCGAAGTGTTTGTACGCCCCGAAATTTTGTTACGCGCACTCATCCTCATGGATATGTAGGGCGATAATTCGCGGACCAAGGAAATTAGGAAAAGAGCATATCACACCAATATGATTCACACGCTAATCGATGAACTGGACCCACAGGAAAATTCGTGTTCGTGCTGCTGAGGTTTAATTATCTAGCACTCAGCCTTGCCAATTTATTACTAAGTAAGGTATGGCGCAGTTCTACAAATGAATAAACCTCGTTCCTCGCCATTAACAACTGTTCTGAACAGCTGAATAATATTGAATGAGTTTGTTGAAACATGAATCCAGCGTTCGGCGACTAATACACCAATTGAGTCTTTAATAGGAGGGCAAGACTGAACGTCTGTTCGTGGTGTCCTCTACGAACCTGAGAGTGAAATATTCTCCCAGAGACAAGTTCAGTCAAATTTCGCAATTCCGAACAAGTCGGCCCATGAAGCAATAATTCAAAGAACTCCACGTCGAATTTTCGCTCCCAACGAGTTCGACTCGTACCTAACTCTCATCAAGTTCACAAGTACAGCTTAGCACATCCTCGTTTTAATGACCACACCACTCATAAACTTTTCTCTGGCCTCAGCTAGCCGCCAAAAACACGTCCATGCTGATATTTACACCAAACGGAGGAAGAAAAGCGTGGCGCACAAATCTGAGAGACAGTTCTTTGGGATGGACGTTAGAGGGATCAGGACAAGTTCACATGATGACACGGAGGATGGATACAATCTCGACGGGCGTGTAGTTTTGAATTTTGGCAAGGAGTTTCACGAATCTAGCTTTGCGTGCGCCAATACATCGCTGGCGAGAGTGCAGCTGACACTATAAACACAAGTCAAAGATGGCAGGTGCCTTGTTCAGCCTCTTGGTGGTGTTCTCTGGTATAATTTGAGTAGCCTCGGCACTTACTCCACTTGGGAAGGAGACACTTCAGACTATATTTCGCGCGGAGAAAATTCAGAGGATGATGAAGGCATGTCTGGATAACTCAGGGTTTTTGAGACGTTCGTCTGGGTGGGTATTAACGGATGAGGGTTGACTTGGGGTGAAGAAAAAGCCACCATAACTTCGCAGTGGTACTTGCAAATGAAATCCGAGGCATGAGTGCGCTACTTGTAAATTGAGTCATCTTTTCTGAACATTTTCTCTGATATTGTGTCATAGCAGCATACACAACTAAAATCTAACGCAAAAAAAAAGAGTCTTTAATAAAATGCCACTTAGGACATCCCTGTGACCCAGGCGACGGAATACAAAGACTGAACAGGTGTATGCGATATCCTACACCAACCTGGGAATGAAATACTTACACTGAATGAAGTGTAGGCAAGTTTTGCAATAATAAAGGAGATAAGCCCTAACGCAATTAACCTAGACTCTAGCGTATCAATGAGATCACTTCTAATCAAAGCATATAGAATCAACACTTAGAAACTCTTACCCCCTCGATTCTATGAACCCATATCTCATCCAACCAGTCTCTGGCCTTTATTTATGTATCAAAAGTAAACCCGCTGAAGTATGCATCTCATGGCACATCAAAGACGAATTCTTCATCTTTAACCAGTGCCAGTGTAAACGATCAGCAAGTTCGACATAACAGGGATACCCGAGATGAACCGCATTCGAAATCAATTTAAAGACAAGACGCACATGGCCATTTCGCAAATTTAAACCTCTCGCCATTTCGGCTTGCCATTGACTAAAATCCATTTCAAACTTACCAAGTCTCTGTGTACCATACTTTTCCTATCAGTCGATAACGCTAAATACCGAATCTCTCAAATTTACCACGATTCATTGTGACTTTTCTCGAGCTGTAGCCTCACGAAGATATAGATACCCAAAAAGGAAGAGTAGAGTCGTGAAGCATAAAGCAAGAGCCTTCGTTTTACGGAATAGTTTTTGGTCACAAATTTCAGAAGATCTACTGGAGAGTGGGGGAAATACGTAACGAAAGATGACCAGGAAGCGTGAACTATCGGATTCAGGCGACTTGAGCCTGCAGGAGTTCTTCAAAATGAAAAGCATTGTGCGCGCCAAGTTTTTGATTGCAGTAGTGCAGCAAACATTATAGACACAAACCAATGATGGAAAGTGCCGTGGTCCGCTTCCTAGCGGTGTTCTCTGGTATAGTTTGAGTAGCCTCGGCACTTACTCCACTTGGGAAGGAGACACTTCAGACTATATTTCGCGCGGAGAAAATTCAGAGGATGATGAAGGCATGTCTGGATAACTCAGGGTTTTTGAGACGTTCGTCTGGGTGGGTATTAACGGATGAGAGTTGACTTGGGGTGAAGAAAAAGCCATTATAACTTCGCGCTGGTACTTGTTATGAAATCCGAGGCACGAGTGCTCTAGTTTTTAATTGAGACATCTGTACTGTACTTTTTCTCTGATGTTGTGTTAAAGCTAGTTAGCTGTAAGGCAATTAAAATCTGTTGAGAAACAAAAACTAGATTCCAGCCGTAGCAGTAGGGTTCTCCAGTCCACAGTACCAACGGATTACCGTGTCTAACGTACCTTTCTCAAGAGTGTCCGCACCTCGATTTTTTCTTGAATTATGTTCTGTTTGTGTGTGTATCTTTCTAGATTTGAAAAAATATCGGAGAGGGTGATAATTCTTGACACATGTCAGTGGTATCCCCTACGAGCCTTCAGCTCTCACTAAAGAGTCTACAGAGGCGGGATGAGGAACATAGCCCTCACTTCATTGAGAAATTCCAATCGCTTTCGCCGTCTATCTCGTCTTCACCTTGTGGATCCCGATTGATGGAAAACCGGTCGTGCAAATTCTGCGCTGTACATTGGCTCACGCGGTGCGAGGGACATATTTGAAAAAGTTGGCGATCCTGTAGAATAGAAAGAAATTCACATATTCACAGTCTCAAGTTCTACTCATATGATATTGTTGATTGGTCGGAGCCACGAGGCAGCTTCGTGAAGTTATTGTGATCATAAACTGAGCAAGCAGAAGCCACAGTCTCTCAACACATCCCCATATCACCATTATCATAAAGCTAACCACGATCGGATCAGATGGTAGGGTTGAGGCCCTTTACATCACCCACCCTTGATCATGGAGAAGACATCTACTCAGTGTCCGGAGCGTACTCAGCACCCAATAAGGCGACAGTAGAATGGATCGAGTCGGCCTGTAACGTTCCTGGGAAGGGAGATGTAGATGGATATGTGTTGGAAATCTAGACTTCGTATGTATGAATGTTTAGATTTCTAGTTTGATCATCAAGATCAATTTACTTAATTCTATTGCATATGATTAAGCTTAGTTAGGGGACACGAGATTCAGTAGTATCTGTAATGCAGTGGCTAGGAAATACTACCCTGCAGTAATTGAGTGGCTAGTTGTACCTGGATCACTGGGAGTTCGGGATCACTAAAGCCCCGGGGATCTGTATTTAAGGATTGGCTTATTTGTATGTGTTAAACTAAGTTAACGAAATATTATACACTATTAATTCACATTGAGAAGAGAATTCGATATCCCATACAACTATCAACAGAAGTCTTATCCTAAATTGTACACTTGTTCTTCGAGATATTTCCCCTTAGAAATCCTTGACAATTTCTAACAATATGCGCACCTCATGTGGTCCCGGTATCTAGGCCTCGCTCAGAGAGGAGTACAATGTTCTGGATAGCCAGAAATCAACTAATCGAATAAACGAGTCAAGTTGTTCTGTTAAACGGCACAGATACTTTGAGAATGTTTGAAGTGGATTGAATTGTCTGTCCTATTTAGATCTCCCCTCACTAGCTTATATACATGCAAACCATTTATCATCTATCATATCATTTCTGCTCGGCCTATCAGTCTTAATTGAGTTGAGCTAATTGAGTAAGAAACAGTTTCGGATGTCAATCTCCTGAAAATTACAACCTCAAGAATCTCTAGCATGAAGCGCGCGCGTAAAGAAAAAGGGAATAACATATGCTGAAAATTTGCAAATAAACTCTCAATCAATACAAGTAAATTTAGCGCGCGCAAAAGACTAGTGCTTCGACAGTTCCAAAGTATGAGGCGTTTCCTTTTCTCTAGCTTGCTGGCGCAAGTCTTCGAGTTCGAGATCTTCCCTGTTCACCGAAAATGTTTCGTCGAGCACATCCATTCCTACATTGATGGGAGCCAAAATATTTTTGCTGTGGGTTGGGATAGTGTTTTCCGGTGGGAATAAGATTCTGGTGCGCTCTCGATTCTTAGCGGCCTTCTGCGTGGGAGTGAGTTCTTTTTTTCGAGACAATGCGTCAGCCAAAATATTCTCTTTTCCAGGCCGGTATTGCAATGTGAAGTGAAGTTGTGACAACTTTTCTGTCCAGCGGACCTGTCTATCATTGAGGAGCTACTTCTGACCAAAGTACTCGAGAACGCGATGGTCTGTCAGTATTAAAAATGGATCCACAAGGCTGGTGAGTTCCGCACGCCATTACTTCAAACATTGAATAATAGCCAGAAGTTCCTTGCCGTGTATCTCGTTATGACTTTCTGGGCCGCTCAGCCTCTTCGAATGAAATGCAATTGGATGCCACACACCATTGTCGTGCAATTGGCTGAGCACTCCACCTGTTGCCAAGTCTGAGCAATCTGTTTCCAAACGCGTCGGTCTCTACTCGAAATATAAAAGGATCGGCGGAATTACGAGCTTTTCCTTTAGAGAGAGAAAGGCTTCTTCTGCTTGCTCTGACCATTGGAACAGTTGTCCTTTCTGGGTAGCTGTGAGATTTTACAAGGGCTTGGCCATGCGCGAAAAGTTTTCGATAAAGTTCCGATAGTAGTTGCAGAATCCAAGGAACGACTGCACACCTGTTTTACTGCTGGGTCGTTCCCAAGAACGTATGCTTTCCAACTTTTTTGGATCGGGGAGAATACCAGTTGTGTTGACAATAAAACCTAAGAAGTTGACAGATTCTTGCGCAAAACGACATTTCTTGATGTCCACTTGTAGTCCTGCTTTGTCCAAGCGTTGTAGTACTTCCCGCACTTCAGCCGTGTGCTTCGAGGGATCTATAGAGTGAACCATCACATCATCCATGTAGGCGGCTGCGAATTGGGCTAGTAGATCGCTGAGGACAGCGTTGATGTATCTTTGAAATGTGGCAGGACCGCCGGTGAGACCGAAAGGCACTACTTGTTAGCGGAACTATCCAAATCTGGTACGGAAGGTGGTCCAACGCTCGGAATTCGGATCCATACGAATGCGGTTCAAAGTGTGGATCACATCGAGAATTGTGAATTTTTTGGAGCCAGCTACTTTGGCCAATGTTTCTCCAATGAGTGGCAGAGGGTAACGATCCTTGCGTGTATGATTGTTGAGTTTGCGGTAATCGACGCAGAATCGGATATCACCGTTCTTCTTTTTGACAAATAGAACCGGAGTATTGAAAGGAGAATCGCTGGGCTCGATGAATCCATTAGTCAAATTCTCCTCAATATACGCATGGACCGTATCCAGTTCTTTCTGATTCATCTTGTACAACGGAGCTTGTTTCATTTCCGGCTCGATGTCCAAGTGGATCTTGTGGTCGAATTCCTGATGTGGCGACAGTTTGTTTGCTTCTTGTTTGGAGAACACGTGCGCCAAATCATGGTATCCACTAGAGCAGTGATTGGGAGTTGAGATTTATTTCTAGTTTCCATGGTACATTCCATAACCAGAGGCTTTCCGCCAAACAACTTCTCCAAATCAATACCGCTCGTTTGATATCCATGCTGCTCTAGAGAGGCGACTTCTCCTAGATCGAATCTTTTCCCTCATCCGAATACGTGAAGGGTTCTGATCCAGATGATTCACATTCCTCCTCCATTTTCTTTTCCTTCTGATTTGTATCAACTTCATTGATCTTTGCCGCGGGACAGGCATCAGCGAAATGGCCTAACTTGCCACATCGAAAGCACGTACCAGAGGTTTGAACAGGCATAGGAGGTACACTGTGGCGAGGGAGAGGAATCTATTTGGGCGGAGTAATAGGATTCTTGATCTTTTTCTTTCGTTGCTCGTATCGCAATTGGGCGTTTGTAGTTCGCTGCAGCAGTACCAATTGGGGCTCAACCTTGAGACAATGTTTTGACATCTCGAAAGTGTTATCGAAGGTTGCACCGAGAATGGCACGCTGTAATTCAGGATTTATTTTCTCCCGGAGTTCATCCATCCGATCTTGGTTGCGAAGTTTTAATTCAGAAGCATAGGTCAAGAACTTGGAGAAGAACGTAGAGAAAGCATCGTCCTTTTGGTAAAGTTTCTTGAAATTGGCACAAGCTTCGGAGCGCTTTTGCTCATCGGTTTTATCGTATGCTTCTCGTAGGATATCGAAGATAGCTTCAGCTTTGGTGATGTAATTAACACTCTCTGGCTTGAGGTAAGGCTTCAGGAATTTTCGCGCGTCACCATCAACAAATCCCAGGAGGGATGAAATCTTGTGCCTTTCGTTGTCGAAGTACAATGCATCGCCTTCCAACTTACTCTCCACGGCGAAGGCCCAATATTCGACGGAAGGGTTGTTGGTACCTTTGAAGACATAAGGATCGGTGATCTTTTGGCGATGCCTAAAACGAAACGTAGACTGCTGGCGCTCGCGCTTGGTATTATATTTCTTCTTCGGTGACTCTGTTGCGCCATTTTCTGATGCGGACGTAGCAGACTCTTTTCTACAAGCTGTATCCTTGATGGAATGTTCTGCGTAAGCATCTCTCCAGCGATTTGATTCGATGGCCCACTTTTGTGCAAGATTCTCTGCTTCTTCCTTTTCCTTGTGTGCTTTTTCACAATATCCGCTAATGGCGTTGGATCGCTCGGCGAGTTCGACACACATAACTCTGAGGATATTTTCAATAGATTCTTCTGCTGTCTCGCTTTTGTTTTCGGCAGCGCGCGCGGCGAGACGTTTCTCGTACTCGTTTTTCAGCACTTCTTCGGTGACAGGCTTGTTACATGAGAGTTCTGGCACAGTGTGATGTTTCTCCTCATCTCCCGGCGCACGAGTTGCGAAGACCGATTCCCTAAAATCTCCTCTGGGCCAGCTCTCCGAATCTTCAGTTCCAGCTCTTCTCTTACCAACTCTAGAGGTGGTGGGGGCCGGCATACTGTTGAGTGCGATTTTTGGCAGATGTAAGAGAGGGTGACGAGTGATTTTTGAGAACAGTAGGAGTTAGTCGTAAAGAATTGGGTGGTATATCTCAATAATTAATAAAGCGACCTTGTTATATATTCAAGGCTTATAATCTTGTCTCTTCCCTGAGGCGAATGGGTAATGACTGTCCGAATGGTGTGAGCTATTAGCTGTCCACGCTACCGAGTCCGCAATAAGTATTTTACATCCCTGCAGAGGTCGCGTTGAGTGGTTTCGGTGGTCTTAGTATTTTTTTTTGCATCAGATTTCAATTGCGTATGTAGCTAACTAGCTATGACACAATATCAGAGAAAATGTTCAGAAAAGATGACTCAATTTACAAGTAGCGCACTCATGCCTCGGATTTCATTTGCAAGTACCACTGCGAAGTAATGGTGGCTTTTTCTTCACCCCAAGTCAACCCTCATCCGTTAATACCCACCCAGACGAACGTCTCAAAAACCCTGAGTTATCCAGACATGCCTTCATCATCCTCTGAATTTTCTCCGCGCGAAATATAGTCTGAAGTGTCTCCTTCCCAAGTGGAGTAAGTGCCGAGGCTACTCAAACTATACCGGAGAACACCACCAGGAGGCGGACCACAGCACCATCCATCGTTTACTTTTTTTATAGTGTCCGCTGCACTCTCGCAAGCGAAGTCTTGACGCGCACAAAGCTCAATTCGTGTAACTCCTTGCCAAAATTCAAAACTACACGCCCGTCGAGATTGTATCCATCCTCCGTGTAATCTTGTAAACTTGTCCTGATCCCTCTCACGCCCATCCCAAAGAACTGTTTCCCAGGTTTGTGCGCCACGCTTGGCTTCCTCCGTCGGGTGTAAATTTCGGCGCAGGCGAGTATTAGGTGACCAGCTGAGGCCGGAGAAAGTCGACGAGAGGTATGGTCATTGGAATGAGGGTGTACTAGTCGTACATGCAAACTTGATGAAACTTAAGTAGGAGCCGATCTCGTTGGGATCGAATATTTAACATGGCGAAGTATTTTGAATCATTGCCTCGTGGGCCAACTTCCTTGGTATTGCGAAATTTGACTGAACTTGGCTCTGGGAGAATATTTCACTCTCAGATTCGTAGAGGACACCACGTACAGGTGTTCTGTCCTGCCCTCCGGTCTTAGTATTATGTCACGGCGTAGAATAAGCACAAGTGAGAGTACAGCTTGTATAACGATAATTCAATCTTTGAAGTGAATACTAAGCTGGAGAAGAATAGGAAAGAATAGAATCTAAGTATAAAAAGCCCCGAGGCTATTCCTATTCGGGCGTCCCGCATCAGCCATCAGTCTCCTCCATCCACGTGACAATATCTCATGACAGGGCAGAATGCCGTGCAGTGACTGACTGAACTGATTAAGGTTCTGAATATCTGCGACTGACTGCGATCCTGAATTATAGGGAGAGAATTATAATATGTCACGGTTTCATTACAAAATGCATGAGCGATCTTGTAGGTAAAATATTTTAATTATAATTCTCTGAAGAGAGAGTTCTTGTACTTAATGACTACCTATATATACAGTCTGAGTTATCAAATCATAGAGAGAATCTTATCGAAGTAGTATATTTCAGACTGTATTTATAGGTAGTCATTAAGTACAGGAACTCTCTCTTCAGAGAATTATAATTAAAGTATTTTACCTACAAGATCGCTCATGCATTTTGTAATGAAACTGTGACATTCAGAAGCCTCTTGGTCGGAGTATGGTATAAGCTTACCATTGTAAGCGCGAGGCCACAGAGGGTAGGTGTGATTATTAGCTGGGTTTAGTCCCAAACAGTTGATACACCGACGATATGAGTGCATTTCTCGTGATGGCGAAGAGTACCACAGAAAGCGCACAAAGCTTGAGCCAGGTTGCGAGAGGATTTATGGAGCCCAAAACAAGCTTCGTACTGGACTACCTTTGGGTTTTGGATTCAGCGCCATGACGGGGCGCTGTCGACAACGAGAAAAGTAGACACCTTCTCTGAAAAGAATATAACCGCCGTATGAAAAGGATCTGAATGGTTCTCGTGCTGTGACTAGTGAGCGCTAGATGTGGCAACACCCGTCTGCACCTGAGCTATGTTCTTGATGTCATCAAGCGTAGAGAAAACCAGATTGGACACCTGATTCCAAATGGTACGTGTAACACACTTGAAGATATATCAAATGCGACTTTCTACTTGATGTAGAGATCCTGAGAGAGAGGCCTTGATAGAGTCGGCATGTTGCAAAGAAAGTTTCACCGAATCCTCGGACAAAATGGTCATACTGAATCCGCTTGAGGTGCGGATAATGGAGGCAATACAATCTTTGAGGCCAGGGACAATTTTAATGAGAGCAGCTTTTACAGCTGTAGCATCTGCTCTGAAGAGAGGGCCTCTCTCGGTTAATCGAAAGATTACACTAGGGCCCATAGATTTTACGGTGGGCTTTTGCAGGGTTGTGCGAGGGTTTCGATTGTTGGAGATAAGTTGGGCAGAAGCTGGGGAAACAGAGGCGGGTAGGCCTGCGGCGGCCACTGCCCAGTTATGAAGATAGTTTAACTGTGACGGAAACCGAGTTGGTAATGAATAAATCGATTTGTTAAACTATATAAGGAGAATAGAGAACTCTAGCTACTACTAACAGGTACTTATAAGAGTTGATATTTGTGGGTCTATAGACTGATGACTTATCCATAGGAATTATACTTGCTACCCAGCCACGCAATGCCAGGTATCACTGAGTTGTGCTAACGCTCCAACCTCCTGATTAGTAGTGCCGTTTCGTTCAGCTTCATCTAACACCCCCATACAGCCTTATCGTAAACATCCTCAATATTACGCTTAGGTTATTCGCCTAAGTTCAAATAACGGTCAAACCGTAACATTAACATAGGAGCTGGAGGTCGTGAGGGAATTTTTTGACTGGGCTGTCTTGGAGTGTCGTGCCGCATAGGTTGCCCGGAAGCAGCCGCGAGGAGAAATGCGTCCATTTTTTCACGCACAAAGGATTTTGTGAGAGGGTCGGCTTCTTCAACGGCTGTCCAAAGCTTAGTGTGGAAGTTTTGAACCCATGTAATTCGACCTTTTGCCACGCGCTGAACAAGCTCGAGCTCAGAGTGCGGGCGACACTATAAACACCGCCGTGGTTGGATGGTGCGGTGGTACATCATCTTGGCTGGTTTCTCAAGTAAGGTCTGGATAGCAAGGACACATGTCCCACCCGAGACAGGAGACCGCTGGTTCGAATCCGGCAAAACTTAATTACATTTCTCGCGGCGCTAGTATACATTGATGATGAAGGCATACTTGGATTATCAAAGGTTTTAAATTTCCCTTTGGTGGGTACTTACGGAGTAGGGTCGACTGCTTGTGTAAGCAAACATACCTCGTAGTGGTATTTGCAAATGAAATCCAGAGTATGAGTGTCTTTGACGTCGAAAGAGTCATCCTATATGTATACATAGTACCGGTCATGTGCCATAGCTAGATAGCTGAAAACACATTAAATGATTTAAAAAAAAAAGCTCGAGCTCATCAGCGACACGCTGGACCAAAGGGGGAGGTTGTTGTGACTAGGCCATCACAAGTACGATGATCAAATTTAAAAAGGCTTTTAATTGGTTTGTAAGGAATGGTATACGTGGGATAGGGTCGGCGCAGTGGAAGTTGGGAATGTGTGACGCATCCGCATGAAATGGTTAGGAGAGGCTCCTTGTCAGGAAATACTGCTTAGTCAGCTAGTTGGTCAAGTGAAAGGTGTCCATATCCTTACTACATAACACATCTTTATCACTCCATACTTGTAGTACCATAATATACAATCCTTTATATATCGCATATTACCATCTGTATTATCTTACTCTTGTGACAATAGCTTTTCAATATCCCAATACTCCTCTTACAATACAATAGTCACATGATAAGAATAGATAGGCGATCATGTGACATGGACAGACAGGTGGTCAGGTAATATGGACAAGCAAAAACAAGTTAGTGCCAAACTACGTGCACAGACCACTCAAGGATGTAAATATGCCACAAACCAACACGGCTTAATTTTGTGCGGAATTCTATACCATTCACAATTGCCTTTTTCATCCCACAACACTACTATTCCTACGGCATTCTGCATATTTTCAATACTCACCATTCTTCTAAACTTCATTCAGGTGTTTCATATTTTCATGCAATCTATTCAGATAATTAGCTGTTTCCAAGGGAGATAGGCAAATTTCTTTACCTACGCGCTAATTTCAAACAAGCACGCAGATTAGAGGTCATAAACTGAACTTCGATTATGGATTCTACTAAAATTTTGTCTCTGCTAGAGGATTTAGATGAAGAGATTGATGATCTGGAGGAATCTTTGGCACCTCTCCTGAAAACTGCTTTCTCCGACATCACTTCGAAGCTTCCTCTCCTCGACAAGGCCAAGCTCTATGTCCTCGTGACATATGCCATCGAATCCATACTTTTTTGTATGTCTCTCATTGCTTTACAGATTCTTCCTAATGTAATACATAGCATACATTCGGCTTCATGGCGTCAATGCTCGACAACATCCAGTCTTCCTCGAACTCACTCGAGTCAAACAATATTTTGATAAAATTAAAACTGCCGAAACCCCCGCAGCTCAGAGGAATCTAACTCTAGACAAAGGCGCGGCTGGTAGATTCATTAAGGCAGATTTGGTCAGTATGTCGTTTGTCAAGCCAGAATGAATGTTAATATCAGATAGGCCGGAAATGAAAAATTTGACCTGCAGAAAGCTGAGCAGCTAGCAAAAGAGCGGGCAAGAGCGCATATCAGGTTTAAAGATCTGCAAAATACATCGCACAAATAAAAATCTGAGCCTCTACACTTCGAGGCTACATAGATTCTCCTGGCCCGATCCCTTCGCCAAGCTCCCATCGACTATCCTAAGACCTAGTTTATTTCAGACTTCGACGTTGAACTTAGCAGGGAAGCGGCTCAACGAATCTGTCGGAAAATTCAATCAAGAGCGCCTAATGTTTACACTTCGACAAGTGTTAACAACAGACTAGGTAAGCAAGCAACTATCTCCGACGACGTATATGCCTCTAGAAGCGAAAGGAAAGAAGTCGCGTAAAGACAAGAGGCAACAGCGAAACTAATAACTGTCTATACATCCACACCATTGATTTAAATACGAGTTTAGAGAGATGAATAATTCACAGTTATCTTGTACTCATGGAGAGACAGACGATCTAAAATAATATTATTACAGACACATTACTAACGAGCAAAAAATGCTCATGGGTCAGAGTAGCTGTTCGCTTCTAGAGATTAAACTTAAATGGTACTAGATTCTACTGCTACATGTAAGATACATATTCCAGCCCCGCAAAAACATGTCTATTGAGATTATAATTTTTCTCAACGACTAAAAGTAGGGATCGGGTTGCTCCTAGAGAACAAGGTTTCCCAAAATTTTCTATCTGTATTCTGGGAGACCTAGAAACCCGCCTTAAGCAGCTTTCAGCTTGTTACACATACTATTTTCTTTTATTTCTTGTCAAGGACATGTTGCACCTTGAATTTGAGGTACACAGCTGCTCAGCCAAGAACAAGGGAAACCAAGCGCGTATGACATTTAAAAATTACACTGAATAATATCAATGGGTATACTTCACGAGAAGCTCGTCTGTTGATGGGACGCTCTAGATGTGTAAATCGGGAGCGTAAACTAAAATTTCTGGAGATAAGAGTCAAACTTTGACCATCCAATTGTGCAAGCCGCTTGCAATTAAACTTCTCGCCCTCATAGAACCCAGTGAGTGGTCTTTCACAACATCTTTGGTGAATTTGTCATCAGCACAGTCCATCGAAGTTTGTAGATGTTAACGTTATTTGCTCAATCTCATGTTGTAACTAGATCACTAAGGATCTCTACCTAAGCTCAACCAGCAAGACTGCCCTTCCTATGTACTGTTCCTCAGGGAAAGAGAAGTTCAAACTCCAAACCGGGCTGTCTATGGCATTAGCCCTACAGGCGCAGATGGTCTAACTTATAATAGGTTAGACTGTCTATCTTCATCACCCTGCTCGCCATGTTTTATGATAACCTTTGTTATTTTTTTTGTATCAGATTTTGATTGCGTATGCAGCTATCTAGCCATGACTCAGTATCAACAGTGCAGGCAATACTGTAAACACCGCTGTGGTTGGATGGTGCGGTGGTACATCATCTTGGCTGGTTTCTCAAGTAAGGTCTGGATAGCAAGGACACATATCCCACCCGAGACAGGAGACCGCTGGTTCGAATCCGGCAAAACTTAATTACATTTCTCGCGGCGCTAGTATACATTGATGATGAAGGCATACTTGGATTATCAAAGGTTTTAAATTTCCCTTTGGTGGGTACTTACGGAGTAGGGTCGACTGCTTGTGTAAGCAAACATACCTCGTAGTGGTATTTGCAAATGAAATCCAGAGTATGAGTGTCTTTGACGTCGAAAGAGTCATCCTATATGTATACATAGTACCGGTCATGTGCCATAGCTAGATAGCTGAATACACATTAAATGATTTAAAAAAAAGACTCAGTATCAAAGAAAAGTACATAATCGATGACTCAATATACCAGAAGAGCACTCATGCCTCGGATTTCATTTGCAAGTACCACTGCGAAGTTATGGTGGCTTTTTATTCAACCCAAGTCAACCCTAATCCGTGAATACCCACCCAGGAGAAATTCTCAAAGACTCTGAGTTATCCAGATCTGCCTCCATTCATTTACGTTTCTCCGCGCGTATGGTGATCTGAGGTGTCTCTTTTCCAAGAGGAGTAGATGCTCAGGCTACTCAAACTATACCGGAAAACACCACTAGGAAGCGGACCAAGACACCTTCCATCGTTGGCTTGTGTTGATAGTGTCAGCTGCACTCTTGCAAGCGAAGACTTGGCGCACACAAAGCTCAATCCATAAAACTCCTTGACAAAATTCAAAATTACATGCTCGTTGATTATTGAATCCAGCCTCCGTGTCATCTTGTAAACTTGTCCTAATTCCTCTCACATCCATCCCACAGAACTGTCTACTAGATTTGTGCGCCACGCTTTGATCCTTCCATCGGGTATAAACATCGGCGCAGGCAAGTATTAGGTGACCAGCTGAGGCCGGAGAAAGTCGACGAGAGGTATGGTCATTGGAATGAGGGTGTACTAGTCGTACATGCAAACTTGATGAAACTAAAGTAGGAGCCGATCTCGTTGGGATCGAATATTTAACATGGCGAAGTATTTTGAATCATTGCCTCGTGGGCCAACTTCCTTGGTATTGCGAAATTTGACTGAACTTGGCTCTGTGAGAATATTTCACTCTCAGATTCGTAGAGGACACCACGTACAGGTGTTTAGTCTTGCCCTCCGTGTGGTCCAATCGTTTATTTCAAGCCGTCGGTTAAAGATATGTATTTCCAAAAGCACCTTTGACTGCCTAACAAACAAAGCCCTTAATCCTTAACATCGTTATCGATTCATCCTCTAATCTAGCAATCTATGTCTCTCGAAAATCTGCTTCTGAAATAAAAAATGGCAAGCAGCTAACTCGCGATCAATGCATTGAAATAAGAACTTTAAGAAGACTTGACTTGACAATACAAAGTATAACCAACGAACTCGGCTTTACAACAAGGCAAGTACAATGTGCGTGTGCTCGAGAGCATGAGAATCCTACACTTCGCAAAGGACGCTCGCCAATATTGAGCACGGAACAAGCTGATGAGCTTGAGGCTTTCGTCCGGGAATCTCCTAAAAATATTCAGATGTGTTATTTGGAACTAGCAATGGGACCCTTCAGAGACTGGGGATGCAGTGAGCATTCAAGTTCTAATGCCCTCAAAAAAATGGGTTACTGCAGATGCATTGTTCGGAAGAAGACTCCGTTGAGTGCGGTCAACAAGCACCAAAGATGTGTATCGGTGATAAGGGCAAATGGAGGGTGCACAAAGTATTAGGACGGAGCAGACTAATACAAAACATATAGTATGCTTTCATTATATTTACGAGCCATACTCAGGGCTTCGATGTGTACTTTTGTAATACAGTAAAAATATGTTTGAATTAGATGTGTATTTTCTGATAATATCAATTGTTTTTTTAGGGTTTAAAGAAGACGTATATACCTTTCTTTATTGTCACAGCTGAATAAAAGATAATTTTAAAAAAATACCTTTCCTTAAAGGTTGAAAACCATCCCAATTAATTTTGACTTTCACAGAATATCATTGGTTAGTACCCCTGCTCGTATAACCTGTGGATGGACCAGACATGGGCCTACATGAAGACCAAACCAATCAAAAACATAGTTACAGGTATCTTACCCCAGTCATTTCGACCCATATACGTTTTCTGCCCATAAGCTTTTATACATGTCCGCACTGATTACCTTCACGGCCTGCACAACTCCCAGTCCTCATAAATCACATGATCGCATAACCAGAGACGGCAATAAATAAATATGCCTTCATGTATAGGTCCCTGATTAGGGCCGAGGTCGGGCCAGGTGGTAGAATACCTGAGGGGATAGTTAAACCCCTTCGAAGCATCTAAAGAAACTGCATAAAAATAGCCACAGGAGCTCACAAAATGACTAACACGAGAGTGCTACAACACAAAAATACTATTCTAGCAATAGTAATATACCTGAAGCAACAAAGGCTCCCATACGTTGGCCGCTCGAAAAACCTACCAGTTCACAAGATCATACAATCTGCCTGTAGTAATATCAAGCTTCCTAAACGAGTGAGAGAAGACATTCGCGCCAATAACAGCAGATTAGATCTGGCAAACTGAGTGTAAATTTGTGGGGAAGACCAGTCTAAATAACGGCAGAAAGAGGCAGGAAAAGTCGCAGCATACCAAGAATGGGCTAAATCTTGTCCAAATCAAAGGCGGCTCCAACTACCTCGACAATTCGCTATTGCCCACCCCGAAACCTGGAGAGCAGCCAAATTCTACCAGAACCGAAAGTCGGATCGATGGAAAATAAGTCTTCAGGAATCGCCTTTTCTACCCCACCGAAACCTGACAAGGGTCCAAAGCAGTCTAGTAATGCAAATACGAAGTGAGCACATGGGGCTTAATTCGTATTTACATAGATGTCACGGACTGATTAATGTAGAGATAATATCCTGTCAGCGTTTAGCTTAAAGACATGTGGCTATTGCTATATCACTGAAACACTCATGGTGTTGAAGTGATTTCTGATCCTAGCTTCAGCTGGTATCCCTCAGGACAGGTTCTAGTTGCTTCGATAGCCTTCAAAGCTATTCTAACAATTAGTTTCTAGATATTTCGGGATACTTTATTGTACTCTAACTAGCTCACTAGGATTCGACTAGATTCTAGGCTACTCTCTGGAGTTCGACAGGAATCAAGCTGGAATTAAATTACCTTAGTCTGTAGCAGATAGTGTCGAGGTATAAGTAGATGAGTTATTTTTTTGTCGAAAGGTTTCCAGCTTTCAGCCTTGTATTATTCACTAGTCATTCAAGAATCAAGAACCTAGTCTTCTGTTAATATATTATCTTTATTATCAGGTATCCAAGATTTCACGCCTACCATTTTCAAGTCAAGTAACCAAGTCCCAAGAGATCTTGACAGAAGAAAAGTACCTGGAGTCTACGGTCCAAGCTGTCCATGTGGCTACCAACCGCAGAATCCCAAGCACATGATTATGTCCTGCCCCCGATGGTCAAATGCAAGAGGAGAGATTTGGAGATAAGCCAAAGATCAATCGTACGAAGCTACGCTAAATAATCCTGGAGACATCAAATGAATAACACAGTGGATCCTTAATCATGATTAGATAGAGCAGTTCCAGATGACAAAGGCGGTGGGAATGTTGGTGAGGGAAAGGAACAGGTCAAGCAATGCTTGGGGTGGTTAGAGATGAGCTGGTTGGTTTGCATGAATGTCAATATCGTGTAACTGCGCTCCCTTCAGAAAATATGTGGGAACTAAAGACAACAGGCAGAAAGTTGTGGGGTGTGACGTAAACCAAGTTGGGGATGAATAAATCGATTTAATAAACTCTATGAAGTAGAGAAATCTAATTACAGATACAAGGTACTTATAACATACAGTCCACTCTATGAATCTCGTTGCTTATACCTTTTCCTTAGGTCGAATAATTACCGCACGGCCACACATTGCCCAAATTCACTGTGCTACGACATTGCTTCGATCCCCTGGTTGTTAGCACTGTTTCTTTGAGACTTGTCTTTCATTTACCAACAGTCTTATCATCAGATCTCGAGGAGTGTGTACGCTATTTGTCTACAGGGTACAAGTGTGAGTAAATAGGGGGCCAAGGTCTTCTGCAAGGTGAGGAAGAGGGTCAGTGAACTGATACAAGTACGGGCTCAGAGTGGACTTCACAAAGAAGAGAGGGAATATCTGGAATGAGAATAATATTGATAAGACGTTGCGTGAAGAAGGCAACTCAACTGTAGACTACGCTTTATTATGTACATGCTCGTAGTTCACTGTTACGTCACCTTTCCCTACTCAGGCCTGCAAGGTTTGTTTACTAATAGTAAACCGTTATTCTAAGCCCTGTTATTATTCCGTGGAATCAGAGCCCTCAACAATGCGCCTAGGTATTCACCTAAGCTTAAACAACGGTTGAACCGTAACAGGGAGGTTTTCACCATAAAGGTTTCCTCGCGTGTAATAATAACAGATTTTAGAAACCCGCATGTGCCCATAGGGAACCTGAACGGTCTAGATAAATTTAAATCAAATAATAATAATTTTTTTATTTGATTTAATTTTATTTAGCCCGTTCAGGTAGCATATGGGCCCATGCAGATATATCTAGCTTTAGTACTTACAAAGGAGGAAATCAATTCGGCAAAACCCCCCAAAAATGTCTGTCTCTTGTCTATTGGTGTTCTGAGGTGTCCTATAGGAAGTGAGTTTACACTTTACATCCAGTGTGAATGCCGTCCTATCCTTTTCCAGATCGCTCAATCCTTTCACTGGCTATTATCTCAACTTCTTCTGCGAGCTGGAACTGTTCAAGTCAGCCGTTACTAAGTATCCACCCTGTAATTCTCTTCATATCATCCTGGCTATTCATCATAGCTTCAAGAGACCTATCTTTTGCCTGTCACAGCATCTCTCTTCTTCCCTTAGTCCATTGAGGACAAGCTAGGACCATATATTTCACGTTTTGTGACAGATATCCCCACTGGAATTTTGGATTTGCCACTCCAGGGACCCTTCATCTATATAGATAAGAGTTGAGGCCGATATGCCCACTTCTCATCTGTATTGCAATACTACTTTGGGCCCTGTTCAGGTTTCGGTGGATGTTAGAGGGTGTGTTTCTATAGGTGATTATTTTTCTACCTGCTCTCTTGCTGGTGATGATACTTGCTGCTTTCCAATTTTCTGGGTCTGCCGACGCCTGTTGAAAAGATAGTCGCTCTTCCTTGAAAGCTTTCCATGCGTTCTTCCACTCCTGGAATGCTGCTATCTTACCCGCTTCTTTTTATCTACGCCTCACCTTGTCGTTCCTGCAGATTTTGGTCCACTCATTAGTATCTCGGCTTCGATTCTTGGCGTGGCTATTTTCGCTCAGGCTATAAGCCTACTATATTTTAGTACGTACGGATAGAAGCGTCTGCTTGATAGTTTGTCCTTCCGAAAGTGCGATGTGTTGAACTCTCATTTATTTGAGGTAGATGTCTAGTGGAAGGATTTAGCATCCGTGATCTAGAGCTCTACTGCTGGTGGAATTATATGCCCCTATAAAAAGCTTCAGGCATTTTCTTTGGATACTTCGCAATGGTTTGACTATCCTTTCTGGTATTTTACCCGTTGGCCCAGCTGCAGCCCATATGGAACACCCGTAAGACAGGGCTGGTCTCACAATTGTGCTGTACAAAAGCTTTGACTTCTTGAATGTTGCACCAAGTTGACTGCGTCAATCTACTTATTGAATATACTTGAGTATGATACTTTTGTACAATATGCTTTACTTGGGAGCCACATTGAAGCTTAGGGTCGAAGTAGATCCCGAGGACTCGGAGGGAGGACTGTGGAGATGTCAGATGTCATTGTATGCTGACAGTTGCTTCAAGGTTGTGTCGCTTCCTTGCTCGTGTGAAGTGCATGAGCTGGTACTTCTCTGGCGCAAACTTCACACCGTTCTTTTCTGCCCACGCCTCGCATATCCCGTGCTGTTCTTCTAACTTTTTGCAGTTCTCTTCGGTGGTACTTGACCATGTTAGTATGTTAGTATCGTCTACGAATCCCACAGCAGAAGAAGAAGGAGTTTGTAGTACCGGCAGGAGCGTGCTAACTAAGAACAGAAAAAGAATTGGTGATAAAGATGACCCTTGAGGTATTCCTGTGCTGGTAGGGATTTGATTTCCTCTGTATATACCGAGGATTACCGAGGTAGTTCTCTCTTCTAGAAACGATTATACAAATCTACTGATCCACCCTAGAATACCCTTTACTCTTAGGTTGTGGATTAACGTTTCATGGGAGACGTCATCGAAGGCCCCTGATATATCTAGAATGAGAAGAGAAATGACCTGGTTTTTGTCTCTTCCCCAAATAGTATGTATCTGTTCGGTGGTAAGCTCTACTACCGATATCGTACATCTTTTGGGTCGAGCTCCCATCTGCTCATCTGGGAAGATGTTAAAGTCTTCGGCCGCTTTGAGATCCGGTTAGCTATCAATTTTTCGAGAAGTTTACCTATTGTGTTGAGAAGTACTATCAGACAATATGACTTCTGTGAGTCGTATCTAGGCTTCTGTGGCTTTCGAAAGATAATTGTCTTCGATTCTTTGAACCCCTTTGGATGATATCCCAGAGAAAGGCAAGTATTGAATAATTCAGCGAGATAATTACTCAGAGTTGCCCTACATTCCTTGAGTAGTTGATTTGGAATCCCGTCTGGACCAGGAGCCCTATCGCTTGGTATTTTCCCTAGTATTTCTTCTATCTTGGTACTGGTAATGGTATCGGAGATATTGTCCAACTCTTTGGGGTAAAAGTTTGGCGCAATGTCTGATGTGTTCGCTACTATGGGTTTGGGGAGGAAATCTTCTGCCATGACTCGGGCTATTTCCGGAGCTTCAGTATGAGCTATTCCGTCAGTATCTTTGATATTCACTATTTGAGATAGCCTTTGTTTCTCCACGGGATCTTTTCTCGCCCACTTGGCAAGTTTCCAGATTTTTCTAGGGTCTCTCGTCACCTCTACCACTGCTACTCTCCATCCAATGGTCTTTGCTCTTTTAAATTGAGCCTTTTTTCTACTAGTGGACTTCTGGTATTCTATCCAGCTTTCTACGGTGCCGATTTTTTTCCACTTTCTCCTTGTCCTTCAGGTTTCCTTTACCGCCTCAGAAAATTGGTAGTTCCAGTACGGCGTGAAATACTTTGATGGGTTGGCGTTAGGTATAGTGTCCCTAATTACTTTCTGGATGATTGAGGTGATCAAAGTCATTCTGTTATCGATGGTTTGCCGAGAGTTTAGGCCACTGTGTTTTGTTATCAGTGTTCGTACCTCAGCATTAAGTATTTTGTTGACTTCATCCCAGTTTGTTTTTTTTCATTGACGACACAGAACCATCGCTTCTTTAAGACTCGATTGAATTGACAGCTGCGTATGAATTTGAATGTGATCAGAGGACACCTCCAGCTCACCGGCAGGTTGGCAGCATGTAGCTACGTCTTCTAGCTCTTTAGATAGAAAAACAAGATCGAGAGTACTCTAACTTCCCCTTTTACTCCAAGTTATTGTCTCCCTAGGAAGTACTAGCTCCATATCTTTACTTCCTAGCATTTAGATTAGGTTTTCTGCAAGTTGATGGTGGCTAAGTACTACTTGACCTCCTCATCTAGGACGATGTAGGTTAAAACCACTCACGAGGATATGTTGACCGTTTTTCGAGGGGATTCCTGGGAGATACTTTAGAGTTCCTAGATTTTTACTGCTATGAGAGAGAAGAGGAGGGTTGTATATATTAGTAATGTATATCTGACCTCCATCGGTTTGGATACTGATGGTAGTTATATCTCTATTGGATTCCTCTGGACTCTTTTCCATCCTCCACTTATTAACTATGAGATGTTTGCTTACGTATATGCATGTTCTGCATTTGCGTCCTCTTGGAAACACTAGGTAGTAAGCTGGATGTTTGACCGTTGTATTTTCTGTTGGGTGACGCCATGGTTCTTGTAATGCAGCCACATGGTGCTTCGTCGAATCTAACGCTCGAAGAAAGTGGTGTTGTTGGTAAAACACGAAGTAATACAAATTGGGTGCCGTCACGAAGTCAGCTGTCCGTCACGAAGTCGGTGAATAATGTCAATTGACTGGTATCTCGAAATACATAAAACGTTGTCTCTTCTCTTCCCTTCTCCCTCTGCCCTTTCTTCCTC